>CAJQUW010006157.1:0-18071 GCA_907163375.1 Prostheceraeus crozeri | reverse complement strand
GACAAACCTGCGTTCATTCAACCTAGTGATGAAAATTTTCCGGAAAATTTTGAATCAAAATTTTCCATGGAAAATTTTGGAAAATATTGGAAAATTTTGAAAGTTCTAATTTTTTGTGATAGGCCCTCTGCTTTGACCGCTTCTACAGCCGAGGCAGCTACACACCAATAGCATGGGTCTAAAAGTGGTGATCTTGATCATCATTTTGATTAAACCGATTTTGAAAAATGAAAAAATTTGAATTTTTGTGACATAATTTTTACGTCTTCTATCACAGCCGATCGAGGCATGCATAGACACATCAATAGAATTGTTCCAAAACTCTTGATTTCATCATATCATTTCGATTAAAACAATCGTGGCAATACGAATCCCGTCCGCGGAGTTTTTAGCATTCCTTTGCCTTTGCCACCAGTGGCTTGTGGCAATTTGTTGGCATTTTTTAATATTATAACACAGACATCTTTGGGGACAACGTGAATTTTTTTTCCTTTACGATAGGAGTATAATTTCATGTCATTGTGAAAGATCTGGGAGCAAAAAGAATGCACTTTATTTGGGAGCTATGTTTATGGCTTGAAAGTTAAGCTTTACTATATGCAGCCTTGATTGCAATGATACAAATTCTCCATGTGTATAATGAACATGTGAAGGCCATCAGGCACACAGTCCACAACAGCATTTTATGCATGAGCGACCATATATTGGAAGATAAGACTGTAAACTCGTGAGATATTTGGAAACTAAAGATATCTGTGATGAGTATAAGAAAATCTATATGCTGATAGCTCCTAACTTCTGGGGTAATGTCCGATATCTTCGTGGAGGACAAACTACACATCTTCCATTTCTAGCTCAGATGGTTCAGATAGTTCCAAATCGATTTCAGATCTGTGGATTTCAGACTTTTCCAGATGAATTGGAGATTCTCCAGTTGAATCTAAGATCCTTTCAAAGTTGAGTTTCTGACAAATATCTGAAATTCAATTAGAGAAATCTAGCTGAAATCCATTTAATATCCGATATTCAGTTGGAAAGATCTGAAATAGACATGGAGGGTGCAGTTGGTTCCAAAAGTTAACATGCAGGGATGATAGAGAAGTTTTCGGACTTTGAATGTTACATAGTCTTTTCAAACGACTGCAACAAGTCTCCAAAACAAAGGCAAAAACGTCAATCACCAAAAAACAAAATTTCAAAATTTTCCATTGGAAAATTTTCCGGAAAATTTTCCATTTGCATCACTATTTACAATAGGGGTATAATTTCATGCAGTGAAATATCTGGAGCAAAAATAGTGTACTTCATTTTGGAGTTTGCTAATTGTTATCTTGAAAATTAAGCTTTATTATGCAGCGTTGATCATAGTCATGCAAATTCTCTATGTGTTGATGAACATGTGAAGTATAAGCAAACATTCCACGCAGCGAGCGACCATATTGGAAGATACAAAGACTGTAAACTCGTGATATTTGGACACTAAAGATCTCTGTGATGAGTAAAAAAATATCTATGATAGCTTCAAACTTCTGGCGATTGTCCGATATCTTCGTTGAGGATACACATCCTCCATTTCTAGTTCAGATGGTTCAAATAGTTCCAAATCGATTCCAGATCTGCCCAAATGAATTTCAGATATAATCCAGATGAATTGGAGATCTCCAGTTGAATTAAAGATCTTTTTGAAGTTGAGATTGTGACAGATATCTGAAATTCAGCTAGAGAAATCTGAAATCCATATCTTATG
Source organism: Prostheceraeus crozeri (assembly GCA_907163375.1). Lineage (NCBI taxonomy): Eukaryota > Metazoa > Platyhelminthes > Polycladida > Euryleptidae > Prostheceraeus > Prostheceraeus crozeri. The sequence continues at coordinate 16,324 of CAJQUW010006157.1, read as the reverse complement.
TCTGAAATTCAGTTGAAAAATCTGAAATAGACATGGAAAAGGTGCAGTTGGTACTAAAAGAACATACAGGGTTGATAGAGAAGCTTTCGGTCTTTGAATATTACATAGTCTTTTCAAACGACTGCAACAAGTCTCCAAAACAAAGGCAAAAATGGCAATCACCGAAAAAAAAATTTCAAAATTTTCCATCGGAAAATTTTCCGGAAAATTTTGAAAAAATTGGAAAATTTTCCATTTGCATCACTAATTCAACCCGACTCCTTGAACCAACCAGATTCTGATTGTATCTTATCTTCATACCGGACACTGAGTGAAACTACCGTAATGGGAGTAATGGGAAAAAGACTGTTCCAGGACCAGGACAAATTCAAAAAAATTGATATCTTTAAAAACGACATAAATTCATGAATTTGAACCCTTTTTCAGGTTTTTAAGACCTAAATACATGAATTTAGTCCATTTAAAAAGTACCATTTTTGAAAAATGGTACTTTTTAAAACGACATAAATCCATGAATTTGAACCCTTTTTCAGGTTTTTAAGACCTAAATTCATAAATTTAGGCGTTTTTAAAAATACCCAATTTTTCAAATTTTTCAAAATCTCAAATTTGAGAATTACAATTTTTACCTTGAAAATCATGACCGTACAAGGACACTGTAAAATCATAAAAGTTAAGAATCTCAAAATTTGAGAATTACAATTTTTACCTTTAAAATCATGACCGTTCAAGGACACCGAAAATCATAAAAGTTAAGAAACTCAAATTTGAGATTATGACATTTTTCTTGCTCAAATCATGACCGTTCAAGGACACCTAAAATCATAAAAGTTAGTATTTTTAAAAATGACTAAATTCATGAGTTTAGACGTTTTTTCAGGTTTTTTAAAATATGAGATAACTAAAATTATGTGTCTCATAATATTTGAAGGAATTGGCATATTCTTAACCAATAAGTTTAGGTACTATTTACACATTGTCTATTTCATCTGGCGTTCTTACCAATTCCTGTTGTTTGCTACTAGTGCTTTGCAACTCAGATGACACACTCAATTGAAGAGGAACATCTGCTTCTCGGCAATTTATGAAGAAAAGCCCCTGGAGACATTTCAGTGTAGAAGAGCTGTGACCTTCCCACTCAAACATTTGAAAGGAAACCAATGTATGAATAGAACAAACAGGCGCTACACCCACTCCTTAGACATTTGTAAATAACGTGGAATATATATCCAGTTCAAATCCTACTCCGGCGTCCCTTAAGAAATTTTTTATTATAAATATGAGCAACAGAAATGAGTTTTTAAAATTATATGGAACGCAAACAACTACAAATTTTGATCTAAAGAAAATCGCAAGTCAATTGGGAATAAAGAATTTTCATGTTCTAATGAGAGACGAATTACAATTGATCAAGAATAAGCCAACAATAACTATAAATTTCATAATAAATCTTCACACGTTACACCAAAAAGGAGTACATTGGTCAGCGGGGCATAGAAATAATTAATGGAGATAATTACTATTTTGACTGCTTTATGGATTTGCCTCCTAACAAACGTAAGTCAAAAAAATACTTGGTCAATGGAACTTATAATACCTTTCAAATTCACAAACCGGGAACTACTTATTGTGGTCAATTATGTCTTTGTAATGTTTTTATTGAAAGTTACAGGAAGGAGTATACCATTTTCAGAATATTATCCCAATGAGCCATAGTTGGGTGTCGCTAACGTTGCCTGAACGACGCCACGGTTGCCTCTTGGTTGGCCGGGTTGTTCAAAACTATGGTTGCCTTACACGTTGCCAAAACGTTTGGTGAAACACACGGATTCATTTTTTGTACATAGTTGCCTTGATGTTGCCTCGGAGGTTGCTGATAACCCGTTATATTATTACCGAGTTGCTTACACGTTTCTGAACGTTGCTAACATACAACCACATCTTAGTGAAGTGTCTCCTGTTGCCATACACGTTGCACTGCCTGTTTTCCATCTTCACAAGGTTATATAAAGTAAGATAAATAAAATGCGTGGAAAACTTGAAAAATAGTACGTTGGCTACATCAAAAAGTCTTTGGAGACGTCACTATTGTTGCATCATTCTCATAGTGATTAAAATCAAAGATATAATATATGGATATATTTGATACTTATTGTTTTATTATCTCGGTGATCTCTCACCGATATTTTCTTCTTTCTGCGCATGTTTCTCTTCTTTTCACACTCCTTCTCTCTTGATTCTCCTCATTTTCTTCCTCTCTTACTTCATGTCTCCTCATTTTCTCACTTTATCTCCTCTATTATCTTCTTCTTTTCCTCATCACTTTTTTTTTATACTTTCTAATATCTTATACCTTGAATATTTCTCTCAATATCATCTTTATCTTCTCCTTCATTTCTTTTCTCGCCGTCATAAGTATCATAATCAAGCTTTGCTCTCATCCCTTCTCTCTCTCACATGTTTTGTTTTTGAATTGAAGCTTATCTTCCCGCAAATAAGGTATTTATAAAGTAAAACCATCATCATTAATTTTCTACGCCATAATACTATCTCTTACATATAATAGGATTGCATGATGACATCTGATCAACACAATAATTGATACAGCATTTGGAATAGATTAAACTTGCAACATTTTAAGATTATCATGCAGTAGCGTCTTTTTTAGCGGCTGTGGCTTATTCGATGCAGGACTGTCTGTCTTTCGAATGATTTACGCAGCGTTAAGATAAAGCGGTCAGTGTATACACCATCGCGAAGTCATTTCCAGAAAGAGGAGAACTTGCGCACATTAGGAATATTTCCACCACTGCCGCCTGAGCACTGACCTTCAATCGACGCGGAACCAACGATAATACACATGACAGCGAAAAGGGAACCGTGCCAACGGTCTTATTTTCATGTCCTGGCTACTCTGCGCATCGAACGTGATTCATGTCTAAGCATTACTGTTTTAGTGAAATTCTACAACTTAGACCAAATTTTCTAAACGAACGGAGCCTTGAATCACCGATCTTCTTGGACATTTAGAAGAGCTCATATCCGCGAACATATTCTACCTCCACAATCATTTACAGTAAGCATTTACTTTGGTATTTACAAGTCGGCCGGACGTAGGCTTTTGCCGTGTATATCTTAACAAAATATATTGTGATTTGGTTTCACCATCATATTGTAGTGACTGACTTTATCTCCTATCATTCTTCGCTGGAAACCAGGGCTTTGAGTGTCATCCTCGTTAGTAGACAAGACCATAGTTTGAAAGCAATTCTGACAACAAAATGTTTTTTGGATTATATAACAACATTCAATTTGCCAAGAGCTGCAGTGAGATGTTTGACATATACATCCTTTCATTGCCCTAAGTTTAAGTTGAATTAAACTACATTAAAGCTGTATAAGTTATATTTCAGGGCGAAATCTTTATATGAATTAACATGTTGAAGCCTCATGAAATCGCAACAAAAGAGAAAATTATTTTGTTGTCAATAAAACTATATAGCGTCATTCTGATATCAATATAATTTGTTGCGAATTTCTTCGCTCTTTAATTCTATCACGAGTCATGATAGTTTCCTCAAGCCTAAGATAATTTTATCACAATTAGCGCTGACATAACCGTGACTACTAATACTCCGAAATGTTTGAAATCCTGAATATTCTTGTATAAATCGTAATTGATCACCAGTTGCGGGAATAATTCAATAATCAGTTGCGTGAAACTATACTGCTATATATACGTGCTGTACACACTTCTGTAAATATTTTTGAACTAAAGGATGCAGTATGCATGATTATGTGTGCATCATTATTGTCCGCAAAATCTATTTTTTTATTTCCCTACTGATTAGTCACATTGGTATTGGATTAGTTGTGCCATGTAAGTGCATCATGCAAATTGAGTACAAATCCATGTGTCTATAGAATTGTCCCATCAACTTATAAAACTCTGTTTCATTATCTAAGACGAAAATTTTCTAAAATTCTCTGTAAATGTTTTTAAATTATTTGAATTGTTTTTTTACAATATACTATGAATTTAACGAATTGTGCCATTTTCGACAAAAATGTTTGTCAAACATATGTTTAATTGCATACAAAACAGTATCTTTATTGTGTGTTTCAGACATGATCGTGTCATACAAGAATCAATACTGAAATTATGAATGGATTTACCAAATCAATCAAACGAATCCGATGGCAAAGGAGGAATCTTTTGATCACTTTGTGTATGCCTGGACTTGTTACTAGAGTTGCGTGATTTCTTTTCTTGCATCATTTTTGTCACTGTCTCCGAATGTTATGGTTAAGATGATGCTAAATGACTGGCAAAATCCTTGGAACAAATTCGTAGCAGTATGACGTTGAACAAACAATGTTTTATTTAAAATTATATACATTGTTATATAATTGTTATAGTCCTATATTGTTATCGCATTTTACTATGGAACATTCATCTGTGGCATCGTCTTCTTTGTAGGCGTATTGAAAATAAAAAACTCTTCCCGAAATTTTGTTTTTTATGTAATGACGACACGGGGACCCCATATAATTGTAGCTATTCATTTCGCCGTATGGCGCAATAGAAGGGAGAGGGATACGTGAGTCAAGGTTAATCGAACACTTTTAGGCAACGTCCAAGCACACTAATTTACTATTGTTCAACTAGCTCATCAAAACCGATAGTCAAACGATCACGCAACCCGTGAGGCAACGTGTTGGCGACGTTCCCTGCCGCGACAAATAGCACGTGTAGGCAACCGTCTTGGGTACCGTTGCCTACACGTGCAGGCAACTAAGTGTGCTCATTGGGCCTATAGCCTACGTTAGACTACTGGAACATACAGAAGTTACTCCGAGTAGACAGCTAGGTTACCCACGACAAGACATGAATGCTTATGTCCAATCCCAGATCTACACCTTTTTTCGTTCTCATTAAAACAGTTTGCATTCAATTTAAACGACTTTTATAAAATTATCTTTTACTTATTCTATTCATGTTTTGTATGTCTATAACATAATTTAGGTATGTGATATATTAGTTTGTACAATCAAAACCTACTTCTGAAGCATCAAGTTTTGCCCAAACAGATAATCTAATATTCTGAAATACACTTTGATATTTACAGTCTTTGTGTAATGAATTCAGCTTCATAAGTTATTTGTCATATCAAAACAAAATAAATTCCACTTGCATTTTTATTCAATATTAGTGTAAGAAGACAATTATTTAGATATTGTACCTTAAATCTTGCATTCGCATCACATCACCATAGAAAGAATATACATGATTATAATAACCCTCACACTGAACAGGCTGATTGCTCTCGTTAAGGGCTAGCTGCATAGTTTCTTCAATTATGCGATCTATCTATCTATGTAATAGACTTCTATAATAACATAGCATATGCTAGTTATAGATTTCCACGATCTACAGTGACTTACATGTACTATCTCAAGTAGAATAGACATCAGTAATACACACCATGTGTTGATAACGACAACAGATAAATTTGAAAACATAGTCATGTGAATGTGAATTCGAAAACATGTCAATAGCCTTCAAATTTAAATGTTTCATGGCAGGCTACTGAGCTGCTTCTCTCATGACAAAAAGAAAATGATAGAACAAACATGATTTCAAAGGAGCCTGATAGAACAAGAGAAGTACTAAATGCCAGGTGAACGTTTCAAATCCCAATCCTTCGACATAAGCATTACCACTGTGAACACCCAAACCCGCATACTCACAAATTACTGCAGACTCAAAATTAACGATTATCAAATATCAATTTTCTGACGAATTATTCAATATAGAACAATAATTCCTATTGCAGACCCTACCCTTCAATGGAGAGCAAAATGTCTCAAAGCTAATCAAACATCAAACTATTCCATACATAAAAATAAATTTTCAATATAAACTACGAGCAATAATTCTTATTTGCTGCCTTCTCTACAAGGATGAGGAAGATCTGATTGGAGTTCAAAATCACAATGAAGCAGTCCCCCGCGAACTGAACAGCACAGATATCCGACATTGCAGAATATTTTCCTGAAATGAAGAGAAGTTTACATTTTTGTTAGAAAGTGAAAAAATTTTCTTTCCACAACAATTTTATTTGAACAACGAAGCAGATTCAACAATTATATTCAGCAGGTTTTGTAATTCAATTTCTAATGAAAGTTCTAATCGGAATTATGTTTCCTTCGGAAATGATGGGACAAATGAGAACTTGAAATAAATGTCTCTCCACAGCCTTTGCAGGAATATGGCTGGCTGGCTGGTTTACCCGACCCCGTCCCGCGGATAGGGGCGTGGCGGAACGCCACGGAGACCGAGGAGGCGGGCAACCCCCCATGGGCGATGCCAAAGATCAAAAACAGAGCCCGAGGACCCGAAGATAGCCGCTCGGGTAGAAGAGAGGGAGGGACAAGAGCACAGTAATCGTGCAGGGGTAACATCGTGGTTTGCACCACAAACAGGGCAGTCAGGAGAAGTGACCTGCCAATCCTGTGAAGATAGGAGTTAAGAAGAAGGCTGTGGCCGTTGCAAACGAAGACGTGAGAGCTCACAACGGATAGCTCCTCAGTTGCTACGGTAGGGACTTGTGAGGAAATCGAAGACGAACGAACGGAAGTCCTCCAGGAGTTGAACAGGGAATGACGAATGAAGGACTTCAGAGAAGACAGACACTGAGGAGATGCAGAGGGGAGAGAAGTGCCACTTTTGGCAAGCGCATCTGCAGTATCATTGCCACTGATGTTCGAGTGACCAGGAAGCCACTGCAATGACACTGAGATCGAGGAAGAGCAGAGGGACGACAAAGAGGACCAGACAGAGTGGACAGACGTGGACAAGAGGGGCGACGTGGGTGAAGAGAGCACGGTCAGAGCCGAGAGAGAGTCGGACAAGAGAAGAAGAAAGGAAAAGAGACACGATGAGTGATGGGAAACGGACCAAGAGAGAGCATGCCGGATTGCAACCATTTCAGCTGTGAAGCTTGAACAATGCGCACCAGCATGAAAGGAAAGAGAGAAAGTGGAAGAGCATGAAGAACAGTTGATGAAAACACCCGAACCACCTGGTCCGAGTCGTCCAATAACGGAGCCATCAGTCCAGATGGTCAGGTCAGCAACGGGAGGGAGGAGAGGTAGTCTCGGACCAAAGCGGTACGAAGAGGGACTGGGTCGGAACGGGAACAGGTAGAGGACGACCAGGGACACGGATAATGGAGGAGGGCACCACCGGGAAAGGAGAAACAGGAGACCAGGGGCTCACGCGGTGACGAAACAGATGGAGAAAGTGGATGAGAAGAGCAGAAGAAGCGCCACGAAGAGGAACGGACGCGCTTTGGGACAGGAAGGGTCGCCAGAGAAGAAAGGAGAAACGAGGGCGGGAGGCGAAGAGCGCGTTCAAAAGAAGAAAGCGACTGGGTCGGTGAGGGTCACGGAGAGGGGAGGAAATCCATCTTCCAACAGACGAAGAGGAACAGGAGTGGTCAAACAGCGGCCAGTATTCGCACGGCACGCGGAGCGGTGGGTAGCTTGTAGGTGTTGAAGATGTTTAGCGTAAATGAAGGGGAAACAACCAGGGGAAGCATAAGTGAGGGCGAGGAGAAGAAAGGTCTCGTAGAGAAAAGCAAGGGACTCTTTGGAAGGGCCCCAAGAAGCGGATGAAAAAGCCCTGAGAGATCTTAAACGACGGAAAAGAGTGAATCTCAGGGCAGAGCTATGGGGGAAGAAGGAAAGTGTTCGGTCTAAAGTTACTCCGAGAAACTTGGGGGAAGCGTTGAACGTGAGAGGGCGGCCCAAAAGAGACAGGAGGGCTGAACGGAGGCTTCACGGTGGCGGTGCTGAAGAAGGAGACTTCGCATTTAGCGGGATTTAGAGGAAGCTGCCACTTTAAAGACCAAGCCTCGAGCTCAGACAGAGCTTCTTGGACGGCGGCAGTAGCAAGGTGAATGTGAGGAGAAGACGCCCAAATAGCAAGATCGTCCGCATAAAGTGAAAAGCGGACTGAGGGAGGGAGCACGGAAGAAACGTCGTTAATGAAGAGGTTGAAGAGGACTGGGCCGATCACTGACCCTTGAGGGACTCCCCATCGAACTCGGAAAGAGTTACTGGAAGAGTTTCGAAAGGCCACTTGTGCCCGACGGTCCGATAAGAAAGACTGGGTCCAGCGAACAAAGCAAGAAGGCAGGCCAGAGGCTTGTGGTAGAGAGCTGAATGCCAGACCGAGTCGAAGGCACGAGAGAAATCAACGGTTGGCTAACACAGTCCTTGCACAAGGCTTGGAGTTGTGAAAGCCATCGGAGATTGACTGAGTTAGAAGAACTATCTGGTCAGTGGTAGAACGGCCTGGGCGAAAACCGGCCTGAAGAGGGGTCAGAAGATCCTTAGATTCGAGAGAAAAGACAGACGGGCTAGCACGAGAACGCTCAAAGAGTTTCGAGATACAAGATGTAAGGCAGATAGGACGAAACAAAGACGGAGCGTCTGTGGGTTTGCCAGATTTGTGCACCGGGTAGATGGTGGAAGATTTCTAGGCGGAGGGAAAGGAGTGGGTGGACCAAGAGAGGTTGAAGATAAACAAAAGAAAAGCAAGGGCAGAAGGAGGAAGATTTTTGAGGAGAGGAGGAAGCGGCGGCTTTCAGGACGGCGATCAGAAGGAAGGAATCTAGAGAAGTGGCTCTTGAGAAAAGAAGCGAAACGGGTGGCTGTAGCCTTAAGCAGAGCTACACCCGGGAAAGGTTGGATCAGAACTGAAGGATTTGGGAGTACCGGCTACTGAGCGGAGGAGGGAGAAGACCTTACGGGGGTTGGAGGAAAGGCGAAGATTGGACGCCTGTCCGTTGCCAAGCATCAGCTTTCGCTTTAGCAATGGCTCTGGAGGCGGAACGGGATGCAGAAACATAAGCCTGACGATCCGCTTCACTTCGATGGGCCCGTCTGAATGCCCTGCGGCGAGCATGGACGAGCTGATCTAGTTCCGCGGACCACCAAGCTTTCGGCGACTGGCAGGTAAGACCGAAAGGAATTGAAGATTTTGCCGCTTCGAGGATGATAGAGGAGAAAGAAGCAGCGGCTTTAGTAAGCGCAAGAGAAGAGTACGAGTCAGAGTCGGGACAATGACAAGTTACATGAGTCCTGTAGTCATCCCAGCGAGCCTTTTTAAAGTTGTAAGAGGATTGCGCTCGTTGGGAGAATAGTGTGGGGAGAGAGGAATCTTAATAGAGAAGGGGAGGTGGTCAGATCCGGGATCAGGAAGGACGGACCAGCCACATCTAGGAGCAAGAGACGAAGGTACCAGACTGAGGTCTGGGGAGGTACGCCATCCAGAAGACTGCTGCAAGAGAGTGGGAGTATCAGGGTCATTAAGTGATTCAAGATCTGAAGCGAGAAGCCAGGAGTAGATTTCGGAGCCGAGAGAGTTAGGATGGCCCCGAGAATCCCAGGAGGGGTGGTGTGCATTAAGATCCCACAAAGATGAAGGTGGACGGGGAAGAGGGGAATGAGGATGGACAGAAGGTACGGCACGAGCGGGCCTCGGTAGGGGTGGAGCTAGCTGGGGAGGGGGGGACGTAGGCATTAAGTAAAGAGATAGTGTTGGAGCGGAGGTGTACGTGAATGCCAAGGAAGCCACAAAGAGAATTAGACGAAGCGAGCGAGGGGATGGACCAAGGAGAATGTCCAAGACCATCCCGGAACAGAGTCATCACGCCTCCACCACTGCCGCGGCGGGGCTGAATCGTCCGAATCCTGGCGGTAGCACTTATATCCAGGAATACGAAAAGTAGTGGATGGGAGAAGTTTCGTTTCCTGGATAAGAATTATGTCGTAAGGATTTGAAGATAGAAAGTGAGTGAGCTCCAAGCGGCGGGCCCGCACTCCGTTTGCGTTCCACTGAAGGATCTTGAGCTCGTTGGTTGAAGAGCGGGGGCAAGAGCGAATAGGACGAAGGGGTCTTACGGGGGAAGGTGGGCTGGGCGAGGGACGACATGGCAAAGAAAAGGCTGAGGAATGGTAAGGAGCTGGAGGAGGAGGTGGGGGAGGCAAGACAGAGGAGACAGGGGGAGGGCAGACGCAGGGAGACGGGACAGAACAACCCGAGGCTGCATGGAAGAGGGAGCAGCAGTCACGGCGGCAGGGCTGGGAGCGGGCGGGGAAGGAGTGGGCGGAAGGTGGAGACGGGAGAATACGACACGAGGCTGCAGGGACGAGAGAGAGAGGCAGTCGAGGGGGTGGAGACAGGTACAGGGGGCGCGGGGCGACGGGAGGGAGGAGGCGGGCCAGCGGCGACTGAGGACGAGCGGTTGGGAGGAGAGGGGAGGCGAGAGAGGACAACGCGGGGTTGCAGCAAAGAGGCCAAAGGGGCCGAGGATTGGACGGAAACGGTGGATTGGGCGCGGGAGAGGGAGGAAGAGCGGTCTGAGGTAGAGACAGCTGGAGATGCAGAAGGAAAACGAAAGGATGTAGGAGAGCAGGTGGGACAGACCCATTGGTGACGCCTAGGGAGGGCGTTGAAGGCCCGGAAGGTAAGAGAGGAACAGCGAAGACGAATCCAAAGTTTACATGCCGAGCACTGAGCAGAACGGCCGGTGTAGCCAACGCTTCTCTGACAGACTCCGCATGGATACCTAGGAGGGTGGCGAGGTAAAGGACCAGGATTGGGATGGATTCCTGCCATGAGGAGCAGGAGAAGAATGAGTAGACGAGGGAGAGGAGATAAAAGAAAGTGGCCGTAAAGACATATACAGAAGAAGACAACTATTTCTCCACGACCAACGGAGAAATAGCGTGGCAAAAACCCGAAGGAGGCAGCGCGCCAACAGACGGCCACTCGGGAAAGCGTCCCCCATTTCGACCCGATCCGAGGAACGGGGAGGGTACCACCACAAGGAGGCGGAAGGACATTGGTACCATTGGATCTCCCCGCTGTGTATTCGTTGATTACACAGCGGACATCTGACAGTTCATCAACGAATACACAGCGGGGAGAAGACATTGTTACCCATTGGATATGGCTTCTCCCCGCTGTGCATTCGTTGATGAACTGTCAAATGTCCGCTCGTTTTGAACGACTTCCCACACGTCTCACACATGAACGGTGTCTCCCCGCTGTGTATTCGTTGATGAACTGTCAAACTTCCGCTCTGAGAGAACGACTTCCCGCACGTCTCACACATGAACGGTGTCTCCCCGCTGTGGATTCGTTGATGAACTGTCAGATGTCCGCTCATTTTGAACGACTTCCCGGACGTCTCACACATGAACGGTGTCTCCCCGCTGTGTATTCGTTGATGAACTGTCAAATTCGAGCTCTGAGTGAACGACTTCCCGCACGTCTCACACATGAACGGTGTCTCCCCGCTGTGTATTCGTTGATGTCTCGTCAAATCCCCGCTCTGAGTGAACGACTTCCCGCACGTCTCACACATGAACGGTGTCTCCCCGCTGTGTATTCGTTGATGTCTCGTCAAATTTCCGCTCCGAGTTAACGACTTCCCGCAATCTCCGCAATGGAAATTACGTTTCTCAGAATGTTCTGTAGAAATGTTGTCTCCACTTTTGATTCCACCGCTCGCATCTCTCAGCTGTTTCAGTTTTTCTGTATGAAAATGTCTGCAAATAGGAATACAAACAAGTAATACCGGAATGCCACACACTGATTTCGGAATTTATCGGACATCTAAGTGTTCGTGAAAATGTAATCATTTCGGCAGGATAGCTTCAGAGAAATATGGAATTCAAAACATATATCGATTGACCTTCATTCTTAATTCAAAAAACACATGTCTGCTTATTAAAAAAACATAAAACTGGATTTTTCAGTAGGTCTATATTAAAGGTGTAGTTCGGTCAATTTCAGAAACGAATTTAATATCTGAATATTATAGAATTGAATCACTACGACGATTTCCTGTCACTTTCCTACTCATATGTTCGTTAGTTTGTCTGCAAATTCATGTCAAAGATTCATGATAACGTCACAGATTCCAATTCAGGCTTACTGAGAAGCAGAGCGCCGTGCACTAGACACGAAGTTCGCCGTACACCATACAAGAGTACAGGATGTTCGCTGTGGTTGGCTGATAGAGGAACCCTGGAGTATGCAAGCAAAGAAGGTTGCGTCCTTATTCTTGAATGAGATATATCGAAAGATAGCAAAATGTCTCACATAGCTGCTCTCGCATGCAGCTGATTACGATGCAAAACACTATTACTCCTTAATTACTTTCTCCCCCGTTTTTCATCCTTGTCCACGTTGATCGGGGTCAGACGGTTGTTGCTTCCTGATGGTACACCTCCACTACAGTCGATCGTAGACCATAGATGGAGTCAGGTCCAGAACGCGAGGGTCTTCCAGAACATCCTTCTTCGCAGAACATCGAACATCCTCACACCTGTGTCCATGGTCTGCTTCAAACCAACCTTTTCCTTCTTACCATTTCCTTTTCACATCTTTTCAATCTTCATGAATCTGATCACCTTTCACAGCCCACGTCTCATTTCCCCTATATCATCGCGCCACGGACACGAAGAAGACTACAATCTGACTTTTCATTTTCAATGTCGGAAGCTTTGGATGTCAGGAAAGGTGCAATTCATGAACTTCTTCATCCACACTTCATAATCGAAGGTCCCTGCAAGCCTCGATTACACCTGCTTCACACAACATATCACTGAGACAATAGAGGGACTTCACTGAGCGTGAAGCGGTCACCACACTAACTCATTAAACTCACATGGGAATCTCTACCTCAACGACGTCCCGAACACCTGGACACACAAAATGATACGCAGGAGCGTTTAAAGTTCCCTTCACACCACTACACGTTGTAGACACAGCTTTGTCGCACAAGCCCCACGTCCGCACTTGATGGAATTCGCGTCACCCTTGTCTATAACCTCCGCATGGTCATCTCGTACACTCTGCTAGCAGGTTTTGCAACGCCGTCAGGATCTTCGTCTTGTCAACGTTTTACTCTCATATCCTTTGATGCCAAACTTCTTTCCAAAATAGGACAACGTCAACTTCAGACCTTCACCTGAGCATCTATACAACATTGGTCATCACATAGAGCAACGCGTGGTTTGTAAACTGACTCCACGAACCGCTAAACCAGCAACTCCAAGACTCAACCGTGTCGAAGAAACCAGTTTCGTCTGAAGTAGTGATGCGCAACAAAGATTTCCTGACAAATCTGATGCTTTGCCACTACATTTTTTTACTGAATTTATCACCTCTAGCACAGCTATAGCCATGAACGAAAGCTAGGGTTACTCAATGAAAAGTATAAATTGGTATTATTTTAAATAAATAAAATAAAAAAACAGATCTCTAATCTGATTAAGCTGTCCCATCAGAAACCTATTCGCACGCCTCTTTGAAAGTATCAAGATTGCATGGTCCATGGAAAGTGTCTGGGAAGTTAGATTCCAAACTGTGCCGTGCGAACAAATAAGCTTGTTCGAGCGACTCACCAGTACGTGGCGCGTTCTACCTCCATTTATAGCAAGTGAGTGCATTAGCTCTGCCGAGGTTCTTGCTGGAGAAGATCTTACGGTTTGGGTACGCCACTCATTTACCTGCAGTAGCTACCTGCTTCTATCATACCGAAATAGTATCTTAAAGAGACTGGAGTGAAGCAACATCCGTCTGAGAGACCGAGTGCGACTGCAACTTTCTAAGCAAGTTTTCCAACCCATCGAATTCTGACACGTTTCTCAATCTCCACCCGTTCAAGAGGTTAAGATGCGTTCGTGGGGCGCCTGCCCACGAAGACAACAATACACCATTCAGAGGAAACGAATAGTGGACTATTGTAAAGATAGCAGACAGTCTGTGGTGGAAGAGATCTGCTGGCACGATAGAGAACCTACCAATCCTTGAGCCCTGCCCTGCTCGCTAGATGCTTGGATGTATGGTTTCCATGACAAGCTTCGAACCGACATCCAAGGAAGGAGAGGTAATCTTCTTCTCTTGATCCTAATTATCGACCCTCGTAATGCTATGATCATCATCATCCTTTAAGTCGGAGTGCAGAATACTCTGAGTTTTTGAAGGATTGAAGGAAACTAGCCAATTGCCCCCATCCTGAACCCTGCGTAAGTCGTTCCATTAAGAACGTCGCATAACTTCTGACGTTTGCTGAGTGTTTTTAGCGAGCGCACATTGGAATTGAAGAGTGTTGTGTCATCTGCATACATCACCATTTACTCACTAGGCGTCTGGGAGGTCGTTGATGTACACCAGAAAAAGAGTGGGTCCCAAAATTGACCTTGAGGAACTCCTGCATTGACAAACTTGGTGGAAGACTTTTGTGGCCATCTAAAGACGACATATCTGCCTGTCACTATGATAAGAAGCAACGAAAGTTTGTGGAGTGATTCAGCAACCCATAGGACTTTAGCTTCATAAGTGTCCCTGATGCCAGACTTATCGAATGCCTTGGAAATATCCAAGCAACGATCCTCGTCTCAACCTGGTCTGTCAAGGACACACTCACATGTTCTAGGGACATATGGAAATGGACAGATCTGCATGTTGATCGAGAGTGCCCTGAAGCCATACTGTTCTTCTGAGTAGATGGTTCTGATTTCAAGGAAGTAAACAATGTGTTGGTAAATCACTGCTCCAAAAATCCTGCAGCAATTGAACAGACTGATAGGACGTAAATAGATGTAAAGAGATGAGTCAGAACCTTTCTTTGAACTGGAACCAGCGAAGCTACTTTCCAACAGAGGGAAACCACACGGTGGATCACATCTACTGAACAGTTTAGATAAAAGTGGAGAAAGCTCATGTGAGAATGCTTGAAAGACCGAATCCGGGTATGACATCTGGTCCACTAGACTTAGAGCTATCGAGACCGTCGATGATCTTTTTGACGTTGTCGGACTGTGACATGAAGGAGGACTAACTGTCCTCATCCAGTGCGCGAGGGAATTGGGGGTGGAATTCTACCTTCAGCGTCTAATGACGAATTCTTCGACTAACACTATCCATGCAAACATGCCTCGGCGTTTGTCTGCTGAGGTTTCGCCAAGAAGTACTGACTTCTGGCATGACGCAGGCAGGATGGCGGATTTGTTCCTATTGGTTACACTGCTGTAAATGCCTCCAGAAGTCCTTGAGCCAAGCTTTTGGGTAGCATATGTATTTCCGGTACATATAAGCGTAACGGCCTGTTTGTCCTGGATGTATCTGGTTCCTTTCAATGTCTACGCGTGGTTTTGTATCAATTCCAAGATTGCCAGCCGCTAGTTCACGCTATACTTATGAAAAAGTGACAACGCTGCAACTTGCAGCTGCACAGTTCTGGTGGTAAACCAAGGTTGTGAGTGGGCCTTCATATTGGAAAGTTACGGTGAGGTATGTAGGCCATACATCGCCTATCTGAAGCGCACTCTGTCAGTTCTTGCGCCGACTTGAAGAATGAACATTGAAGAGAGCCACATTGAAGAGAGTGGCTCCTAACAGGACGTTGTACACTTCACTACAGCGTCATTGTGCCAAATAACTCATGTCACTTTTCAAACAGAACATTGGTCTCTGTGGTGCTCTATCGCATCCTCCGATCCTCCAGAACAGTAATTTTAATAACATACATAGAGGGTCCCACTCCAGGGTAAGAAAAGTCAAAATGATAAATCATTCCTGAGATCAGTGGAAGGTACAGTTAATCGATTCCACTCGATCAATCGTGCGGCGGAATCAATCGCGCGATTCTTGAATTGTCTTGCTAAGTGACTTCTCAAGTAAATTCGTTTGATGAAGAAAACTATGCAACAGCATTAAACTTGCTGATCGCTTAGTACACGATTAATGCGGTCATGCATGCTGTAGAAGGAGGTCCACCTGATATCACATGCATGAAAGTTATTGAAAAGATTTAATGCATGATTTATATTTAGTAATATGCTCGCTATGAACTTCAACGCGGTGACAATTGTACGTTCACATAGCCTAGAAATTCACAATACTTTGCAAACTTTGGTTTCAATTGATTGATAAATAATTGCAAGATTGATGGGAGAAACGGCAAATGCAGTTGATAAATCAAGTACACAAGAATCGTTGTATATTGCAAATACTAGGTAGCAAAAGGCGTCCACCAAACGCTAGTCGACGTATGTCTCGGACTCTGTCCCCGTCTTAATAGCCACGAACTCGAGTATACAAAGTCGGATTGAAGGCAACAGATACGGTGCGCCGATGATATGAATATCTTCAGTGATGTGATATAAAGTGAAATATGCAATCGGAGAGTGTAGTTCGTAATAAAATGCAGTGGATTCTTAATAATTGATCTCAAGA
>CAJQUW010006156.1:0-49681 GCA_907163375.1 Prostheceraeus crozeri | reverse complement strand
TAATAACTACAGAACATACTGTGGACCAGGGGCTAGCGTCACGAAGAGCCGTTAGCGATAACGGAGCAATCAAAGGAAGCCTCGAGCGTCACGAAGCTTCCGTTTCATAACGGCTCGTTTACTTAAAATAATCCGTGCGTCAGGAAGAAGCGTTAAGCCGCCGTTTGTCGCGCCGTTTAGAAAATCGCTAACGGAGGTGAGGGGCGTCTTTAAGACCTCCGTTAGCGAGATCTTATATCTATTGGCTGCTGATTTACAACGATATCGACAATATTCGACACTATACAATATCGACAAGCAATTGTTCATTCTCAGAGACCATGCATCTGTGGCGGCTGGATTTCGATGATTATTATTTTGAGGAAAGGCGTGTTTATCGTGACAGAATAAATCCCTTGGCAGAATTAGGAGACGAGGAATTTTTTGAGAGATATAGATTTCCAAAGTCCATCGTAAACGAACTGTGTGAGGAATATCGATCAATTTTAGAAAGAAAAACACAGCCTTCTCAAAGCCTCTCAGTGGAATTACAGATGTGCATTGCATTGAGATATTTCAGTCATGTCGGATTTTTACCTCAAGTTGCGGATATTCATGGAGTTTCAAATAGATCTGCAAGTTGATCTATACATGATGTTTCACAAGCAATAACAAGGAATCGCAAGAAGTACATTGTTTGGCCATCGGAAGAGGACATGTTAAGGAACGTGATCAATTTTTATAATTACAGTGGCCTTCCGAAGACAATAGGAGCAGTCGATGGTTGTCACATACCAATCAAAAAGCCCTCACTTCCTTTCAATGAATGCACTTTTGTCAACAGAAAGGGATTTGTATCAATCAATTGCCACGTCGTATGTGATTTTGACTTAAAGATCATCGATTTCAGTCCGCGATGACCTGGAAGCACACAAGATTCGTTTATGATGCAGCAATCAAATTGTTGGAATGAACAAGAAAGCATGTCTAATTGTTGGATTCTAGGGGATTCGGCATATCCTTTATTGACGTGGTTATTGAAGCCGTTTGATGCCCAACGTTCAACTGCTCAGAATGAGTACAACAAAAGTCACAAAAAGGCTAGAAGTGTAATCGAAAGATGCCATGGTGTTTTAAAATCGCGCTTCCGTTGCCTAACAATTGGCATGAATTTCTCACCGGCAAAGTGCTCCAACATTATTATGGCTTGTGCCTGCTTGCACAATCTCGCAATTGAGTGCAATGTCAACTGATTAGGCATAGTTGTGGCAACTCATTAAACTTGTTCATGACGTCTATTAAGTTTTGGCATTTTCATCGCTATGAAGCGTGCTTCAGCCATTCTAGTTGTAATCGCATTAAATTGTTGAATAAGGATCTCACAACTAAAGTCAGTTATTTCCATCTCTCTACCAGCATGAAATTTTAGATGATGCTCGCTCAAAGCACTTTTGGAATCTCTGTTGCGAATACTACGTTCGTGTTCTTGATAGCGCAACTTGAAAGGTCGACAACTTTGTCCAACATAGAGGTCATTGCACCAAAAGCAATTAAAACAATAAACTAGATATCTGCTTTTGCAGTTGTATTTAGGACCAATGGCGTTACACACATTACAATTGCATTCTTCTTTGGGTTTGCTTTTATTAATTGAAATAATTTTTCTCCCTGGTTTAGTTGAAAACGTTACCGGAATGTCATATTTAACTTTCAACTTATTTACTTTTTTCAAATGACAATCACTAACGAAATCGAGTGATAAGTGGACGTTGTCTGCTTTGATAGATGGCATTTTATTGTATTTATTTTTATTCGTTTTAACATATTTATGATTAAACCTAAATCCGTTGCTGTTTATTCGATC
Source organism: Prostheceraeus crozeri (assembly GCA_907163375.1). Lineage (NCBI taxonomy): Eukaryota > Metazoa > Platyhelminthes > Polycladida > Euryleptidae > Prostheceraeus > Prostheceraeus crozeri. The sequence continues at coordinate 47,838 of CAJQUW010006156.1, read as the reverse complement.
ACTCATAGTGCTCATAGAGTCATAAGCTATGTCTGCATCAGAACTGCGATCATTAATGTATTTTATACTATTTTTGAGAAAATTATTTTTTACTTTATTTGGAAGCCAACTATCTCTATGTAGAGTTATGCCTGAATGACATGTCTTACTAAACCATTTGTATTTAAGGTTGCCATTCACTGATTTGCTTAGGTCTAGAAAGTTAATATAATTATCCCTAGGGACTTCTATAGTGAACTGAATGTTCTTGTCAATCGAGTTAAACACTTCAATTATGTTAGAAAATATTTTCACATCTTTGTAAAACGGACCCATGATGATATCATCAATGTACCGCTTGTAGCATACAGGGTTAATATTGAATTTTTGGTTAAGAATTTTTAGAATCTTAGATTCATAGAAACTTTAAAAGCAATTATATCTCATAAAATAATATGTACAACATTATTGTGTTTGCATGTGCTTGAACTCATTTATTTTCAATTGGTTACACATCAACGATGAAATACTGGAGAAAGAACAAAATACTTTCATATGTGCACGTAAAAAATCAGCAGCAGAGCTTAATAACTAGCAGAAGTAATACAATTCGTCTATTTCAAAATTAGAAACATATCTTAATAGATTCAAACGTTTAAGTTCAACTTACATGTACAAGTACATGTACATGTATGTATTATTATCAAGCTTAATTATACACTGTACACGTACATGTAGATTGTAGGCCTAAATGCAAATCTTACCTTGAATACTCTCGGGTGGGATGACTCCGTAGATCATCATCTCAGTCTCATCTAGAAAATCCTCGATGTTGATGTCCTCCTTTTCACCACCGCCAGTTGTGCCTCGAGATACCCTCAACTTCTTGGGATAATCGGCGGCCTTCTTCTTGACAGCGGCCCTGAGGTTAGACCATTTGTCCTTGATATTTTCAAGACTCCGGTTCCTGCCTCCAATCGAGTTGACCTCGCGTACCATTTCGTTGTATACAACTCTCTTTCTACGGTTGGTCACTTCATTTGTGTGAGCCGCAGTAAGTAGGGCATTGTGGTGTACAAATTCCTCCACCAGCACCTTGATTTCATTCTGTGAAAACGGTTGCTTCCTAGTTCGCTTTTGCTTGCCAGCGGCAGCCATGTCTTCGTCAAACGTCTTCGGTCTTGCTTTCGGTCTGCTGTGGAGCGTTCTCGCCTAGGCAGTCAGCACGTAAGCACATGCACCACATGACATGCGCAGTAAGATTTGGTTGGATAATCGTAGTGGCAAAGCTGTGATGATGCGACAGTGACGATGCATGACGATGAAAATCATGTGACTTATGACGTTTTTCATCTGACCTTCGACTGACCATGTCATCCGAATAACTGTCCGTTAGTTTAACGGAACGTCAAGTAAACGGAGCTTTTGTGACCCTCATTACGGCTGCTCCGTTTATGGCCTCCGTTAAGCCCTCCGTTAGAACGGATTTAACGGAGGCTTCGTGACGCTAGCCCCTGGGCAGCAGTGGCGATATTGTAATATGGATCGTGATGGAGGTCCTTAATAGACAATACATCCGAAGGCGAGTAGCATCAGAGGCATTATTGTCTTCTACGGAGCGACTTCCAGGTCCATATTACCTTCAGGCCCGATAAGATCATTGTGCTGCGGCGTGCAGGTATTCATCTGCCCTATTCGCACATCTATTTTTCTTGAACTGCGACATATCTCTCATTGCATTTCAAAAAATGATATCCACAAACATTTGGGATTGATGCAGTTTGAGGTTTTACTAAGTATTGCACCGAGCTATGCCTGTGCCTCTTGATATTACAGGGGCTGCTCATATTTCTATGAAGTTGAACCGCAATGTCCGGAATAGCCATAGTTCGGTTCAATATTTAAGCATGGGGAGATGTAGTAGCCTCAACTCAATATGCAACGTTTCAAGAAAAATAGTGGGCGTTTTACATATCAGCGGTCCGAAATGAAGAAAAGATATATTCAAAAACAACATCTCTATGATGATGTAGAAGTGGGGCTTGCCATAGAAGTTGGATTGTTGGCTATCTTTGCTTTCTGATCCACAATATAACATAAACATGGATTTTTGAGGGCAACAATGTATAGGAATTCAGCAGCAAGAATACATAAGGAGATAGACGCTAACTGAAATTTCTATAACATCTTTAACATACATCGATACAGAATACAGATATTACCATCACGAGATGCATTGCTGCTTTATTTTTTCCACATGGCACCATAGCTAAATTACACACAATACAATCATGCCTTGATTTTGAAGGCATCAATGAGTGGTATGCACCCGAGGCCGCAAGGCACAAGGATGATGGTTGCAGCGGAGGCTGTAAGATCGTTGAGCTTGGCGCGGCATGATTGCTTGTAATGATTGTGTGCTATGATTCATTCACATGTAGAAGTCTGTGGCAGTCTCTGGATGCATGCATACATAGACAATGAGTTTTAATTTATAGGCCGTCAATAACGACGATATTTTGCGAGATAGCACTATCGAAAATGAGAAGGCACTCGACGGCGACGTCTTTTGTAATTCGAATTCTTAAACTTCTGTGGTGTCGACATTGGGGCGCTTTCTTCTTGTTTTTCCGTCTGTTTAATAGCAATATAGACCTGATCTATTCATCTCACTCGTTCTACGTTTACAATGTCGCATAGACATCGCATGAACGTTGCGACATTTCTGCACATTGACTTTGCATGTGCTGTTACGGTGTCGTTTTCGTTTCTTCCAAATCGACCTGCAAACCGCTTGCAGATGCACTATCAACAAGTGCTGTAACCACAGAATTAGGCCTCAGTCACACTGTGAGCTTTTCCAAGCGTTTCCGAGCAAAGCGTTTTGCAGCAAAGATAAAGTCATCATTGCAGCAGCACAGAATTAGACAGGTCGTCTCTTCTTCCGTTTGACTAGAAAGGAAACATTGGAACATGCAACTTAAATGAAATGGCACAATCTCCTGACTAAATACCATAGCAATCGAACAATGAGCAGCCAGTTCAACATTAAACACGCCAAATTGTGCTATCTTTCAGTGACTGTTATCAACCGGATCACACAGCAAAGAGACACAGTCGATGTCAAGTTCTACAGAGAAGTTTGTGAACGTTTTTTCATGCGCCTGCTAACTTTTTTGATAATGATCGGAGGATCCAACATTATCGAGGAAATTTTTGCGCAATGATCTGAATTCTTCGAATCTGAAGGAGTTGTGGAGATCGGAGCATTTTGAAGGAATTCAGAGCAATCCGCAAGCGACGCACGAATATTTTTCCTATCTCTGTGAGGTATTAAAAATTTCTTTTTGCCCACTTATTATGTTCCTGCATGTGCCATCTGTTTGAATCAGTTTGCACTTCTGTGGTTGTAGACTTCCACACAGGAAGCAAAGCAAATCAGAGCGATTGATGGCTTACGGACATATGTTTGCTCGGGACGCTCGCATTTGCTTTGTTTCAGTGTGGCTCAGGCCTTAAAACATGTTACGTTAATGAAATGGCACAATATGCTGACATATACATAGACATAATACCTTAGAAATCGAACAATGAGCAGCCAGTTTAACATTAAACACGTGAAATTGTCTGAAGCTTCGGTGACAGCAAAGAAATGAACTGTTTATCTGAAGTTCGCTAGAATGGAAATTGACTCAAGGTCGCGGCACATCCGGGGGAACTAAGTTTCGGCATGAAGAACCAATTAAAAGCTTCGATTTACTCATGTGACTGATTCTACCCCAATGATACAGACGTTGGCAGGTGCATCTAAGTGAAAATGCGTGCGATTTATGTGCCGTTATTGTGCATTGCATGAGATTAATTTCCATTCTAGAGGTTTTATTGTTGTCAATTTCTATGGGTGACAGTTATCAAAGAGGCACAGTCGATGTCAAGTTCTACAGAGATGTTTGTAAACGTTTTTTCGTGCGCCTTCTAACTTTTTAAATAATGATCGGAGTACCCAACATTATCAAGAAAACTTTTGCGCAATGATCTGAATTCTTTGAATCTGAAGGAATCGTGGCGATCGGAGCATTTTAAAGGAATTCGCGACAATCCGCAAAGGACGCACGACTATTTTTCCTATCTCTGCACGGTATTAAAAATTTCCTTTTGCACACTTGATTAGTTCCTTCATGTGCCATCTGCTTGAATCAGTCTGCACTTCTAGCAAAGTGATACGATTAAACAGTCTAATTCTGTGACTGTAACAGTATATTGCTTGTAAACCATCAGTTACTTTTTGTGACTACACGGATTCTTCTATTATAAATGAATGACTGATGCTGGTCAAAGACGTGTTACTTCTAACACTACCAAGTACCATAGCGATGCATAGATATCTGATAAGTTTCTATAAGTTAACAATATAGTTAACGGTTGACGGTTGTATATTTTGATCGCTCCGATCACTATTCTGTTTTGTTCCCTAACTCCGCTCTCTACCCACCGTTTCCTTTACAATTTACTACGCATTGTGCACGGAATTTATTCCACCGATCCTCAACATTTCACTCGACAGTGCTCGGAATCTTTGTAGTGAGAAGGTGCTCAATTCTGCTCAAAACTGCAACAACGCCGTATTACTCTGCACTCCCATTGGCTGACCCACGCCCGTCACACTACACGCACGGCTTGACGATTCCTAACCTGCTTCTGCTCTCTGCGTCCTGTGTTATCGTGCTAACAGTGTAAGGTATTCACGTTTCCCTTGCTTCCGTTGACTAACTACCGCGTCATCGCCTGTTTGACGCACACTGTGCTGGCCGTAAATCCATCAATTAATTTACCTCTTGTTTGATAATCATGCCACCAAAGTCACGTACGGGTTCGCAATCTAACATCTCGACATCGAATACATCCAACAGTTTAACATTGGAGAATATACAAGAACTGATAGTTGATTCTGAAAAGCGCATGCTCTCAAAATTCAACGATATGTTAGCAGAGAAATTCTCTGTTATTGAACAGAGACTTGGTTATGTGCAGGTCGAACAAATACGATTATCACAGGAAATTGAGTGTATAAAAGATACTGTAACACGACAACAAATGATAATTGAAAGAAATGAGTTCGAAAAACGCTCAAAGAATCTTATCTTCGTTGGTGTACCAGAAAATGATATAGCATGTGAGTCTGATGAAGAAATTTTGGAGACGGATCAAGAAAAAATCAATTATTTATGCTGTATTGCCGATGATAATTTTGACCCCGAAAATAATCCAGATTCTACTTATGTATGTTCTCGATTAGGACGACATGATAGATCCAAAACTCGACCAATCAAGGTTTCTTTTACGAATGCACATACTCGAAACCAAGTTCTATTTAATCGGAAACGTATTTGGGAAAATGATAATGTTAAAAAACTGTTTCGTAAAATCTATATCAATCCGGATCAAACATACTTGGGCAGATTGGAGGGAAAACGATTGAGAGAGAAAATGATTGAATTGAAAAGGAGCTCACCATCTCCTGAAAATGTCTACATACGATCAGGAAAATTATACATGAATAATAAGGTCGTCGATCAATCTAACATAAAGAATCAGTTATTTTGACAAATTGGTTTTGATGACACAATGGTTAATTCTGATATTTTCAGCTCCTACTTGCATTTCGTTGTTTCTAATTACCCAAACTCCTTTTGTCTCCTTTCTCCTACTTACGCTAACATTGAAAAATGCAACTCTAAATCCTACCCTTCGTCGCTATATTCATCTACAAATCAACGGAGTGCCGATAAGAATAATTTGGATAACCCGAGCTCAAATTTGAGCTTTTGGATGACAAATGCACGCTCGCTTATCGGTAAAATGAGTGTTTTGAAAGCATACGCCATGGAATACCGACCCGACATCATATGTATAACCGAGTCTTGGGCTAATGAGAAGACTCCTGATTCCTTTCTCTCACTACATAACTACAAATTATTCCGATGTGATCGCCAATTGAGTTCCGGTGGTGGAGTAATTGTGTATGCAAAATCCTCATTGACATCATGCAAGTTGTCGGCGTTCTGTGACGAAATGTGTGAGGTCATCTCTATAAAGATTATATCCGAAAACTGCTCAAGCGATGTTATCATTTGCTGTGTCTATCGACCTCCTCAGCATGAGCTGAGAGGCTCTACTTTACTTGATTATCTTAACGATATCAGTAACAATGATGGCTCCATTATAATTTGTGGCGATTTCAATTGTCCAAAAGTTAATTGGTTACATTTAAACATAACATCTTCCTCTGATCCATTATTCGATTGGGCGATGAACAATTTTATGGTCCAACACGTTTCCTCTCCAACTCGACCAGCATCTTCGTCTATACTTGATTTGATTTTCTCCCATGTGTCAACCCCCATTGTTGATGTAGTAGTGCATGAATGTTTTCACACATCTGATCATACAATTATAACATTTAAAGCGGAAACCTACGTTTCCAGACAGGCATCTAATGAGAATACATATCCGATCTTCCAAAAAGCAAACTGGTCAAAATATCGGAAACATCTGACCCAGGCTACATGGAACTATTCTTCAAACGTTGACGTTAATACAGTTTGGTCTCAATACTTATCGAATATTCATGCTGCAAGTGCTATCTCTATACCAGAAGGTCACCGCAAATCTTGGCAACCTACCAACTCAAGTAAAGTGAGAACTGCTCTTCGATATTGTCGACGCTTTCATAGTGCTTGGAAGACTAACCCGTCTTTTAGTAACCTTCTATTGTTACAGCGATCGCACAATATCCTTCAGAACTCTATCACTGACGCACAACTTGCGCACGAAAAACAAATTATTTCTGCTATGAAGAATAAACCCAAAATTTTCTGGAGTGTAGTGAACAGCAAATTGAAAGTCAGGAGCCCGTTGTCTAGCATGAAGTTGCATAATGGAAATATTACGAGTGATTCCAATGAGATAGCAGAAATATTCAACAGTGGGTTTTGCTCAAACTTCTCGGCAGATCCTCAACAGCTTGATCAGTATTTTAGTGATAGTACGCTGAATTCAGCAGGGAATTTATCCATGGATGATATTGAATTTGATCTTTCTGAAATTGTTGCAGTTATTGCCAAACTACCGTCTTCATCAACTTTGGATTCTGACGGATTATCATATTTGCATGTAAAGAATGGTGGAATCTTCCTTGCCTCCAAACTTTGTGATTTTTTTCGACTTTCAATGTCACAGGGACGCATTCCTGACTCTTGGAAGAAAGTCATCATTACACCTGTCCATAAGAGTGGTTCAAAAGAAAATTTCGATAATTATAGACCGATTGCCGTTACATCTTGTGTAAGTCGAATAATGGAGAGGATAATTTCAACAGATATTGTCAACTTCCTTACAAAGCAGAATATGATTAATTTTTCTCAACATGGTTTTCTACCAGGTGCTTCTGTCAAGACAGCTGGAGTGTTATTCTATAATTATCTTCTCAAGAATCTTGACCTCTCAAAAGGTGTTGATGTCATTTCCTTGGACTTTTCGAAGGCGTTTGAGAAAGTTCCTCATACATTGTTACTTCGAAAACTCAAGCATTATTGTCTGAATGATAGTATTGTCAGGTGGATTTCAGACTTCCTAAAAGACCGCAAACAGCAAGTTCGGGTTCGTAGCTCCCTTTCATCATACAAAGATATTCGTAGTGGTATTATACAAGGATCTGTGTTGGGTCCCATCTTGTTTGTCTTGTTTGTCAATGATCTTGATGAAGTTATCTTGAGCTCAGAAATGATTAAATATGCAGACGATGTCAAATTATATGTGGCTTACGATCGTCATCGTGATACTTTGACACAACATTGGACATCTTTACAAGATGACGTTAATCGTGTTTTTGAATGGTCGCTCCAGAATAGACTTCCATTGAACAGCAGCAAGTGTAAATCTATTTCTTTTGGTGAAAGTGCTTCCCATCTCTACTATTTACACGATAATCCTATTATTGATACTTCCGTGATTCGTGATCTTGGACTCACCTTGCATTCTCCTTTCAGTTGGAATTACCACATTGGTGAAATTATAACCAAAGCTAATCGTACACTTGGTATGATCAAACGTGTATTCTTACTGAAAGATCGTGATACTTCAATTTTACTGTATAAAAGTTATGTGAGGTCTATCTTGGAATTTTCATCGATATTATGGTCCCCTCATCAAAAATACTTATCTGAGGAAATCGAAAAAGTTCAAAGGCGGTTTTCGCGTTTCTTCGTTGACTTAAGAAATCTTACCTATCGTGATCGCCTACATCGACTCCAATTGTATTCTCTTAGATCCCGCCGTATTCGCTACAAGCTCATATTTTTATATAAAATATTGAACAACATGGTTAATGTCTCTTTCGAACAACTTTTTTCTTATTCGCCGAGCAGATGTACCCGAGGTAACAATTATAAGATTCACCCAAAGCTGTGCCGTACAAAAGTGTATTTCCATTTCTTTTCCAACGACGTTGTTTCACACTGGAATCAATTAACAGATGAGGAGATTGAAGTTCCAAGCATTACTTCTTTTAAACGAAGTATTGATACATATTTCCGCCGAAATGATGTATGGTAACTTTTTCGTTCCATCCATGCCTGCCCTTAAAGGGCCATTGTATTTGTCACCCATAAACAGATCAAAAAAGAATGTTGTGTATCTTATGTAAATTTGCCAAATACAAATTATTATTATTATTATTATAACTTCTATATCTGATCGAAGTGTTCTAATAACTTGATGTAGGTATGCATGTAAAGCATTTCTAAGGTATTCGCTGCCAATAACCTCAGTTACTGATAAGGATCGAGGTTCTTACTCGTAGGCCCTTTATCAACAGAATTCGTAAACACTTGGAAGGTAGACCTAAAGATTCTGAAATTACCAAACACGTTCATAGAAATAGCTATGACAATTTCCAAATAGTTTTACTATTTGCGAGAGTACAAAGTACACTCGCACTGCTGAAAGTCTGGTCATGAAAGAAATCAATAGTTCAACCTTGATGAACGAACACGAATCTTCAGTCCCAATTTTATTGTTTTAGCACTGTGACCTTGACAGTTTTAGACGTATTTGTAAATGTAAATCAGCTCTTATTGTATTGTTTTTAGCTTGTATTCAATTTTCGAGGAGTTAGACGCAATTGCCAATTGTTCTTTTAGCTTGACAAGTTCTCATCCTGTTGTATTTAAAGGTTTTATCTAGATTTATCTGTTTGTCCTGAAGATATGTCATGAAAACGGACATGAAATCGATCGACATGAAAAGATTGTCGTTTATATTTTAAAATGATAAGGATCCCTTCTGTAACAGCTGCAACTGACATTTAATTGTGGTCAAAGGCCTGAATAGATTTTTTTGCATGTGACTACAGCGAAAATTACTAGCTTTTCACTATTATTCTAGTGGCTACTTTTATTTCCGTGGCCCATTGAACATATAATTGTGAAATATCCACGTCTATTTCAGCGAATTTACATTAAGATGTATGTATACCACTACATGTATTTCATCGGTGCTTATTTAAAACAAGAACAGCCAAACAACAGCCATTCTTTGTCGACAACTGTCAATTTTCAGTCAAACGTGGAATTGAAGACAATTGTTTAATTGAAACGCCCTTGATTACCTGACATCCACAGTCATCAAACTCTGTTGTTTGACTGTCAGATATCTATGCGCCTACATGCATGTCGGTGCAATTCAATCTACAGACATCTGGCAACTGTTCTTTATTGCTAAAACAAGAAATGAATTCTCGGATCACTTGCAAGCACGGCTAGCGCAAAGCAGTGTATAACAATTATAACTATCTGGACCGGCGGCCTCGATCAATCACTCGCTCTGCAACCTACGAATGTTGAATAGGTAATGTTAAACAATTTCTACCAGTTAATTGTCCAAAATCTAATTGAATGGTTGAGAGTAATTGAATTGTTGCGCACTTGATTGTTCTGCTGATTCAAAAATCATTTTTTCTCTGAGTTCAGAAGCTAACGAAGGCAATTGTTTAACTTTGATTTATTACTTTGTGAGTCAGAAGATCAATACTATGAGCTCATGGGTTCTTTGTGCGCTGTGAGTGAAAAATATAAACAAAAGTAAACAATTGTCGCAAAAAGGTCGAAGCAGGTTTTACAGACTAAACTGTGATTATTCTATACATAAATCTCTTCTGTAATTTAGATCGACTTAATATTACACGAATTTTCCGATTACTAACATGAAACATTGATCATCAATCTTCTAATGTAAATTAATACAATATTTCCCAGTGCCCATTTGTTCTACACCATCCACGTTCGATAACCGACTTCAATGTCCATATATGAAATGGCACAGTACTGAGCTTTCAAGAAATACGCATTTCACTCCTTTCAAATAAACGACTTTACATATGTATTTGGAATTCCAAGAACATTTGATATTAGTCTATGATACTACAGATTGTTTCATAAAAAATGGATCACCCTTAAACATCGCCTTAGCTTCAACTTTGTCTAACTCCGCCAAACTTGAACGAATTTCTCTGAAATTTGGAAGATATGTCAGTTGTGCTTACTAATATCATTGTCGGAAATTTAAAGCATGAATATTGAGTTGTTTTCCTGTTATAGATAAAAAAGTAGTAGATAATTTGATCTTCATTTAGCAATGTTACAGAAAATCATACCTCACTCTTATAAAATTACATTTGTTTCCTTTGTTATGTAATATGTTGTTCTACAAGCCAAAAGCTATCAAGCAAAACAAAAATAAAGAAAATCGGTCAATCAGAGCCAGTATAGCACCATTATTCATCAACAATAATGTAACTGCTACATGTGATTAACTGGACTTCATGTTCCATAGCTTCCTGACTTCGTTGCGGTGGTGTTGGCAGCACTCCTGATTGCTTTCAGCTAGAAATCTATCTCTTACCGGTTGAAAACAATACAAAGCACAAATGAACAATAACGAGATCGCATTCACAAACGGCAAAGTGTCAGCCTTGCTAGAACTAGGTTTTTCTTTGCGAGCTACATACAAGCAAGCGACTAACTGTCCCTTACACAAATGTGCATCGATGGCATAATGATGAATTTCGACTCTGTCGTAAAGAGGGCTCTGGCCGTCCAAGCAAAACATTCAACGTAAAGACCGCCTAATTTTGAGAATTGTTAAAGTTGATCCAAGTCTCTCGTTAACTGAGATGGCTGCACTAGACTCGTCTATTTCTAAGTCCACTATTCGTAGAAGACTTATTGAGTCGAATTTCAAGAGCTGTAAGAGGCCCTCTCAGATCGAATTATCAGATCAGCATGCGAAAAGACGTCTCAGATGGGCAATGAGTCATTGTCACTGGCGAAATCAATGGGATCGGGTTGTCTGGTCTGATGAGGCATCAGTCCGTCTGAAGGATAGTGATGGTCGATTGAGATTATGGATAAAATCTGATCAGGAAATTCCGAGACATTTACATCGTCCCCGGGTACAAGGTGGTGCGACTCTACTGATTTGGGCTGGCATTTGGACCAATGGCCACTCTGAACTTCACATGCAGCAAGGAACCATGAATTCTGAACGCTATGTGAATGTTTTACGAATGAACATTGGCCAAATGACAGATCAACTTGGTGATCCATCGACTTGGTTATTTATGGATGATAATGCTACGTGTCACAGGAGTAGTAGAGTCAACTTATACAAGTCTCAATTAGGGCTTAGGACTTAGGATCTTGGCCAGCTCGTTCTCCTGATCTGAATCTCATAGAAAATGTATGGAGTATTCTAAAAAGTAACGTTCGTCGTTCACTGCTACCTACAGATGGCGTATCACAACTTACGTCACTGTTAAAAAGAGAGTGGAGAAAGTTAGATCAGTCAAAAATCAACGATATCATCGAATCAATGCCTAGACGAATTGGTAATGTGATTGACAATAAGGGTAGGGCCACAAAATATTAGCTTCTTAAGAACCGTTACTGTATCATAGCTTATCAGATTATATAAGGACATTTAAAAATATTAGGGACATGAAATAACATGAAAAATGCTTTCTGTATCATACTTATGTTTTATTTAGTCAAATTTTAGGATGATCCACTTTTTATGAAACGGAGTGTATATACAAAATAATTAATTCAACTGACAGTATGGCGTAATGATTAGATTATACATACAGCCAACAATCAGTTTTTCCATTAATTTGTAATTTTATCATAGTAATGCTATGTTTTGTCTAGGAAATATAAAATAGCCTGAGAAGCATTGGCATTCGATTCAGTTTGCAAACTGATTAGACATTCAATTCTATTACATGCACTGTAGATTCCAGAATGTGATTAAAAAATGAGAGAAATATAATATATATCATTTCATAATATAAAAACGCCTGAGAAACATTGACATTCGATTCTATTACATGCACTGTAGATTCCAAAATGTGATTAAAAAATGAGAGAAATGTAACATATATCATTTTATAATATAAAAAGGCCGGATAAGCATTGACATTCGATTCTAATACATGCACTGTAGATTCCAAAATGTGATTAAAAAATAAATCGTTTCTCTTGAGCTTGCGAAAAATTACTCCAACTGCTTTATTTTGTTATGACCTCTTCTCACATGACGCGACGTAATTTTGCAATAATTAGCTTGTGATGCTGTAAAGCGGTTGAAGATGTCCGTTACTACTAAGTAAGAGGAAGTTGAAGCAGCTATAGTACCTGCTCCATGTTCAGCGATGGAAGGGTGTCGAGGTCTGAAATATCTAGCACCCGGACCGATATTTATTGTCTAAAATTAGAAATATCTTCCTCATTTGGTCATTTAAGTGCTCTGAATCATTTTCATGGCTCGTTAATAACTTGGTTCTTAAGCAATAACATGAAAAAAAATACCGGCATACGACGGATTAGTCATAATTGTGCTTTCTCAACCAGAATCAACGATCGATAGACGATTAGCAAGCAACTCTCTGGAGTTTTGGTCAAAAGAGTCGATGGAATATTTTGTTCAACTTTTGACTGAATGACCTCACTTTTCAAATATGTTGTCATTTTGCAGTGCAATTCGTTAAACCTACTAACTTACAACAATGACAGCCATCTGCACATCAAATAAGATCGAATTGATTTGTGATTGACGAAAGTAAACAACATGTAAAGAATTCGGTCATTTAATCAACAATTAGATTTCTAGAATGATTCTTGAGCCGATTACAATCAACAAACGTAATTGATATCCTCTTTCTGTATGGTGAAGTGCGCAAAACGATACAATTTCTCATCCGGCTCAAGATACAACATTCATTCGAGGTGATACGGGCCCGGTCACAGCTCTGTATATGTTGTTTAGATTGCTCATGGCTGCAAGCCCGGAATGGCGCCAGAACGTCCATATATACGTATATGTGGATAGCTCAAGATTGAACTGCATTGCACTGCAAATTAAGAATTATTCTGCTTTGTACTGTTCAAGAACTCTGTATTTCTTATCTTGAAAGATCTTGTATGACCTTGCTAGGCGAAGTTAGAAGCTTGCAGATTCCTAATATGTTGTAGTAATCCTCGACAGCGATAGACAGAAAAATCCGACTCTCTACCATTATAAAGGACCAGAACGACATGAGCATTCAAACCAAAGCTGCGTCGTGAACATGGGTTGTCATGACAACGTTAATTGTCGCACAGTAGCGGTGTATGAGGTCACAACCCAGCGTGTTCTAATTCACTTGCATCCACAGATGTGAGACTGACAAATATGACAAGTGCGACTCTTTTCAAGTGTGATGCAGCACATTGAACCGATTTCCTTGTAGGTTGCAGTTCGAGTGATTGATCGAGGCAGCAGGCCTCGAGAGATCACTCGAGAGTTCTGTAACACAATTGTTGAACGCTGTCATTTGTTCAATTCGCCATTCGGCCATCACTCGAGAGTTCTGTAACACAATTGTTGAACGCTGTCATTTTTTCAATTCGCCATTCGGCCCAATTCTGGTACAACTTGACACACCAATTGTTGCTATAAACGTTATTTGTGCAGACCGTGGAACTAACGACATCGTCGATTTCTTGCGTTGACAAAATAACAAACCGCGAACTCATAACGTCAGTGACCATGTGTACAACAAACATGTAACGAAGCGTTTGAAAAGATTGCCTTTTATTTAGTTTCACCAAGATTTCTATTCAATGAGTTGATCACCACAGTCGATCTGACATGTATGTGAATAGCCAGCATTTGCAAGCGATTTGCAGATTATTGATTTGCTGAAATAGTTTCTGTAAGCGATATGCAGATAGAACCTGTAGGCAAGAAATTGACGGCGTGTCTGCACATGCAATGCTAGTGTTCAACAAATGTAATTGCAGAAGCTCTATCGCAACATTCAACAATTAGATCTAAAAATGGATAAGTTTCAAACATAGAGGTCTTTTAACTTTGTTCCCTGATACACAACGGCAAGATGAACATTTCAGAGATTAGAAGATCCTCCTGAACTGCTTTTATCCAAAGAGTTCTTGGATTGCGATGTCTAAAGATAAAGCATTTAAAGGCCTGCTCCAGTTGATCATTTTATGTCATAGAAGTACATTTTGTCCATCATAGCAATAGCAAGTGAAAGTTCATCATGAAGTTAGCTACAAAACGAATAGGAAGCGCAACAGAGAGATAAAGAACATTCGGGTGAGTTGACAAAAATGCTTCCTACCTAAGTCATGGATTTCTGTCTAAATGCAATTATCTTGGGTAGAAATTGAGCGTTATGAGTCTATGACAAACCAACACACTAATTAGACAGTGAAATCCTGCCTGTCGATAGTTTAGAAACGCGTTGAGAAATCATTGGTCACGCGGTCCGATATCTATGACTCCATACAACTCATACATCAAGGAAGTAACGTCAGTTTGGCAGAAGACTGTGGCGACAATTCGGCTGAATCGTGGTGTAACCATTAATTGCAGGATGGCTGCTTCCAGTGATTGAGAAAGAGAGAAGAGTAGCGTCACATTGTCAATGTACATTTTTGAGATTCAAGATGTCATTTTCCTTCAAGTATAAAATCATTTTGATGAAGTAACTTGAATGCATCGTCATCCGACAACAATCTGCAACTTGACCAAGCACCTGAAGCTGTCATCAACAAGCAGTTTCTTCTACATTCTGGTCCCGCTAGTTTAAACAAAGCGAAAATGTGGATTTCTATTGCTATAACAGAGGAGCATCGCTCACTACAAGTGATAAAACCTTCTGATGTGTTGATGATGAGAATTGTGTTCGCCTTGCTCAGGACTTCAGCAGGATTGGAGCACTTTCAGTTCCTAATGATGCTTTGTCTTGGTGCAGCAAAGAGAATGGAATGCTACATGTGAAATGGAAAATCCAGTTTAAATCTCATAACAGCATCAGAGGATATCATTCGAAAGAGGTCAATGCATGAAACATAATTACCTCAGAAAAGAAAGACTCTGTGATTCAATGCCTATTTCTTTACAAGTGCAAAGAAGTCACTGCATCTTCCAATAGTCATCTAAAAATGTAATTTTTATTTGGTCGAATTACTTTCTTATCGGCCAATTACAATATATAGTTGGGTAGGTAAATCGTATGAAAATTAGCTGAGATGTACTTATGCTATGATTCGATTCGCGTGTTACGACACGATTCTCAATTTTTCGCACGATTCGAAAATTTTCCAATTCCAAGCACATCAGAATTATTAGAATATTAGCAGTGAATATTGTAATATGACGATATAATTTCTTCTCAATACTTGAATTCTACTTTTGTCATCTGTTATATTCTCATCACATTAAAAAGAATAACAAGGAAACTATGATTATCAAAAATTGCTTCGATTAGTTGTCATGTTATCAATTGTCACTAAAAATGACCCAAATATATCGCATTTTCCTATAATTTGGATAGAACATGAAGTAGTGACAAATGGTCTGCTCTGTCGCAATAAAGGAAACATTTGAGCAAAAAAAGCAATATTGGTATTGATATTCAGAATAGCAAATTTAATAAACACGACATGATAACCTTTGAATCAAGTATGTAGCCTCGATGTAGCCTATACACCTCGACGGATTTCCTTTGCGCCCACTTCTCATTTTCTCAAGTACTTTAAAACACTTTCAATTGAAGGAAATTGCGCCACTAGTATTGTCTACTCACATTTCGCAGTCAATCTGTTATGATATTGAAAGAACCTCTAAAGTCATCTGACAATTCCATTCTTCAGTCTCGTGACAGCGCAACAATGGGATATTGATAAGAATGTACTATTAGGAGGTTAAATATCGGGCGGTAAGTCCTCAGATAAACCTTGATTGACTAGTTTGACAAAGTAGGGCTTATTGAAGACTTTTCTTTATTCAGTTGAGTCATTCATGCAGAATGTTGGATCATGTATCGTAACTGTGAGAATGGAAAATGGGATGGCCTGTCTGATTGTAACAAAGGAATAGTCTATCAGCTTGATGATGAATGGCATTGGAAACATGCATGGTAGGTAAACAGTCAAATGATGTTATCAATAACATCTGCAGCTTCTCAAGGCAACATTTGGGTCACTATCTGTTTGAAACGAAATTCTAATTGTAAGTTGTAATTGAAACATCAACGTCCATTTGACAATTTATAGATAAATGAAAGTGCGAACTAGTCGAATTCATTGTCTTTATTGCTCTGGAGGCCTCTCGTCGGTCTTCTCAACAGAACATGCCCGGTAGAAAGAATGCAAATGAGTGATGATAACTGAGAAGTACAACTCCATGCCAGAAAGGAGATGTCTTCACCACGGTAGATGAATACCAATTAGCAGCTCACGTTGCTTGCACACATTTGTCTTGAAGTATCGAATATGCAAAACTTCAGAAATGCGTAATAAGCTGTCATTTGTAGTGTGAAAGACAATTGAAAACTTGTCACGAAGATATCTACGATCACAATTACAGTCAATGACATGAAAAGCTACGGCAGAGGAACCGCGGCGACCACAGAATTAGACAGGTCGTCTCTTCTTCCGTTTGACTAGAAAGGAAGAATTGGAACATGTGACGCTAATGAAACGGCACAATCTGCTGACATAATACCATAGCAATCGAACAATAAGCAGCCAGTTCAACATTTAGCACGCCGAATTGTGCAAAGTTTCAGTGAAGGTTATCAACCGGATCACACAGCAAAGAGACACAGACGATGTCAAGTTTTACAGAGATGTTTGTGAACGTTTTTTCATGCGCCTGCTAACTTTTTTAAAAATGATTCGAGGACCTAACATTATCGAGAAAACTTTTGCGCAATGCTCTGAATTCTTCGAATCTGAAGGAATCGTGGCGATCGGAGCATTTTGAAGGAACTCAGAGAAATCCGCAAGCGACGCACGACTATTTTTCCTATCTCTGCAAGGTATTAAAATTTTCTTTTTCCCACTTATTCCTGCATGTGCCATCTGTTTGAATCAGTTTGCACTTCTAGCATAGTGATACGATTAAACAATCTAATTCTGTGGCGGCGACTGTCACCTTTGATGAGGATATCAATTACGTTTGACCCGGGTGGTGAGAAATTGTATCGTTCTGCGAACTTCACCATAGTTGATGAAGATATCAATTACGTTCGTTGAGTGTAATCGTCATAAGAATCATTCGAAACCCGCACGACGGAAGACGAGCAGGAATCAGGTAGCTCGTCTTCCGTCGTCTACCGATTTCTATGCGATAGCGTGTCAGTCTATTACGGTAGGACGAGCAGAGGTCTCGCCGTTCGATCTAAAGAACACTTTCCTAATTGGCTCATCAAAGGTGATAGTCACCGCAGTTCTTCTGCCATAGCTTCTCATGCCATTTGGCTGTAATTGCGATCGTAGATATCTTCGTGACAAGTTTTCAATTGTCTTTCACGCTAGAAATGACAGGTTATTACGCATTTCTGAAGTTTTGCATATTCGGTACTTCAAGGCAAATGTGTGCAAGCAACGTGAGCTGCTAATTGGTATTCATCATAGAAATAAACTGTTTATCTGAAGTTGGCTAGAATGGAAATTGACTCAAGGTCGCGGCACATCCGGGGGAACTAAGTTGGGGCATCAACCACCAATTAAAAGCTTCGATTTACACATGTGACTGATTCTAACCCAATGATACAGACGTTGGCAGGTGCATCTAAGTGAAAATGCGTGCGATTTATGTGCCGTTATTGTGCATTGCATGAAGCTTAATTTCCATTCTAGAGGTTTTATTGTTGTCAATTTCTATGGTATTCATCTACCGTGGTGAAGCCATCTTTTTTCTAGCATGGAGTTGAACTTCTCATTTGTCATCACTCATTTGCATTCTTTCTACCGGGCATGTTCGGTTGAGAAGACCGACGAAAGGCCTCCAGAGCAATAAAGACTATGAATTCGGCTCGATGCGCGCTTTCACTTATCTATAAATTGTAAGTTGTAAGGAAATGAAGTGCATTTACCCTATCACGACCTGAGTGCCCCCCCCCCCTATCAACTTCTTTTTATATCTCCTAAAATAAGTCAGATAAAAATTCAAATTTTTGTGACTTTTAGTTTGTATGTATGTTGAACTTTCAGTAAAAATTTGGGCAAAATTTTGCTGTAAAGTCAGCTTTAAAGGTTATTTTTAAAAGTATACTTTTTAGAAAATTGATGGTTTTCATTTAGAGTAGCATTGATTATTTATGTAATGTTTCCGCATCATATTTACATGATATTGGTGCATGTGAAATTCAAGATTGTACACATTCAACTTATCTCCGAAAATGAGTACATCTACATGTAAATGTAAAATGTGAAATTATGAAGTTTTGATGTAAATTTTTAGATATGAAATCCACAGAATAATTGCATTCGGACTGTGTCATAACCAAGTCTTTAGAACGAAACATTTGCGATTATAGAAAAATGCAGTAATACATGAAAAGACATTATTTACGCTCAAATTTCATATTGCTATTCATAGTACTAAAATGAACGTAGAATATTGTACTTATAACACCATACTTGAGTAAAAGTTTGCATAAATCCCCGCTACTTGCCTTAATGTCGGCGGTCACAATTGTGACGTGTTATTTATCCATTGATTATTATTGCCTGGACAACTGATGTGTGGTGGTGACGATTTGATCCTGCCAATTGACAGAGTCGCGTAAGTGGCTCGTAGCTCAGTTGGTTAGAGCACAGGTCTAGTTAACCTTGGTCGTAGGTTCGAATCCTACCAGCCGCACATCTTTTGCATGGCAATCTGATCTATCGTGTTTTTAATCTCATTGTTGTTAATATATAGTTGTAATGAACAATTTTTGAAGAGTAAAAAAATTACATACATGTAGATTCATGAAAAATGAAAACAAAATGAAAAAAACTTTCAGACTGCACAACGTGACTGCTAAACATATATTTTTTAGTGAGATAAATCAGCAACATGCCACGTCCAAGTCACTATCAATCGGTGTTGAGCTAGAGCGTTTCTTTGGATGATAAACAGAACTTTTCCTCTTGTTGCTTCAGTCATTATTACGTGGAGTGTGATCAGGCAAATACATTGCATTCCTTTACGAATTTTCAATAGGTATTCTGCCTGTTTTTTTACTGCAACCCTTCCATTGTTTATATATTCTACCATAATCCGTCAAACATCATTTTGGTTGTGTTAAAATGCATTGACCTTCTACAATGTTGATCAGAATTTTGTGAAAATTAGACGGAACACTATGTTGACAACCATTCAATATTCCAAAACACATCAAACCCCAAAATCATGCCATTTAAAAGATCATCAAAATTCGGTGTAACCACATCGTCAATGTACTGACTTTTCACTTCCAAATGCGAGATGCTGGGTTATAATATTTTGCATATCACTTCATCTGATGTATGAATAGGCTTGCAAAATGAAGGCTATTTATATATATGCGCATTCAATTAGGCTATCATCTGTTTATGTTCATCTTCCATGAGATAAATAAAATCTTCCATTTTTTTTGTTTACCGACCGACCATTGCTGTTATGCAGCCTGTAAAAAGTGACATATCCTTTTTCAAGGTGCTACTAGAAATTGTATGCTCTCTATCTCTAGAAATTTGAATCGCAATAATCATGTAAAATTTACTTAAAATTCACATTAAAATTATTAACCTCTTCCGAAGCATATCTATAGCGTGCATTATGGCAAATAATGGATGATTTACTTCGGTCACATAGAACTTATTACCAGCCTCCGGTCAATAAGTTCTATGATGACCTCAAAATCATCCAATATCTATTACATAAACATCGCCGATGAGTAGTGCCTCTGTGCCAACAATATTCATTGTTCAGATGATCTATGGTACTATCTGCTAATAAGCGGTCAACAATGATGAAAAAGCGGTCATGAAATGGCTAAGGTAATTATAATAACAATAATGATATATCCATGGACGCCTAGATATATGAAGCACACGTAGGCTAGATATATTGTCTTAATTGACGCAGAATAAAATAAAATGAAATGAAATGAAACATGGTGCTTCATATATCTAGGCGTCCATGATACATCACACTGGGCATAGTTCTGTATAGTACCATAGATAACCTGAACAATGTAATTATATATGCCTATTTCTCGGTCATCAATGATCCAAGCGACCTCCAGTTGGATCATTGCTGACCTCTAAATAGGCATATAAATATAACATTTCATGGCTCACAGGTAGTTTCATGGATATCTTATTTTCATATCTCCGGAAATCTATGGTTTCATTCATTGATGTGATGTATTTTGAATATAATTTCTATGGTTAATCGTGACGTCTAAAAGATCCCATTTTCACTCGGAAATTTAAACCTGCAATCAATAGTCGAAACGAATGTGAAGAGATCAAGATATGTTTGTCTATATATCAATGATAATAAGCCAATAATGCCTTATTTCGAGGGTTGGAAAGAGATGAATACCCTCCGGCACACACTGTTGTTGGAAGACATCGTTCCATATAACGATAACTGACATGATCCAGCTCATTATGTGATTTCTTTCCCTCAGCTACAAGACGGAAATCAAATTTGATGTTTATTAATGTCATTCCATCACTCATATCGCTGATTAAAGGCTCGCACGAGGCTCTATGAAGATCCAGGGCTCTACTAAATCAAATTTTCAATTATTTCCTTCCAAACTGTTCAGGATAGCAAGTTCAGACAGCTGCAATAGGTGTAGTGGAAAACAGTCGCTGTTTCAGTATTCTTTCTGCAATCATGAACGCGATCTGCTAATTCGTTCCTCAACAGGTTAGTTAGTATTTTAGATTCCAATGTATAAGTCTTGATGTTGCATTAAATACTTTCTTTTCCCCCGGAAATTTCGAAGTTACTACTTTGGCTATTTAGTTTATTGCTCCCAGAAAAAACAGACAGCGCTTCTGGTTTTGATATCAAATCACCGTCTCCTTCCCTCCGTCTTATATATCTGTTTAAACAGAAGCTGAAGAAGCAAAGTGTGGCGTCTATAAGGGTTTATCTGCATTTATTTTTCGAAGGAAAAATTGAGTGTGATGCGCTATTTTCTGACTTACTTTCTATCAATTTAGATTTTTAAAGGAGAAAAGGATGCCACTTACCCGACATCTTGTAATTCAGTAGGACTGTTAATGTACCATTTAAACGCATTGTAGGTGCATGCGTTCATATTTCTAAGTGAGATAATGCCACATCTCGCGATATGGGATTGGCAGAGATTCTGGATAATAAAAGTAGGGATTAGTACGGAAACTGTCAATAATTTATGTAGGGCTTATATTTATATGTTGTTTTAAGCAAATTGGACAGATAGATCGTTCGCCTGTTTTATTTCAACGATGTATTTTGTGCCTACGGATCGTGGCTAACTCAGCAATGTTTGCTAATCTTGTCTTTCCAGGATGTGACTGCTTCAGTTTGTGGACGCGTGTCATTTTCCCTGACCCCTCCCCCCCCATACAGGTTCATAAATGTCTGCATTTGCCAACCGCCCCCCCCACTACACCCCTGAATTTATCATCGCAGCAGGCAAAGAGTGCATGCGAAGAGGGAGCACACAAGAAGCTCTGAAGGTTTGGCGATAAAGAAGGACGGATTTTTGGCGACGAAATTTTATGTATAATAATGGTGAATTTCCGCCATTTTGAAGGATTGCCCTGTATTCATCCTTCATGCGAAGCTAATTTTCGGACTATCGATTCCATGATATTTGGACCATGTACAATTCAAAAGCATCAACAGTTTTTTCGGGGATTTGTCGCTAATGCGAATATCAAAGAAAGCATTGGAATTCTCATCTTTACCGTAAAATATATTCTGTATTGTATTGTATGAAATTGTATGTGTGCTTCTTTGATACTGTCTCATAGGAAGAAGGCCGTGGCAGAACTAGGCAGATGCGCAGATTTGTAGTGGCCCTAGGAAGTACATTATTCAGTAAATGCCTTGCTTTGGACCTCGCTCCGTGAAGAAACTGGCAGTGGCGGTTGGACTATTCATTTGAAGAATGCTCATGATATAACACAATGATAATTGGAAGATTCTGAGATAAACGAAAATTAAGTCTCAATTTTAAAAGGATTTTTACACATGCTGCTTGCAACTTCCTGCAGCCGGTGGACAGTAGTATATGAAAATGCTTTTACTGAGTTAGAGCCTGAAGAATGAATATCACACTGAATCTGCTAAAACCTAAAAAAAAATGTGCGGTTAGATTCGAGGCTACTGTAGCAGCTTGTGGATGGAATTGACAGATTATTTTCACAGATCGGGATAATTTTTCAGGGATACGCTCATGTTCGGATGAGTCTCTGTGGTGCACAGCCATGAATTTTCAATTTCATCTGATGCGCTTTGCTTATCAAACTGATAACAATCACGTTTCTTTAGCGGAGGTCAATTCTAAAAAAGCCATGAGATAAAGGCATTGATTAACTTGAGGATTTGAAGCCTTCCACACCATATTTCATCGTCACATGAATTATTCCGCCGCCTCCGACAGATGGGATCGCTGATAACATTCAAATCAAGGCATATTTGGATTCCTTTCAAGTCATTCCGAGGGTATTAATGAATTTCATTATTACTTATACACGGGCGTTGCGTGAGTATATTTGTAGACATAGATAGACATAGAAATTGCAACGGAATTGAGTGATCATGATTGTAATGCAGAAGGAATGATGGTATTTCACAGATTCTCATGACAGCCCTGGAAATTTAATGTTTGTTAAATTATCAATTCGATGGGTTCCTATTATTTTCATGCTGAACCTTAAGAGTATTTTCTTAAGCGTGATCACATCACAGGCAACCTGTCACTTACAGAGCAAAATAACATGATCAAAGACAATGATTTCAATCAATTTTGAAAGAAGTAGATGGAACTACATCATTATTCAGATTCAAGAAATGAAACATGAATTTTGTGAATCATAAAATGATGCCGATGAAAATTGAATTAAGAACTTGAAATTTCAGCCAAGAGAGCACGAATATTGCCACTTTTTCATGAAGACTTTCTTTATACTACAATTCATGAAATTCCCTTGATAATCAGCTTGATTTCCGCTTAGTTAGGATGCTTATTAGCAAATATTCATCCCTTTTGAAATCCAACTTGTTTCATACTACTTATATAGGAGAGTCATCTCGGTAGTATATAAATTGGCAAATTTTGACTTTTTCAGAAGTGCACAAATAACCTTTTGGACCACGGGAACGCAATCTCCGCAAAAAACTGAATCTTTTCATATAAAAATTTTCACTGTAGGCCTATACAGATACTTTTTTGAGTTGACACTCTACCTATATATCCACAAGCTGGATGCAAGTCAGGGAGTCCACGAGGATTTATTTAGCATTCATTAGGTGTTGAAAACGTTTGATGACTGAAGATGTTGACTGGGGTCAAAGATAATCAAATGATTTTTCTATGTTTCCTAAGAGATGATCCCTTCAAAAGTTCCCTCATGAACTTGCATGGACCAAGGTTGGGCAAAAACTTGGGGTCTAAACCCGAAACACAAGCCCAAGTTTAAATAAGGTGCATTCTTTGTATTTTGTGCTGACATAAAGATTCTTCTATATGCCAAAATTACTAGGGGGCCCATAAGAAGTGGGGTATTAGAGGGAAGCGATGTAATATTGCAATAATTGTAATTAGTAGCCTAAGTACATGCATTACGTCATTAATTTTTCTTTTATTTAACCTACACTGATATACTGACTAATTGAAGATCATTGATTTAATTATGCTTGAGTTACACATTGTTCATAGCAAAGCAATTGTTTTCATTTTATCATTCAGAAACATAGACAAACTTGATAAATATTATAGCTGCGCAGTAAGTGTATGAATAAACATATTTAGAATACGAAATTGGAATGAATTTATTTTTGGATAAATGTCGGCCATCGCAGAAAGTTAAGGGTGCGAAGATATAAAATATACGGAGTATATAAAAATTCAATATCCACAGATGCAACAAAATGCATGTAAGCTTACAGTAGATATAATATACATGAACTTTCAATGCGCGTATTGTCAAGCCCAGAATGAAAAAGCTAATAATCACAAATATTTCATTTTTGAAATTTTCTGTGAATCCAGTGAAAATTTGATAAAACATCATAACTTTATGCTCTTATCCTGTAGCTCTCCTAAGATTCAAATCAAATTATTAATTTTTGTAACTTGATATATATATATATATATATAAATAAGAAATATAGGCTCCTGCCCCACCGTGAATTGTACTCTCCTGCCCCACTTGTACATGAAGCGACCAGGGCCTATAGCAATCGTCGGACCAGGCATTTGGAGGTGCTCTGACTGTCATATATCTTCATTCATATCAGTACATATCACAGCACAATCATATTCCGCAAAAGCTAACTCTAAATACGAAAATTGAGGGCCTACAGCAATCGTCGGACCAGGCATTTGGAGGTGCTGTGACAGCCATAGAACTTCTTTCACAACAGTACATATCAATGCACAATCATATTCCGCAAAAGCTCATACGTGGGGCAGGAGAGTCAGTGGGGCAGGGGTGCACATGGGGGCAGGAGCGTACAGTTGTGGGGCAGGGGCGTGCAGTTGTGGGGCAGGGGCGTACAAGTGGAGCAGGAGAGTACAATTCGGTGGGGCAGGAGCGCACATTTCTTATCTATCTATCTCTATATATATTCAACATTAATAGGAAAAAAAGTTTCGTATCATTTACCTAAGGTCGACCCAAAACCCAAGGTCCAACCTTGCATGGACCTAACCAGATGTATTCTATGAAAAGCGAGTATATCATTTAAAACTATGTCAGAATATTCAAAATACCCAAATGAAGAACCACCATTCTCAAGTGTCAACTAGAGCGATTAATCAATAATATTAGTTTGATTGATCAAGATAGTCAACCTTTATAACCCACAGCTGGATATGTTACAGTGCTTCAATTACCCATGCCATCATGGCTAGTTAGGGCAGTGCTGCAAGGTGTTAGTCGAACACTTACGCAAGAATACATGTAGGCTTGGTCTTCCTTTAAGTTTCATACTTGAATGATCGTAATCAATGTGTCAAGGTCGTAATGAGTTCAGTTCCCTTTTGCGAGTTACCAGTGGGGCTCCTCAAAGATCTTTGTTGGGTCCGTTTCATTTTGTGCTATATTGCCATGACATTAAACCTGCTTGTGTAGATTCTTCACTATTCATGTAATGGTGATGATATATATCCTTTGTACAAAAGTAATGGTATGCAAGCATCAGAGAATGTCATCCTAAAATTTTGTAATGTGAGCAACTGGACGACTTGTAACAACCGTACATTATATGCATCCAATAAAAATTCAATCTGTATTGCAAACAGAATTTTGATATAATGTTTCCTTTTGAAGTTGGCGTTGCTTGTAAGTTGCTTGGGGTTTTCTGGAACGATCGTTTAAACTGGTCTACTCACTTCAAAGACTTGTACAGATGCTTTTCGAGTAGATTGTGCATTTTGAGACTTTTAAGTGAACATTTTGATCACGGTCATTTATGGAAGTGGAGAATGTTCTTTTGTAATGTTCTCTTCTATTCGGCATGTTGAATGGTGAAACGAAAACTATTATTAACTGCATAATCGTGCCAAACGAATCATCTGCTTGAAATTTTGTAGCTGTGACAATGATGTGTCTTTTTACATTTCAAGTGTCTTCAGATCTATCAAAGATAATCACAGAAATGTCAAATATCTGATCATCCTCTTTTCCATCTTGTTCAATATTCAAAGATGAATCATGTAATTAATTGTTCCGCTCTGTGTAACTATTCGTAGTCGAAACTGCTTTGTGATCTTATCTGCTTGACTGATTCAACTTACGCTCCATCCACATTGGCGACACGACATATTGCGACGCAGTCAATAATAATTTCAACAGCAATTTCAAGATTATATGTACATCTGTCTGTCCAATCCACAGAATTAAATTGTCTTGCTAACTGATTAAAATCTATGGTACAAAAAGAAAATTTTAATACCTTGTAGAGATAAGAAAAATAGTCGTGCGTCGCTTGCGAACCGCTATGAATTCCTTCAAAAAGCTCCGAACGTAACGATTCCTTCAGATTTGAAGAACTCTGATCATTGCGCAAAAGTTTTCTCGATAATGTTGGGCAGTCCGATCATTATTAAAAAAAATAGCAGGCGCACGAAAAAACGTTCACAAACTTCTCTGCAGAACTTGACATCATCTGTGTCTCCTTGCTGTGCGATCTGGTTGATGACAGTCACTGAAGCTTAAAGTTGAGTTTAAAGTTGAACTGGCTGCTCATTGTTCCATTTTTAATGGCATTATGTCTGCAGATTGTGCCATTTCATTAACGGTACGTGTTCCATTGCTTCCTTTCTAGTTAAACAGAAGAAGAGACGACCTGTCGAATTCTGCCTGTCCATTCACATTGGCGACACGATATCCTCGCGATGTCAACGACATCCTCCTGACTCAGAAAATGTTCTGAAATTCTCGGCGACTTATGTTGTAGATAGGAGCTCCAAAATTTCTCATGTCACATGAAGTCGTTAATTTGCCCCGCACATCTACAGGTGGCTGAGACGAGAATGACTTGGCAGATGATTGACGATCATAGTTTTCTGTGCAAGGACGGCAAAATGTGTGATGGCAGGTAGGCAGAACGAAAAAAATCATTTTTCTTGTGTTTTTGACTTGCGGGTACTTATGGGTCATCTTCCCACGTTTTCAAATTTGTCTAAAATCCGTAAAATGAATCAACCATCACAAAATTTCAGATACACTTACTTAAGTAAATTTTCTTTCTACCAACATACAGAAATTGATAAAAATTTGATAAGTACTTTCTGAATTAGAGACGACAACTTCAAGCGTAGCGATGTCAGCAGCTTGATCTGACTTTGTCTGTTTCTTGTTTCTTGATCTGTCTTTTTTCTATTTCCGTCTCCGTCTCGTCCACTGCTATTTGAAATCTTCCCACGACCACCCACTTGTCACAGTTTTTTTAAGTTGTGCACACAGAATTAAATATTTTGTTTATCTTCTTCGGTTTGCTAGAAGTGTGATTATTTCGAAATCGCCAGCACATCGAGGAACTTATCAAGTGGGCAAAAAGGAATTCCTAATATCTTACATAGATAGGAAAAAAGTCGTGCGTCGCTTGCGGATTAATGTGAGTTCCAGCAAAGTGCTTCGATTGCCAAAATTCCTTCAGATTCGAAGAAATCAGATCATTGCGAACAAGTTTTCTCCATAATGTTGGCCCTTCCGATCATTATCAAAAAAAGTAGCAGGCGTACGAAAATTAGTTCACTTGATGATTTCACCATCGTTTTCTCACCATTCCTCACTGCATAGAGCATACACTGAATCGAATGCTAGCTAGACGAAGTGTATTTTGGTGTGTGCGAAATGATATCACAGCACGCACGCATCTCTCACTGGATGGTGTCCTCTGCTGACAGCTTATTGTTTGCCATTTCCAATAGCAAGCGATAGACGAATTATCCATTCGAGAAGGCGCAAGTTGTCTAATTCTGTGATGTGCCATTTCGATATGAAGGCCACATATAACCCTTCCTTTCTAGGAAACCAAATCGCGCGCGGATGAATCTAATTCTGTGCGCAGAATAGTCCATCAACAGCATTGCTGTGTACGAGTGCGCGTCAGGAATAGGACATTGATGGACAGATTCAAGTGTTGTAGTGTTATTGTTGTAGACTTCTCTCAGAAGCTATGACTGCTTCATTTCTGGACGGTTAGCCAATTCAAATTTTAATCTTCCATAGATTCATGTATTGGACAAATGCTGCAGCTTGAATTCTTAATTGAATGCATCTCTTGATTGCTGAATTATTGAGTGTATCCACAACTCAATGTTTGCCTTCAGTACGCATGTACTTACACTTTCTGTCTCTGGTTCAAATGCTATGGGATTTAGTAAAATAACTTCAATTGCTGGACGCTAAACATCAAATATCACTGATATCTAATGCTAAAAGTAATGGGCAACAAATTTCTAGGTTAGATAAAATCTCATTGCTGGACGCTACGTCTACAACAATGTCATCTGATGTGATAATGAGTATTGGGAAAAAATTTTCTATAGCTGTGTAAGTAACTGTTCGCACCATCTTCACCATTACAGGTAAAATGAGGTCTTTTTTTGTTAAATTTGATGTACAGTGTAGTATTAGGTGAGTTATCGCCAATTTTATGTTTCAACGACTTTGCGTCAACGGTATTCACTAATCGATAGTGCACTGAGAGGATGAATGTATTTTTTGACGCAACTTCTGAACCAGTGGGGCGATTTTGATAAACGAAACGTTGTCTTCATCATAACAGCAAGATGAATATAATTGCAATGTCATTGGGTCAATAACTGATATTTTTTTTTCAAATTGTCCTTTACCGTCAATCACAGTCCAGCTGCAGCAGTACGGTGACCTGTGGATCACCTAACTTAAGGAATTGCTAGCTAGTAATCGTTCAAGTCATGGACTTCTAAATAATAGTGGCTAATAGCAGTCCGGCTGGGATTTCCCCTACATAAAATAAAAATCCTGCTCTAGGAATTGTTTCAACATAAGTGACAGCAGTCTCCGACAGGGTGCTTATCATTTTTTGATGATCCCTGTCGATTTGTGCGTGAAGAAATTTAGTGTGAGACAATTGGATTGGGTGCACGTTGCCACCATTGCTAATAATTTTATTTGTAACAACTGCTAAATTAAAGCAATCACATGCGTCATTTCGACGAGTTTCTCCGAATGGACGCTTTGTTGATATTAATTCGAATCCGGTAAAGGTAACTAGGGTTTTGTTGACAATCTATTTTTAACTTGAGCATTCGATGTAGAGATTGTCTGGTAGGTACAGTATTAATAAGATTGGCTACTGACATGGAAATGATTCATGAAATATGACAAACAAAGAAAAACGGTTGACAACCGAACCATGTTTGGCTTCGTTTGAAAGCTGTTAATGTAAGGAATTTCATCTTGATAATGTCGAAACACAATCATGTGTGTGAAGAGACTTGAATGATTAAGCACTACTGTATGGCGTGAATATCTTCGAGATTGTCGTCTGAGTGTCGTCGAGTTGATCTGGACGGATGTCGTGAATATCGCAAGGTGTCGCTATCGTGTCGCGTCGCCAGTGTCAATAGAGCTTTATAACATCATATCCAAGCTCAGGGTAAATTTGTAAACCTAATTTATGATTCTCAATTTGAAATTCTTTTTCAAGTGCCCGCGTCATCGTGTCTCAAGAGGTTGACGCAGCTACAAGTGCTTCATCATTGTTAAGGAGCTTGAATACAGACGGGTTGGGTTAATGGCAATTATGGAACTTGCAAGCTCAGTTTGAATAATCGTCAAAATGTGAACACTATGATAATATTTGAAAGATGCCCTGACCAGTAATGACATGGAATTTTTTTCAGTTGGAAAGAGTCAAGTGTTTCTAATATGTCAATTATCCCTTCTTGTCAAGTTGGACATTTTCCGATTACCATTTAGCAATCATCTTCTGGTACAAAAGAAGATTTAGTAGTAGTCTCACAATGTTTTACTAATAAATTTGTTGCTCATTTCTCACTGCGTCATCTTACATAAAACCCATCCTTTATTTATTGTCAATTTCTGATTGCCGACGTTAAAGATATGTAATCCAGCACAACCTGTTCATATTTACATTCTGTCAAGATTGCAAAGATCCTTTTCAAATCCTTCATTGTTTTGAAAGATTTATAAGTTTTAAAACATGAAAAATTTGAAAATGATTTTTGCAATGATGCAACATGATAGAATCTGTCTTGGATTACATGTCTTTAACAGCAGCAATGATGAATGGACCTTAATTAAAGGCTGAGTTCTATGTAAGATAGTGGAAATCAAAGTGCATACTTTGAAAATTTTATGTACTTACTTTGTGGAAAATTGACAACTATAAATTCATTAGTAGAAGAATTTTGAAACTTCTCTTAACCCTAGTCTTTTGTGCCTAAAGATGATTGCTAGATGGTGATCGAAAAAGTCTGTGCATCTTGACAAGAAATGAAGATTGACGTGTTTAGAAATACTTTTCCAACCTTTAACTCTTTCCAACTCAAACGATGTTATAATGTGATAATAGTTTTAATGTATGTTTTAATGTTTTCCTTGTTCAATCAATGAGCTCATGAATCAGCGACAGTTCGATATAATTCGGCACTATCGTAGCTTACAAATTGACAAAAATATTGGAATCGTCAGTCTATTGAACGTAATTTTGATTATTCTTGGTGCAAGTAAAATGAAAGCATCAGAAACTGGAAGGATAGAATACTCTTCGAATAACTTCCAGGTTAAATTGAAGTCCTATTTGGCAAATCAAAAGTGTTTTCCAGAATTAACTTCGCAAACCGTCATTATCAAAGTCATCAAATCTTTCGGAATTTGCAAAGATAATTGCAAAGTTCTCAATAAAATCAATGCCCTGATGACTATACTATATTCAATTGATGTGATTCTGATTATGATTAAGCTCAAAATACCTGATTGATTAACATTTTAACTTTTTACTCAAATGTTCCAGTATCAGCTCCTACCGAGCCTACTTCAAAAGACATACCTTATAAGCTTCATGAGAATAATCCCAGTGAAATGTTTTTAACATGTACGTTGGCCAACGTATCACGTATTTAGACCACGCATGTGCCCCACAAAACCGCAAAATTTGCATAGGAACATCGAAGCAAATTTGGGAGTCTTTTTTGGGCGTTTTGCACAATTAGAGCAAATGCAATCTAGTTCTAATGTTCATTTGCACTTCCTCAATGCAAAATAGATCGAAACCTTAAAGCAGCCCTCACGAAAATTTTTCATGAGAACTCATGAAATTTAATGCGGATTCATGAGATTTCTATGAGAGCTCATGAGATTATTATGAGTCTCATGATATTCTCACAGGAAAATATTTAACTCATGATGTTCTCATGATGCTTTGATCGCGTTCATGAGAAAATCATGAGCATTTATGAGGTCTTCGTGAAAACTAGCTTATAAGTAGTAAGTTATGCATGCTAGCCGCGAAAGGAAATAAGCATAAGAAAGCTTATTCAATCGATTAAGATCTTCAAGGTTAGTCTATAAAAGATAAAAATAATAATATATAGGATGTATCATGGCGATGTGCAACAGCATTTTCAAAATGATGCATACATACTTTGACTTTACAATTATCATTACCATGTAAGATGTTGAAAATAGACATATATACAATCACAGTTAAAAATAAGATCATGATAAATAGTGGTCTGATTTTGCGAATATGAAATAACATTGCGGACATGGCGTGGCAATGCTTTGGGGCAATGTGACTAGGCCAAGAACGCTTCAATAACTATATGCGAGAAAAATAAATTCGGAAGTATAAAAAAGCAACTGTTAATTAATGAGATTTTCATGAGAAGACTCATGAAATTTGATGAGATATTTCATGCGAAAACGTTCCAAATCCACATTAAATTTCATGAGATATACATGAGACAATAGAGAAGTATACACTTTTTCAATGCGTTGTATAAATACACATTAGAATAACGAAAGTAGCATGCAATGACATGTTTATTAATAATGTATTGATTCTTGCCAATGCCACCTTGAATAAGAAATTGACAGCGACAGTGGTAGTCACACGTCGCTTCGACCGTTCTTTATAGTATGCACACAGGAATGAAAAATGTGAACGAATAGTTTGACAGATAGCATGAATAGAGATCTGACATAGAAAGTTTGGCTATGACGTCATCTATTGAGTGGGATAAGGTTCTAGTTCTTATCTCATAACCCGTTCAACAGAAACATTAAGTCAAAGAATAAAATATTAATAAAGGGAATAAATAAAATACTTGCAAATATAAAAGCCTATCAAGCTGCCACCCGAACATAATATGGTGCTGTGGAAACCCATGTCCGAAACGCCAGTTACTTCAACAAAGAAGAAAGTAAGAATGTTTTCAAAATCAAATATAGCAAAATTCCTTCCACCAAATATCTTCTTTTGATTGGCTTCAATTTGCAAACTCTTTCGATTCACTGGACGAAGTTGCTGATGGACTACAAAGTGCTTTTTCTCGTTATTTGATTTATGCTTACCTTACCGGAGAGTTGAATTCCGTTCAGACGATCTTAGCTGGATGGATGCACGTCTCAAAATTAAGATCGACGACAGTGATGCTGTTTATCACAAAGGGCAGATGAGAAAGTACTATCATCTGCTAGAAGAAGTTCGCAGTTACTTCAATTATCAAAAACGTAATTCTGATAATGATGCAATATTCATCCGCCAAAGCTCGATCCATTTTTTATGTCTGAACAGTATTTGAATGAACTCCTCTTAGCTATATTAACGAGTATGATTGAAAAGCAAAGCGAAGTTCTTCAACCGAACATGTTGCGGAAACTTGCAATTTCTGTCCTCAGTAGTGCAGACAAATAATGTAAAATCAAAAAGTCTATTCATGCTGAAATCAGGTAAAATGGAATCAAGCACTGTTCAAGGTCGCAACTGCGTAGAAAGACTGAGTGAGATAAAGATTTTACAGTCCGAAATGGAATGGCACTGATCTATTCCGCTAGGTGGATGAAATTTTTTAATTCTCTTATATGAGAGAGATTCAGGAATGAGAGGAATTCTCAGAATTTGGGTGATGTACGCGCATAGAAATGTCAGTCTGACAAGGATAGCCTTTACGATGTTCGTTCATTCGAATAGCAAGGCGCGGTTTAATGGCACATGAATGCGGTAACATCCGTGAGAGAGAATTCAAACCACTTGTGATGCGATCTTGTTGTGGCAATCTATAGATTTTGAAGATCAGACGAGCTTCGATGTTCTCGTGATTTCTTTCATACGGCGCTTAAGCATCAACCGTAGAGAAGCCGCTGAACACCGAAAGCCCATAGCGCTGTACGCTAATTAACTTCATCTTTTAGACCTGCTTTAAACCTAAACCTATCCTTTAAACCTATCTGCCGAGCTCTAGTGAGTTCTTCTTCTTGTCAGACGCGATCAAAGAAAAACACATAAATCCATTGGGACGCAGATTGCAGTTTTTGGCAAAAATGAAATTTTGGATGTTTTCTCTGATTAAGCGAAACGTACTACGCTCAGAGTCATAATTTTTGACATGCAATGTCTTCAGGTCATTTCCTTTTATGTTCATGTACCCCTGTCTATATAGCTAAGCGCATTTAGATTTGGCGAGCCCCTTAATGTCGGTATGAGCTACTTTATTCACATTGAACCACATTCTCACATACATTGCCGATTAGATGCATGATAATAGCACATGCACATCATAGGAAATGACCTGAAGACATTCCATGTCACAAATTGTGACTCTAGACATAGTAGTTTTGTCGAAATAAGCAAAAACATAGAATATTTCATTTTAGCCAAAGACTGCAATCTGCGAACCATTGGATTTACATGTGTTTTTCTTTGATCCTATCTGACAAGAGGAAGAACTAACTAGAACTCGGCAGACGTGCCGATTCGAAGTAGGCATAGGGTGTGCATCATTCTGTGAAAGTCTCACTTTTGGCTTCGCTCCCTGCGGAAACTCGCTCTGGCTGCCGGAATATTATTGTGATCAAGCCGCGTTGATACATCTTTTGACTGCTGCTTTATTAACATGTATTTTTGCCAGTCTTATAGTCTTACTGTGTTTCAAATTAGGCCCTACTCAGTTTATCTGAACAGTCAAGAACGAAAAACTAATATCACTTCAACAATATATTTCGCTTCATTTTGAAAGGAAAGTAAAAGAAACATAGACAAGATTTTATGCAGTCTGATTGATGAACTGTTCTTGCTTTCATAACGAATCTAAACAGTTTGAAATGATGTATAGTAGGAGAGATAAATTTTTGTGAGTCTCCTAATGCACCGACTTACAACTTGCAGGCTAGGCTATTGAGTTTCTAGATGAGAGAGTATCTATAAATCACATTCCGTACATCAAGACTTCTCAATGTAAAGTAACAATAACGTAAAGTAACGTAAAGTACAATAATGACAAGCAGGCAAGTTATTTCTACCTTACTATTTATTTGTTAAGTATTCTATTATTAATATTCTTCGCCCAGTTTTCTTAGCATACCGCAGCAATTGGTCTCGAAGTCACCATCAAGAAATTATTCGGGAGTAATGAAAGCGACATTGTTCATCCGCTTTTATTCTGCTGATTTTCATTATCCAGACTACAGAAGTTCAATCGGAATTCGTATCTGACGTAAAGGCATAGCGTAAAGTAATTATGCAAAATATTTGCTACAGCACAACAGAAGACTTTCCACCATTATAATGGAATCGCAAACACACACATGCGCACACGTTTCACGCTGTGGGATTTCTCTGTGATGTCTTTTCCTGCGATAAGAAACAATGCGATGTAAGTAATTTCAATTAGAGATGGAATGTAGGCCTATATTGAGACAAGGGTGAGCGGACGCAATCCCAGGTGACTCAGTAAAGATTGTCATAGACCAGGTATGTAGCAGGTATCAGGCTTGCGTCGATTACTAATGAAATGTAATTAATTATAATGACAAACTACTTATTTCAAATTGTAATTGATTCCAATTGCAAATTACTCAGCCTTCCTTCAAATATATTTCAATTGCTTCGCAATTACTTCAGATAAATGGCACTGCACTATGCGCAATTCCAATCATTTCATTTTTGGGCAGATATATAAGGTGAATTACAATTGCTTTCCGGAAAAAAATACCTCGCTTGTAGCGGTGATATCAAATTGCCATCTTTTTATTCCTACCCTCTCCAAGTGCTTTCGCCTGCACGTCTAAGATTCAAACTGAAGACAAAGTACTGTGATATCGAGCCTTGAGACTTCTAGGAGACTTTATTACGCTTGCAAATAAAATCTCTGCTAAAATTTTGACTCATTTCAAGATTTCAAATGTGTCTTCAAGAAGAGTTTATGTACTATGAGGTGTACATCATTCTGTGAGAGTCTCATTGTCGGCCTCGTTCCCTGCAGAAACTCACTCTGGCTGCCGGACTATGAGGTGTACATCATTCTCTGAAAGTTTCATTTTCGGCCTCGTTCCCATTAGAAACTTGTTCTGGCTGCCTGACTATACAGAAGACATTGATTAAGGTCTGCTTTACTTTGGCAGTTCATGTGCTGTGCAGCAGATGACGAAGATGACTTCGTTATGACGTTTATCATAATTTCTTCTGACACAGAACATGACGTCACTGCTGCAGTGGCAGCTCAGGTGCAGTTCAGCGATTAGAACGAAGTCTATTTCTTTGCAGCCTGCTGTAATGATGGTGTCATCTGATTGCTTAATTTTCTCTTTTTTTGTTCCATGACTTACTTTGGTTGGACAATGCAGTAACTGACTTGCTGTCTTGCTGTTCGCTATGTAAATAGGGTGCTGCACATGCAGTTGTTTCATAGCTATGTCATACTGCGTTTCAATCACGTGACGGGCGTGTCACTCGTCTGCTGCGACCATAGAAATAAACTGTTTATCTGAAGTTGACTAGAATGGAAGTTGACTCAAGGTCGCGGCACATCCGGGGGAACTAAGTTGGGGCATGAAGAACCAATTAAATACTTCGATTTACTCATATGACTGATTCGAACCCAATGATACAGACGTTGGCAGGTGCATCTAAGTGAAAATGCGTGCGATTTATGTGCCGTTATTGTGCATAGCAAGGAGCTTAATTTCCATTCTAGAGGTTATATTGTTGTCAATTTCTATGACTGCGACTGCCAGTGTAAAGTAGGCTTTACTTTTGACCAATAAAATCATTACATCGAGACATATACTCTCTTGACATACCTGTGACATCGCCTGACTCACGAATTATGGTGAACTATGTCTACATTCCTGAAAAAACTGTTTTTTTCTTAACGAGTTTTCCAGTCTCTGTTGTCACTAATTGCAAAATCGACGTGTCTATGGAAACGCCCTTCGCACAGAAATGCACCAACGATTATAGGCGACAGTCACGACTTTCAGCCTACAGAGCAAGTCAGTGGTGATAATTCGAATGTCAATGTTTGCTTTTTGTGCCATCATAATGTTCATTTAGTTGTTAATTAATGGTTTTGCAAATTCTAAAGAGGATCCCACACCCTTAGATGCACCTCTCAAGGGTAGAAGTCGGAGTGAATCATACAACTTATAAGTTGGCTTTGTGTCAATGGCATATAAACACAGGAATGATTTGCAAAAATTAGCCTGTTTAAAAACAAATAAGATTTTGGATCGCAGGAACGCAATCTCCCCAAAAAACTGAATATCTTCATAAAAAAATATTCACTGTATACAGATAGGCTACTTACTTGAGTCTACATACTTACTTGATAATTATTGATGTCCTCAATAACCGCTGAGAACCGCTTCAAATGGCACAATGAGTCATTATCGCACACCCAAAGTTGCATGAGAAAATAGATATTTCATTAATTGAATGCAGGAACATGTACTGCTTTGTGTTCTTGTCAATTTTCTTTTCAGAAAAGAATGTTAATACCTGACAATTCAACGGAAATAATGATAGCGCTGTGATACACTGTGAAACAATTACTGGCTTTAATGGCATAGGAAGATTTCTATGAATTCACAAGTGTTTTACAATTAGTGACAACAATTTTTTAAATGTTGTGCCCACTCGATGACAGGATAATCTGCGCACGCTTTGTGAAGCGTGACATCAATTCTGCTGTCAGTGACAACAGAGACGTGAAAAGGCATCCTATCATCCTATTGTAAGTGCACTGAAATATATCGTAACTTATCTCACCTGATTCAACGCTCGGATAGAACACACGTAAAGTGATATGTTACTTAAATAGCCCGAGATCAAAGATACTCACTCTAATTCTGCAATGAAGTGAAATCGCTATCAGTTTACAGAAGTTCTTACAATTTAGTTTGCAATTAAATTTGCAACGGACAAGTTAAAATCATTGTTAGTTTACAAAGCGGTTTGTGTTCCCGGGTCCTTTCAAGATGCTTTTATCAACTCATCGCTTCACTGTACACAGGGGATGATTTTGATTGACAAAATATATCCGTTGCCGACCCTCATTGATGTTATTCATCTTGTTAAAAACTCCTGTGATGCATTTCCTCAAAGATTTCTGAGCAAGATGCCCATTGATTGCAAAGATGCTGTAAATTTACAACCTCTTGTGTGCATCGGTCTTAAATAATCGTTATCGGGTAGGTTCGAGGTTTGAACTAGAGTAAGTGCAGCATGCTCTTGTGTTGAGAGCGTAAATTACTCAGGGAGACATTGTTTCAACGAAGGCACACAGAGGACGGATTGCATTCTGCAACCTCTCAATACCGCATCCGAGATTGAGGCGTTTCACGAAGGCGGTACTTTTTACATGTTCAGACAAGTAGTCTGGCAATGCGATAAATCCATCAAATCTCAATAGATATAAATGTTACGGTCAGTTGGGCATGCCCCATTAGTGAATTCTAGCAATTCTATGTATGAATTGATGTAATGAATGTAATGCAAGGTCATTTAATTGCTATGATATACATGCCCGCACGGACGCGAGGAAGGGTGTTGCAGCTGTTGCATCCGTGCCCTCTTCTGAAATTGCGATAATTTTACTTAAACTTGTAGAATATAAGAAATCAACATCAGACTTGATTGTTATTATAATGTATCAATGTGATACTAACAACAAAGGTCTGTCGTATAACATTGTATATCTGAGGAGAATGACAGCTATTAAGTCAATATAAGACACCAAACCCTTGATTCCCCGACCGCACTCGCCTGACCTAGGAATCGAACCGAAGTCCGCGGTGGAGACGAGCTCGCACCTTCTTCACTAGGCCACGCTGACGGTTCAAAAGGAATGCGAGTGAAGGCAGAAGTCATCTCTAAGTGATATCGACACCATATTATCAAGGAATGTCATATTAAATCAGAGGTGTTGGTGTCTTGTATTGACTTAATAGCTGTCATTATCTTCAGATATTCAATGTACTACGACCATAGAAATAAACTGTTTATCTGAAGTTCGTTAGAATGGAAATTGACTCAAGGTCGCGGCACATCCGGGGGAACTAAGTTGGGGCATGAACCACCAATGAAAAGCTTCGATTTACTTATGTGACTGATTCTAACCCAATGATACAGACGTTGGCAGGTGCATCTAAGTGAAAATGCGTCCGATTTATGTGCCGTTATTGTGCATTGCATGAAGCTTAATTTCCATTCTAGAGGTTTTATTGTTGTCAATTTCTATGACTACGATAGACCTTTGTTGTCAATCTACACTGTGACGTAGTCGAATGACATGCTGATATGCTGTCTCGCTACAATCTGAACGCTGGCAGCGTTCTGTCAATAATAATAGGACAATATGCTGTCGATATCACTTAGAGATGACTTCTGCCTTCACTCGCATCCCTTTTAGACCGTCAGCGTGGCCTAGTGAAGAAGGTGCGAGCTCGTCTCCACCGCGGAGTTCGGTTCGATTCCTGGGTCAGGCGAGTGCGGTCGGGGAATCAAGAGTGTTGGTGTCTTGTATTGACTTAATAGCTGTCATTCTCTTTAGATCTTCAAAAATGATGCTAATTTTATGATGCATGTATGAGTGTACGTGTGCTTCAATGAATTTCTTATCATTAGTTAGGAAGGCATGCGAATTACGTTTAAAAACCAATATTGAAATATTGAAATTTTATTTTTAAATCAATGGCAAAAATGTAGAGCCAACTTTCCGCAGAAAAACATGCATGCTCTGTATACATACATTTTTAGTACACGCTTTATCTTTTCCATCATGTAAAGCATCGTATTTGCACGTTTCCTCCAAATAGCGGTGTGATGGATTCAAGCATTCATCACAATAGCTGCGTGATTGCTTCCATACCTGTGGCAGCGTCGTGTCTTTTGTGGAAGTGGAGGTACAGGAAGACCGAATCTCTTCAGCAAACGCAAAGATTTCTCCAACAATTCGTATTGACGATGAAATCCGCTTAAGGTCAATGAATTTCGGCGTCTTCCACGCGCCTGTGTGAGATGAAGAGATAGATTCTTCAAAAACGACTTCCGATTAGAAGAACATCCGTCTAAAATGAATTGAAACAGCTCACATTGATACTATTGCATGTCAGCAAAGAAGGTCTTCTTGGGTCCTTTATCCTACAACGTCAGATGAATTCCTCCACGTTTTGATCCATTTGATCGACACCCTTATGCCTAAATTCCAATCTAAAATGAGTGAAAGCTTATTGTCAGCTTCCGCCTCTTTGCCAGAATGAGAAGCTCAGCGGCATCACGTCTTTGTTCCTGGTTATTGGCAAAGATGGCCGAAGATGAAGGTCGCTTTGTGTTCTACAGTAAATGCAGAATCTCTCTTCGATGTTTTCGGATGCGGTTCCCAGCAGTGTTAGGCCTTTCTGAAGCAAGTCACAGGTTGAAACGTGTGATGAAGTGAACAAGATACACTACACACATATTTCGTGATTGGTGCTGAAGCTCCATAGAACTCATGACAATATCACGTCCTAAATTATGGTGAAAAGCGTTATTTTCACGACCGGTATACATTTTCTGATTCAAAGTAAATCAAGACAATGCCATACAAAGGCAGAAAATTTAAGCCGTAGATCCATTTCTGAAATACTGCTTGGTAAGTCCACCCGAAGATACAACCCAGTCGACCAATTGCTAGCCGAAGGTAAGATGCTATCTGGAATTTAATGAAATCGCATATTCTAAGGAAATGGTGTTCAAAGTTCAGTTGTTTTAGCCATTTGATCATGACTGAGTCCATAGAGTAAGGATATATAGGTAGAATGTCGACTCAAAAAAGTATCTGCATACAGTGAAAATTTTTACATAAAAAGATACAGTTTTTTGCGGAGATTACGTTCCCGTAGTCCAAAAATTATTTGTGCACTTCTGAAAAAGTCAAAATTTGTCAATTTATATACTACCGAGATGACTCTCCTAAATAAGTAGAACGAAACAAATTGGATGTCCATCGGAATATATATATATATTTGCTAATAGGCATCATAACTAAGCGGAAATTAAGCTGATTATCAAGGGAATTTCATGATCCGCATTATAATGGAAGTCTTCATGAAAAAGTGGCGATATTATTCGTGTTTTCTTGGCTGAAATTTCAGGTTTTTAATTCAACTTTCACCAGCATGATTTTATGATTCACTAAATTCATGTTTCATTTCTAGAATCTGAATAGTGATATGGAACCATTTACATCTTTCAAAGTTAAATGAAATCATTGTCTTTGATTATGTGATTTTCTGCCAGTTGCAGGTTGCCTATGATATGATCATGCTTAAGAAAATACTCTTGAGGTTGAGCATGAAAATAATAGGAACCCATCGAATTGATAATTTAACAAACATTAAATCTCCAAGGCTGCCATGAGAATCTGTAAAATACCACCTTTCCTCCCGCATTACAATCATGATTACTCAATTGTATCATTTGTAATTTCTTCAATACTGCAAAAATTTGCAT
Source organism: Prostheceraeus crozeri (assembly GCA_907163375.1). NCBI lineage: Eukaryota > Metazoa > Platyhelminthes > Polycladida > Euryleptidae > Prostheceraeus > Prostheceraeus crozeri. The sequence continues at coordinate 6,741 of CAJQUW010006156.1, read as the reverse complement.
ATCTCACATTTGGTGACAATACCACCTGTATTCCTTTCGAGTTCATTTAATAAAACCGAAAGTGTATACACATTGGCGATTTAATAAATGCGGAGTTACCACTCTACCTACATACATACTCTATGGCTGAGTCATTGTAGTTTCTTAGAAAGGCCTACAGTCAATTATACCAGAGATCATGCGATGAAGCAAGGACATCATAATCCGCACCTGCATTAATGACAATGGCCAAACAAGCAGTAATTAGTCACATGAAAGTCTTCCACATGACATTTTGAAATAGAATTGCGTAGAAGAATCACAAGCTGATAGCACGTAGGCCTATACAAACTGCGGATAATGGTCTTCACTTTGAATCCGCAGTAGTGAACAAACAATGGTCCAGATAACAAGAGCATGTGGTTTGTCAAGCTCCCGTGTGACCCCTCATACCGACATATTAAATGATGAGAGTGGACCAGGGCCCAATTTCATACTTTCTGTTGATATCAGGTCTGTGTACAATACCTCTATGTGAAGGTCATTGATCGTCAAAGAATTATTGTGATTATTCTTAGCATGCACTGACAAGAGCCATTATAACTGTTTATTCTCAGACTGTCTCGGAATGTTCACATTATCCTCACGATATTTCCAGATCAATATTATTTGAGAGATGTAATAATGATTTTAATAATTGAACAGATTGTGATGGCTATAGCGACTCTATCTGACTCGGTGACTAAAAAGAGATTTCCTATAAAATCCGTGTTGGTTTTTGATCAGATATTGTAAAAATTAACTTCCAAAATCAGAATTTATTTCCCGTGTACCGGGTATCGGTATCTTAAATGAACTAGAATCGATTGAACATGATTAATTGCTTTTGGGGAAGTGACAATGAAAACTAACGTTCAGCCTAATGTGTTTATTGAACGGTACAATAATTAATTATCAAAGCGCCGTTTAATGAACACATGCTTGGGCTGAATTTAAATTTTCATTATTTCAAAATTGATGAGACGCTGCAAGTGTATAGCCTCGAGCCCAGGATGGTCCGTCCCCCGTAGTTGTCGGTGCACCTAATTAAATGTAACAAAACTGCATTTATACAAGGGCATTTCATCATAGTTAAGAACTAGCATGTTATACAAAATACATGACTAATTCCAATCGGAAAATCACTTCATTCGTACATGCAAATTGCATATGTCTACAGGCCCATCATCAATAGCGACTGATGATGCAGTTGCATGTGTATGATCATTGTAATTACGCAAGCGATCATGATCTGGTCCACGTGATTAAAAATGAATTGATTTCAGCGCAAAGCATATACATGTATACACGCAGTTACATTTAATTCTCCATTTTTATGATGCCGGTATATGCTCATAGACCTGCTACCGGAGACTTAGACCTATCAAGTCCAGCAGTCGTAATCCTATCAAACAGTTATAACTGCATGCGTTTCCCAGCTTTACACTGCATAGAAAGGCAATACAAAAGACGGTCTGTTGTATTATGCACTGAATCATTGCAAGCCATTTCCAAGTAGAAACTAAACGTGTTGCTTAATATTATATCTATTTGAATTGAATTAAACTTCTTTGTCTTGCAGTAATAGATGTCACGGACATTTACAGATTGTGAAGTAAATTCGCAGAATAAATAATGGTACTAGACTTAGGTTAAAATTGACAACAACGTTCAAATATAACAACAATCTTAAACCAGGCAAAAAGGAGAGAAGGAAACTAATAAAAGTCATCTAAAATTCAAACGCTAATACAAAACGAAGATGCGGTGAAAATATGATGATGTCTAAAGAATGTTGTATTTATTGTAAGTACATTACATTGTTCCTGGGTCTTTCAGATTTGATGTAATTTTTCTCGCAAACTTTACGTTCATAGACATTGGCAGGAATCTTCTGTAGCATTTCTATTTTAATGTCACGAGCTGATGAATTCAACTGATATTTCATATGAAAATGCTGGTATGCAAGACTTGTTTTGCTAATAAGGAATATAATCTTGCAAATAGTATGATAGCGTGAGGAGTAATTCCATGCATTTTGTGTGTCATGCGGATGACATTGGCGATGATTTGAACACCTTTGGAGTCATAACCTTTTTGTTTGGAGTGGCTTTACTGTTTGGTTGGACAAATTCTTCTATAATGCAACAGTTTCGTGAGAAGAAAGAGAAACAGTATCAACAGTGGTTCGAAGCAAGTGATAGAAATGAAGAATCTTTAGAATTTCCTAAAAAAAGAACACGAGGAAGAAGGAGATGGATGATAAACAACAATAACATGTGTAATTAAAGGTCATTAAGTACAAAATTTGACATTTCAGTCTGAAAATGTTACTTTGTCATGTAAGAGAACTAATTCTGCCTACAGAAATTCACGTTCCAAGTTTCAGTATGACTTTTATCTTACAAATCAGCGACATTTGATACAATTGATATCATGTCAAACCTGTCATACACTATCGTTGAACATCAAAACTAATCAGTTTCCATACAATGTAGTAAAAATTAAATCAGTTTTAAAAGGTTAAATTCAAGATTTCATCACTCTTTTTTTAACATATTTCATCCTTATTACATTCCAGTAAACATGCATAAAAAACGAAGAACAAGGCAAAAACTTGAAACTTTCAGTGCGTTCATCAATATCTGCATGTACACAAATTATTTGATGTCACTTCTGCATGCATCGCCAGCTAACTTGTGGATGTATCGAAGTTCGCAGATTGATCAAGATCTCAGAAGTGCATAGAATAGTCTAATTAATAGTGAGGAAGCAAAAGTAAATAAATTAGAAGTAAATTTTTGCATATAGTCAATAGGTTTTCTTAGCCTCACCACTTTGCTTCAGAGCATTCCTACGCCATGTCCTAAACACTATTTTAGTAATCATGATGAACTATTATTTATTAAATTTGGAAATTTAACTGTGATTGCATATATGTCTATTTTCAACATCTTGCATAGTAATGCTAATTGCAAAGTCAACTTATATATGCATCATTTAGAAAAGACTGTTGCAGATCGTTATAATATATTCTATATTTTTGCTTTTTATCCTCTATAGACCAAAGTTGGAGATTCTTAATTTGATTGAATACGCTTTCACATGAGTCTTTCCTTTCGCGGCTAGCATGCATACCTTACTACTTATATACTTATTTTCACAAAAACCTCGTGAATGCTCATGAGATATTATCCTCATGAATGTTCTCATTACCACTCATTATATTATCATCAAAGCATCATTTGAACATCATGAATTAGATATTTTCTTATGTGAATATCATGAGATTCATCAAGATATCATGAGCTCTCATAGAAATCTCATGAATCCGCATTAAATTTCATGAGTTCTTGTGAAAAATTTTCGGGTTTAGGAATGCTGTGTTTTTTCAGAATTATATAAATAGCAAAGTTGACATTATAGTTATCTACTTTCTGTCTATTTCACAATTTACTTTTCCCATTCCAGCATTTTGTGTAGTTCCTTTTCAGTTACGTACATGTAGAAGCCTTTTTAAATTAAACGGCAACCTCAGAAGCTGTTTGTTGAGTATTCATTAAGTACAAAATTTGACATTTCAGTCTGAAAATGTTACTTTGTCATGTAAGAGAACTAATTCTGCCTACAGAAATTCACGTTCCAAGTTTCAGTATGACTTTTATCTTACAAATCAGCGACATTTGATACAATTGATATCATGTCAAACCTGTCATACACTATCGTTGAACATCAAAACTAATCAGTTTCCATACAATGTAGTAAAAATTAAATCAGTTTTAAAAGGTTAAATTCAAGATTTCATCACTCTTTTTTTAACATATTTCATCCTTATTACGTTCCAGTAAACATGCATAAAAAACGAAGAACAAGGCAAAAAGGCTAGAACAAGGCCTCAGGGTTATACACTATCAGACCCACTTCATCCTTATATGCGTTACATTTTGTAGCAATCGTTAATTCGTAGAAATAACCTCATCATATGCAATTCTCCTATATGCTTTTCATATTACAGTTCAATAATATCGTCATGAACTTCATTTCCTTATGTAAAACTACCATCACTATAATTATTTTTTGATTTCTCAGCCAGATCTATAGGAAGGAATACTTGACTACATCCTTCGCTAGCTAGGCAATGATGCACCACACCAGCTTCTTTACCATAATAGATGTTTCCATTCAAAGCACATTCGTGATCAGCCTTGCACAGCCAGAATAATTACTCCACATTTTCTGAGTTTAGAGGGCATGTACAGTCCTACACTCCTCAGAGCCTTCCCTCTAAACACAACGAGCTAGACATCAACCGTCAAGATGTTAGCGGGACAGTAACACTTTCTTAACTATTCTATCAATTTTCTCCACATTTCCCGTACTGCAGCTGATCAATCGAAGGCATCCCGCGGTCGAAAATAATTCTAACCGTGAGCAGCGTAGGAAGTAGGTATATCGCATTTGTGACATTACAGCCTTGTAGAAAGGTTTTCCTTCTTCATCCCATAGATCATCCACGGCTGTATAATTGTCTCTGTCGGAACCTGAATCAATAGAAGCATTTATCTCATCTATGAAGAAGATTGACATCCTGCCATAAATACGCCTTGCATTGCGACGAATATCACTGACCTTCCTATTTGTATAACGCTGAATGATCTGAGGCATCATACGAGAAAAATAGCTTTAATTCAAGCCTCCATTTCCTATTGTGGATGTGCTAAACTGCGAGGCACAGTATTCCTGTCCTTTCACCTCGACAATGAAAGTCTATAACATCTGAAACCTCGTTAGAGTCGTCATCACAATTCTTATGTCACCGTCGTCTGAACTCCTTCACCCGACGAGTTCTCCCTCCCCGGCGGTATCAGGCAGGATAGTCATCTTCATCATATACCTTCCTACTCCTCTACATATCTTCGAATAATAACTCGTCGTTGATTTAATATTCGCAGCGCAACATTCAGCTGTTGGCATTTTAGGCCGCGCTGCCATCTAACGGTGATAAATGAATATCCTTTGTGTTCGCAATTGCAAACTCGGGGAAGCTTGAATTTGCTTCGGCATCATTAATTTGAATCATCATAAGGAACGGTGAGTTGACACCATGGAAATTGACTAGAATATAAGATGTATACGGATATGTAGCTTCAAGCAATGCACAATAGCTATGCACGAAACTCGCACACATTTTCACGTAGATACATTTGTCAACCACTGCATGAATGGTTTAGAATAGGTCACTTGCATAACTCTGAGCTTTTCGTTTGCAATTCTTCCCCACCCGGTGATGCCGCGGCATTGACACAAATTTTAGTCTATTCAACTTTAGCCTAGCAATCTATAATTGTCACAAACTGTAACGCATATAAGGATGAGGTAGGAAATAAAAAATGATAATGTAATCGAGCTATTTGATTATATGTAGCGTGTGCATCAAATGATTGAAAAACACTTTGAAGCATTGTCTTTGAGCTATGGATCGAAAAATAAAAAACTCAATGAAAAGCCGAAATGTTAAGTACTATTGTTAGCATATAAGGATAAGGGTTAATCTGCTCTCCCGATTATAGAAAATAAAGGCTAATTTTGAAGTATACCATAAATCATTCCAAGGCAAACTTTGAAAATTAGCATGTAGCCTAAATCATGACAATGCATAAAATACATAAATAATTCAGATGACAATCGGATAAACAAACATCGATAGCATTGATTTCAACTCTTCCACAGGTAAAGTTTGGTATAATTTATGATACCAAAAATAATATGAATGATTTGATATACATGATGAGTTGAAAATAATTTGATGTACAGTTAAGTATGCAACTAGAAGAAAGAGAAGCACCACACAAGTCTGGTAGCTGCTGCCAGGCAGAGGAAACGCTAACAAATGAATAGAAATATGTCATTTGGTAGAAAGCATTTCATCGGTTTGGTAGCGTACGGTTTACAGCAGGGATGCGGAGTCCTATCATTTGACTCCGACTCCGGGTGGCTAGTATGTAGGCCTAGTTCTGGTAACCTACATCATAGATCATTGTAGGCTTACCTGAGCCTGATTTTAGTGATCATTGCTGCATCAAATCAATCATTTTCTATGAAAGTTTACCAACTTTGCACGTCGCTTCTTGATGTGTGCTTCACACAGTTTTTCTCCAGCCTCTACCAGGCAGGAAAATCCCTCATCCTTCTCCAAAAATATTGAGTACACTTTCGATTTTAATATGCGCTTTAGAGGAGAAATCACACACGATTGACGTTATGGCAAGAGGCAACGTCCTCAAACAAACTAATATTTTACTTTTGCATCCGATGTGACCTTCAGTGCGCATGTGTGATCGAGGCTAGGAAGGCTTGTCTTCTCTTCACCGAGTGAAAAGACAATCCTTTTTCACTACCACGGTTCATTCTTTGCATGCATTGCTATCTCTGTACTTTTATTTGACGGAAAAAGTTGACATCAAGACGGTGACAGCCATGTATGAGGATAAATAATTTGTTTGCATTACACTATTTCGGGTCTAGTTATAGGCCGGAGTCCGGAGGCCGACTCAGGCAAAAATGATAGAACTCCAAGACTCCGACTCCCGGTTTACAGTGCAGCAATAGAGTATTTGGTTACCTATCAACAAGTCTTTCAACCAATCAACTGGAATCTTAATCAGGATGTAACGGCATGCAGTGATGTAACCCTATTTTGCCAGGCATCCACACGACATCTTT
>CAJQUW010006155.1:0-275000 GCA_907163375.1 Prostheceraeus crozeri | reverse complement strand
GTACGTGGGTAATAAATTTTTCTACAACCATAGCTGGTTTCGTTTAATTTTATTAGTTTCGGCTTTCAACGCTGTTCTTGATTTTCCCCAATTTAGTATCTCCGCGCACTTTCCTGTTCATTAAAAAATATACCCTTTTTGGTTTTAACACAACTGAATTCCACATGCGGATGCACTAACTTAGAATACGTTAGTAGTGCACGTTCTAATAAAGCAGTATTTAGTACACACCAGAGGAAATTACTAGCTTTACTAAAAGGGAAGTCGTCTTGAATTGGCAGAGGGAGATATACTTTCACTATTTTAGCTGATGATACAACTCGATATTTAGGTATTCTAATAATAATGTCATTTGCATGGAACCTTTTATCTTTCTACACTGCCAATTCAGGAATTCTCGAGCTAAAACTTTGAGAAAAACTGCTCATCAAGCTAAACACTGTTATCTCTAGAAGCTGATGAATTGCATTGACCAATTTATAACACTTATTATTCTATTGAATTCTCGGAAGATATGTTAACATGCTAAAAACTCAGAAAATTCAAAAGATATATTTATTTATACAAAGCAATAATCAGAACTATTCAGTTGTAGCAGAAACGAACTCGCAACATTACAAAGCTATAAACAAGTTTGTGTGCATAAGATTAATAAAATAAAATGTTAAGTGATTGTATTTTGGGTTCAGGTATAAAATATGAATATTATGCATAACATGTTACTGGTATGTACAACAAATCTGATATGCAGCATGTAAATCTGTGTGATTACGAACATGATTATGAACAAGTAGCACATAATTATTGTGCAATCCACACAATACAATTGTGGGAATGTATAGAAGATAAATTAAATGAAAAATCAATATTCAAAATTCTCAACTGAAAGAGATCAGCTTTACAAAATGTTTCAAAACGCGTAGAAAATCTCTGGTCAAATAGTTCAATCAACTTCCACAGAACGATTTGAAGGTCATTGAAGACGACTAGACGTTACATAACAGATATGCCTTAGGGGCGCATCGATTCATAATACGAACGAGGACGAGTCCCGGTCAGAGGAGTCCTTTCACCTCTGTCTGAAGCCCGAGGTGTTGCTTCTGAGTCGGAGAAGTCGCTGGGAGGCTGCATATTATTCAATCTGTAAGGAAATGTAACGATTGGTGAATTGAGATGTAGAAAGGATAGAATAAAAGCAAATACTTCAAATTATGAGTGTCATCAGAAAAGCTTACATTGCAAGTTATATACTCGTGCATATTATCGCTGCTACATCAAGAGAAGAGGATATCAACATATAACTCACAGGTGGGACCTGTTGATGGGTCTTAAGAAGCCCATGGTAGATTCATAAAGGATCGCCTTGTCATATGTTGGACAGTATTATGGAAAACGATAAAATTTCCTTTAAGATTGTCTTATAGAAACGCTTACGGTCAGTTTGTTATAATATCATGCTTGCAAATTAATACTTGTACTTTTGATTGCATTCACGTGACAGATTCTACGAAAAAGTGCAAGCAAATTACAGTAATAAATTTTCGTGGCCAAGAAGACCTCATTCCTGCCAAACCTTGAGAATGCGAGCAGGCTCGCGAAAGACTTGTAAATATTTTTTAGCAAATAGACTGTACATATTTTTAGCAGAGCAATCTATCCTTGAGGAAGTGCGGAAGTGAAATTCACTATGAAATTAAATAACCTCCCGTCAGCTGCCATCAACAAAGACCTCAAGACACTAATGGTGGGTGTTCAAGGTAATTGCCTTCTATTGACAAAGATGGAAACTACATCGTCCAGCATCAGAAATTTGGGAGGATGAGTCGCAATGTGAGGTAGAAGTAAGGACAGTGTCTTAACTTTGCTTATTTGGTATTGGAGTGTCGTTTGAGAGGCATGAAGGGCTTCTGCTGAAACCATTTTCTAGACACACCTTAATAATTAATTCTTTGATTCTTAACCCTTTGATGATTTTGGGGTCCATTGGACCCCAAAAAATGTTTGCTAGTCAGATTTTTCCACTTATTTGTATGCAATGTTTTTCTAATTACCTGAGAATTACTATTTTTCCAAGCGCTTATATCCCTAAATGTTTGACAAGGTTAGGGTTAGTGGATTTGAATAAAAATGTGGGTTATTACGTTTGTGATTGTTGGGGTCCAATGGACCCCAAGGTCAAGATTCCACAGATGAAGTGCGAGCGTACATGCGCTGATCCAGGCAATACATGTGAGTGAAAAAAAAGATAGAGAGCGCGCGCGCGAGCCAGATGGAGGGACAATTACACCATGAGCGATGCGCACGGCTAGCGCTGCCGACGCATTCCAACATTCAACGCAAGATCAATAAGAGGTCAAGACCATAGCAAGCCGACACCACAGCTACTCTCCCTGAAAAGTCACGCAATCGGATTGGCTTGAGCTGAACTCAGATGACATCTATTTAGAAGTGACCGATGAAATACTTGGCCCGTATTACTGCACTCTTTGTCATAGCTGCCCGTCGAGAGAGACGCTTCACTGCACTTGTTGCCTTTCAACGAATCGAAGAAGCAATGGAAAATGACACTGTAGATATTGACTCGCAGATATCAGATGAAGAAGAACGTCTTTCTGATATGGAAGAAGAGGAGCTACAACCGAATTTAGTGGAAGAATCTGAGGAATCGGATGAATCCGAGGAGGAAACGACACTGCCGCGAATCGAGGACCGAACTCACGAGTACAGAAGTCCAGACGGAGAATTGTGGACAACAAAGGCTCCTCGAAGAGGTCAGACACCAGCTCGAAATCTCATTCGCCACCGTCCAGGACCAACACCCTATGCCTCTGCCCGAGTTCATGATGAAGAATCTTCTTTTCTTCAAATTTTTGACAAAAAAATGATTGACACTTTGGTGTTCGAAACAAATCGCGAAGGCCGCGCAGTGGCGTGGTGAAGATTTCCTAACAACGAATTACGAGGAGATGAAGGCATACATCGGCTTGTGCATATTGAGAGGCGTTTACAAAGGTCACCTTGAAAGTAATGACGAACTATTTCAATGAAGAGCACGGTCGTAGTATTTTTCGAAATACCATGACATTGACACGATTCAAAGAATTACGAAGATTTCTGCGATTCGATAATCGAGCGACACGCACTTCGCGATTGCAACGAGACAAGTTGGCTGCTGTGCGATTACTTCTTGACGGACTAACACATAATTCTCAGCAATGCTACCTTCCTGGAGAAACAATAACTATCGATGAGCAACTGTACCCGTTTAGAGGCAGGTGTCGATTCATACAATATATTCCGTCGAAACCTGCGAAATATGGATTGAAATTTTGGTGTCTCAACGATTCGACCTCTGCATACTGCTGGAACATTGTGATGTATACTGGAAAGGATGAAACCAGAGAGGACTGTCCACTAGGAGAGCATGTCGTGCTGAAGCTAACAGAGCCTCTTCGTGCACCAGGAATTGGTATAACAACGGACAACTTCTTTTGTTCTCTCTCACTTTCTCGAAAACTCTTGGATAGAAACATGACACTCCTGGGAACAATGATGGCAAATCGAAGGGAAGTCCCCCTGGAAATCAGAAGTCATAGAGGTACACGATTGCATACATCTCAATTCCTATACACGAGAGATAATATTCAAATCGTGGCGTACAAAGCAAAGAAGACAAAGATGGTCATCGTTCTCAGCAGCGAGCATTCCTCGCCGACCTTGAGTAATGCTGAAAACCGAAAGCCATCAGTGATTATCGATTACAATCATCGTAAAGTTGGCACCGACAGGATGGATCAAATGATTGCCTCGTATACAACAAAGTACAAGTCCCGGAGATGGCACGTGCCAGTGTTTTGTAACATCCTAGATATTGCTTGTCTGAAATGCCTTTGTTCTTCACAAAGAGCTCTTTCCACAAGTGAATCAGCATAAATCAAACCGGCGCAGACTGTTCTTGCTGAGTTTGGGATTCGCCCTCGTACGGTATCAACAGGAATCGAGAACACGTGCTCAGGAATTACAAGCATCGCAAGTTCCTCGAGTACAAACTTCAGTGAAAGGAAGATGCTTTTCCTGCCCAAGATCTGCAGATAAGAAGACGCGCTCCACATGTACTTCTTGCGGACGATTCATTTGTTCATTGCATTCAAATTTGGTGTGTTTGTCTTGTTTATCCGGACAATAAAACAGTTGATCGATGACCCTATTCTTTTATATTGCCAGTAGAAACTGTATATTAGAGTAATCAAAGGTTGAATTTGAGAAAATTTACTAATTTATTTTTCTGGTTGGGGGTATTTCTGGTTGGGGTCCATTGGACCCCATAAAAACATAAAGAGGGTAGTATTTTTACAATCATCACAGGGTTAATTATAATTATTTAATTATTTTAATTATTTAATTCTTATTCTATTTTAACCTAAATAGTTTCATTATTTTTATTAAGATGAAATATTGTCAATTCATCTGACGAGTATTCAAAAGATTTTATTTCAAAAGACCTAGAGTATTCAAAAGAGTATTTCAAAAGACCTAAAATTCTCTCGGCACATTCTGACCTGTGTTCAGAAAGCGAATCGCATTGTATCTGCCATCCTCAGGACATTCGTCTCTCGGGACGCCGATCTGCTTATTCGTCTCTTCAAGACACTGGTCCGCCCTCACCTCGAATATGCCATCCCAGTCTGGAATCCATCCCTGAATAAAGACATTCTGGCTATCGAACGTGTACAACGTCGATTCAACAAAAGCATCCGTGGTCTATCCTCGTTACCCTACGAAGAAAGACTGAGAGATCTGAAACTCCCAACACTACAATGTCGTCGTCGGATTATGGACCTTACAACCGTGTTCAAAATATGTAACCACCTTACTCCAAGTGATCCTAATTCCTTCTTCACCTTTAGTGTTTCCCGAACCCGTGGACATAACTACAAAATTTTCCGCCACCCAACAAATCTGAATTGTCGCCTATCCTCTTTTTCCCACCGCATTATAGATGACTGGAACCGCCTCCCCGACGATATTGTGAACAGTGAAACGGTGAAACAGTTTAAACGAAAGCTTTTTATGTTTTATTGTAACTTCTAATTGTTCCCTCCTGAATGTATTTCCTGTGTTGCCTTGGTGCTCCTTGCACTTATTGGTGTACTAAATAAATAAATAAAAATATTTGTGTAGCGTCTACGGCTGCCAAGACATGATAAGCTTCCATTGATCGTCTGCAATCGTTTGAAAATTAACATAGTTAGTCTACACTAGTGTTTCTAAAAAAAACCGGTTTTTCGGATTTTTTATTCTAACTATCCGGAAACCGGTTTTAAAATCGGTTTTCAGTTAAATGTGCTCTACCTATAAGATGCGCTCATAATATGTACGGTAGGCATGTATAGTAGGACCTAGCACTAAGCTATAACCTACAAATTAGGGCTGCTGAGTTTGTGATGAGTATTGTGCTTCAGAGTTTGTAAATTCAGTAATGAATAATCCCTGAATTGATGTAATCATAATACCAGTTACAAAAGATGATGATGGATTAATTTATAGTCCTTGGCATTTACTTCTATTAATAAGCATGTCATTTTTTACCTGTAAAATGGAACTGGGATCAAAAGTTCCCACTGGATCGAGACCTACGTTTTTTTGGAAAGAAGTTAAAGAACCTATATCATGAATGATAGGGTACTTGATGAGAGATGTTTTGATATGATACTGAAAGGCCAGTCTTGAAAACTTATCTTTCATCCTGTGATAGGCTGTCCTACGAGCGATGAAAGCGTAATAAATTCGTAGCTAGGAAACGTAGGATTCGCATTAGTGGGTTCGATAGCTTAATTTCTAATTTCGAAGTTAGAAAGCATACGAATTAAGGCCTACATTCAACGAGATATGCTATAATATAAGCGTCTATTCTATTGTAGCCTTACGGTTAATTAGGCAAATACATCTTTAGAAGTAGGCCTACCACGGATACTTTAGTTTTGGTATGATTAGCTCATAGAAAATGTTTTAGGTATCAGAGCTACATAGGGCCTACAAGTATAGTCTGTTTATTTAAATTCGCCAATAAGTGAATTATTAGTCAGGATCGGTTTACTTCTAAGCCTACTTACTGTTTTACTAATGGATTAGAAAGGATTACTATATTTCGTATTAAATTGTAGCCTAGTACGTTATTAGATTCTAACTGCATAGGCCTTATATACAGTATATATATATATACTTTCCCCCGGTCTCTGCACCATTAAAAAAGATGAATTTTTCAAACGCGAATTTAGGCATGAAGATAAATTCGTGGGGTCATAAAACTTAGAGAAATCATAGGAAATGCACTGAAATGTGCACAGATGGTGTTTGGTATGTGTGAAAAGTCAAACATTATGAGATATTGGCATGAATCGTTTACACGAAGATGGCGGATTGTCGCTTTATTAGACTGAGTTGGCGGATGAAATTTTGTGAAACATCTCGTTTTCCATCAATCTTCAAGGTTCTGAAATCCTTTTTTGTTAAGAATTCGATAACAAAAGTAATATATACACAAAATATATAAAATTTTTAAGTTTTTGCTGAAAAAGTGGGGTTGTCGGTATAGTATACATTTCTGTAAAATATGTCAGATCATGATTCAGGGTTGATGAGATCGACCAAAAAATTTGTGGGCTTATTACGTAATTATATGTATTTTTAGGCGTAGAAATCGAAAATCTAGGTAATTTTGTTATCTGAGCTGATTTAATGGACTAAATCTTGACTTAAAAACGCAAATTTTGTATATAAGTCATGTCTGTGCACCATGAAATCTATACTATTTTTCATTTTTCTCCAAGTCTGTTATTCCATTGTTGGGTTGTGAACCACATATGGATAGTAATAAAGTTTGGTTCCAACCAGCAAGATTTTTACCGAGATTAGTGTCATCTACTTCTCTGTACATCAAAAAAGCACTAAAAATATGAGATTAGCCAGATTTTACAAAAATTTAGATTGGACATTCTGTGAAAGGTTTTATTGATGGGGAAGTGGTCAAGGTATGCGTCTTATAGTTAGCAAGATAAATGTTTTTAGAAATGAAGCTTTATCAACCTATACCGCCTGAATTAACGACCATTGACTGAAAAGTATATATATTTTCCATGGTCTCAGCACCACTACACAACAAATCAGTATATACCTTAATTTCTACACTTATATCTAGCAATTAACTAAATCCAGGGTACATTATAATTACGTATCCAACACATTGTACCAAATTTATAGCTGTTGATCAAACAGGGAGGCAGAAAATTGACAATTATTTTGAATTTCTAATGTTTGATACTAAAATACAGAGCATTAAAATGCGATGCCATATATCAAAAAAAGTACATTACATTTATTCCGCAATAAGGAATGACAACCACAACTGAGTGTCTACGTTTTATTTTATCTGTCGTATGAAATAAGCAACTGTATCGAAATTGCAGCACATTCTGATCAATATGTTTAAATACAGTAAATTTTTTATGAAACATTTTTTATTGTTACTTAATTTTTCGAAGAAAATTATTTCAATACTTAGATGAACATGAAATGTGTGGCGTTGTGTGTTATTATGAATATTTGTGGAACAACAGTCTTACAAGCTATTAAACTTTAAATGTTTTTCTAAATTATTATGATCTGTTGAATGTTAAAACCAAAGTGTTCAAATAAGTCAAGTGTGGAAACTCCCCATTACTCTAATGTATTTTTAGTGGCAACAAATCCGCCAACACCTCCCATCATGCTCTCATTAGACTGATATGCATATTCACACATGGAGGACATCAGCTGTCATCATGACTATTGATGGAGAAGTTGCCACACAAATCATTCGTCGCCTTCACTGTTGTGACGTCATGCCGAATCTCTGTCTGACTGCTTTTCATTAAGGAATGAAGCAACATGCAGTGAGGCGGTGTGGTGCGGCACAAACGGGCGTTGATGTTCTTAATTTCGCTGTCACTCTGATTCATTCTGATCTGCACGTTGTGGCGTCTGGTGAGTTATTGTTGATGATAGGTAATAGATTCAACTTAAATCGTCAAATGTACACAACATCTAGTGAAAAGTCATTACATCTGGTACAGTTGATATCAGCTGAACAGGATTCTATGTTTCAATAAGTAGGAATGAGCAACAATATTTAGGCATCATCTCAGTGATGTTCAATTACATATTCTACCAAACCTCATTTATGATGAGGCTCTTGGTTGACTTGCACTTTATCTATTTAATGGTCGATGTAGCATAAAAATTCACAATTAACTGGATAAGTAGTAGCCTACCGTAATTTCCGGCCTATAAGTCGCGACTTTTTTTTACTCGGAAGCAGCTAATGTGCCTGATCCAAGGTCAAATTAGATTTTTAAGCTCGGTGCGAGAATGGTAGGCATTCATTTCATTATGTTTGTTCATTATTTAGCCTTAGTTTTTACTCATTTAAGCTGCTTTTTCGGACAAGAGTCGTAAATAGCTCAATATAAACCTGATAGGCCTATAATTCAGGCGAATGTAACAGTACGGAAAATTACAGAAGATTATCATCTTTGTGATAGTCTGAGACATATTCCTATAGGTTCTTAGGTTCAGCTAAATAATACTAAAAAATCTAGCTTATCAATACTATTTGAATCACTCAACTTTCGAGGATACGGAGAAGTTGTAAATCTTCGGTGTCTGAAATGAATAATTGATTCAACTGCAGCTATGAAGTTTCACTGTTCACCTAAATATCGGCCTCAGCATCTAAATCAAGGGTCGTTTCAGTGTCGAAATCAATGTTCGCTTCAGTGTCGGAATCAATATTCGTTTCAACTGTTGCATTCCCCTGAATCAAACCAGGTTGATGTTGAGCTATTCACGACTCTTGTCCGAAAAAAACAGCTCAAATGAGTAAAACTAAGGCTGAGTAAAGAGTAAGTATAATGAAATGAGTGCTTACCAATCTCGCACCGAGCTTGAAAATTTAATTTTACCATGGATAAGGTGCATTCCGCAGATAAGGCGCACTAGCTGTTTCCGAGAAAAAAAGTCGCGCCTTATAGGCCAGAAATAGCGGAAGGCTCAGAATTCTCCGGGTTATCGGAGGACGAGTGAGGTCCAGTATGTCATGCTTGATTGTTATTTCTGTTAGATTGAACTTTACTCTTGTTGGAATATTAACTCATATGAATCATAATTTTGTAATTTTTCTGATGTCAATTTTGGAATAGGTCTCTTCCAATTGAAGCTGCAGTTTCTCGATGGCACATTGAACCAGATTGATGTAAGTCAATGATTTTAAGTCGCTATTACCAGCTTACAGCGATAACAAATGTCATTGATAAGACGACGCACACTTGTAACTGCTGCAGTGAGTCTGACTCTTGTATCGATCACCGCACTGATTGGCTGCCGACTTGATTCACCTGAACATGACGCAGCATCGAAAGGGCGACCTCGCTCAGCAAGATAGGAACTTCGCAAAGGTAAAACTGTCAACAAGAATTTTAAAAATTATAGTTGAAGCTGTCGAAATGCTATGTATACACTAGTGTTGATCTGAAGAGTCGACATTGCTGCTTTGCATTTTAATATCATTGTAGGCCTAAGTATTGGCCTAGTAGGGAAACAACTGAATTTGCGTTTCAATACAATTATTTGCAATGATAGTTACATACAAATATCCTTAGATAAGTTTTCCAAAAGGACAGATCAATATGCGATGCACCAGTGTAAATGAAACGGATGATTTTTCGAATAACTCGAAAAATGCAGGTT
The DNA here is from genome assembly GCA_907163375.1 of Prostheceraeus crozeri. Classification (NCBI taxonomy): domain Eukaryota; kingdom Metazoa; phylum Platyhelminthes; order Polycladida; family Euryleptidae; genus Prostheceraeus; species Prostheceraeus crozeri. The sequence goes on along the minus strand of CAJQUW010006155.1, from coordinate 265,217 downwards.
GGGGTTATCTTTTTCCACAGTACTGTATGTATTCCTGAAGTTAACACTTTAGTAAATAATTATGATTCTATATTCGCCTTTCAAAAGAGCCGATAATTACGTACATCAAATGTTTTGAATCTCTATTATATGAACATGTGTCATCATAATTATATATATCATATATTTATTTCTGTATCACTGCATTTCCTTTCAGTTATTCAGATATGGATTTTAGAAGAACTACAGCACGAAGCGACGCAAATTTCAATTATATTACGTTAGAAAAAGTGCCAGGTAAGTTTCTCGCTAGGTATTTTGATGTGATGAATGAAGATACTGCAGTAGGCCACCTACTTACAATATCTTTATCAGTGCACCACATTAACGGAATCGTATGATCTATAAACACTGATTTAGATTCGCAGTAGATAAGAAAACTTATTGATTTCGAAACTTCTCCTTTCAGGTACTTACAAAGTAGTGACGGAGAAGGGGACCAGTCGCACACACGCGCTTTGTCCAATATGTCAAAAGTTCCAAAGCAGTGCACATTTAAAACGCCACCTCAGACGGTGCATGGAAAATGCGGTAACGAACTGAAAATGATATGCACCTCAATTTATCGAAGTAGGCATGAAACTGATCGTGGAACTGAAATTAATGTAAAGGAATGTCAGATATGCGGTGCTTTGGTAAGATGTTAGTTAGTTATTAAGGCATATTTGCGGTAATTTTATGTTTATGTCCTACTCATTTACAACTTTAAGGTTATACTATATTCGGCCTGATGACGATAGCACATTGTGTTGTTTTATGATCATAAACAGCTATCTGTTTATAGTAATTTTCCAAAGTTTCCTTTCGGTAAATCGTCAACAAAAATTTCACTTCTATGGAGGTCCAAACCGAATCTGCTATATTGTAGATATCTATCATTAAAAATTGATCTTTGTAATGAATATTGCATTTTATCGAACTTGCAAGGGCAACAGAGCAACTAATCGGAAGTTTTTCTCGAGAACATGTAATTGATATCGCGTTATTAGACTACGCCGTTTGAAATTCCAACAATGCAGTGGATTGCATATGTTTTCAATAAAAAGCAATAGTTACTTAGCCATATGCTTCCCATTGCGTAATATTCTGGTATAGAGGTCGGATTGTAGTAAATATCTTTACTAACCTGTCTTTGTATAGAAAGGGAGTCAGCCACCAATGACGTGTTTACATTAGCGATCGGCTGAATTGAAGTGATAATCAGCCATGAATGTGACAATCATGTTGTATCGTTTGGCTCAACTATCGTAGGAAATAGAAAGGAGATATGTTAGGAATCTCGCATTCTATCAATCAGCAAATTTTTATAAGGAACCCGTGTACATGTATATTTCAAAAATTAGTATTTTTCCACATAATTTTGTTTTTTTGAATGCTGTAATACATGCTTTATTTACTCGAAACAGGTGAAAGACATATGCCAACATCGGAGGAAGGTACATGGCCATCAATTAAGGCAAAATATAGATGATGAAGATACGACAAAGGTGAATATATCTGTATAACAACATTTTTCCTGAATAACTGGCATAGTTTATTATAGAAGAACTTACGTTATTCGAAATATTATCGTGAGCTGATGATACGATATCTTTATTATTTTGTTAAAAAATAGCTGTATTTTTCCAGGATGACCCCATTGCTACAGCGCGACTAAAGTCTCTAAAGGAAAAATATCCAACACTGATTAATGTAAGCGAATCGAATGACAGGAAAATGAGAGTCAAGTATACATCGAGGAGAAAGATTGAATTCATAAAGAAAATTTGCGACATAGTGGGGTACTATGTGACTTCCAAAGGTGGTAAAAATAAACCAGTCGACTGTAAATCAATTGAACATCTCAAAGGCTGCGTGAGAAGACTCTTTCATAGGGTAAGTTTGGTCTCGAATGGTAAAAACTTGATACTTCTGAACTTCTGATCATATAGTCAGTTTTTCCAATGCCGGTAACTTAAATTATCAACTTAGTTGTGTATAGTTTTGTGCTTTGTATTAGAGAACCTTATCGGCGAATATTGGACTATGGAAGCCTAAAATGGTTAACCGAAGTCCATCGAGATTATGTGAGGGAGGTAGATTCAGTCCCATATTTCTAAATATATAGAAATTTAGAAGTGAATGAACGCAAAATTTTGTTATTTTCAGAATTATTTTATTCTTGGATAGTCAGAGTTTTCAGGTAAAAGGTTTTCTCGTATATTTGCGGTTCATACATTAATCCCTTCCTGCATGAAACAAGGTGAAATGTTTGTTCTTTTAAGAGGATGTCATTTACACTAACAATAGGAACGTCGGGTTTTACAGAGGAATTATTGTAAATCAATTTGAGTTTTCTGATAGCCGTTACGTTTGATATCGTTACTTTTGCGACTGCATCGACAGAAAAGCATAGAATTTACCGAAATGACTGCTGTTTTTATCTTCGTCTCTGTTTGATCTTATTCCAGACTTGTCAGACTATCAAACAAAATGTGGGACTGCGAGAGATGCTCGATCCGGACCTATTCATAGTTTTTGAATTGGAAGACGACCGATACCAGCCATCCTCTCGGGTTACAGCCGCAGCCGAATTCATTAAGATTTGTAATTATCAACGACTCAACGTTTAATTGTTTAATGTTTAAGTTTGCGAGTTACGCCGGTTAGAATTCGATTTATCACCTGAAATCTGATCACCGCTTACCAACTTTGACGGACCTTCACATTTATACGAAGCATGTCTGTTGATTTAGAAAATTGCAGCCGAAATGTCGGCCCACTACATTTTCGGCTTTTTTTATGGGTCAGTTACAGAATGGATGCTGTTATCAATTTGTGATACCACTCTTTAAGTTAATGCGAGTGACTCTAAAATTTTGCAATGCTATGTAATTGATTCTGCAACTCGACTTTGGTGGTATAGCATTAAAATTGAAACAGGTGTTCTTGCTAATTTTTTGTGTTATCGAGTTCAAACCGATGGTTGAGTTGTTCTTTGTTTCTTTTGACAATGTTACCATGTTGACAACTTTTTTTGTGTCTCAGATCACAATAGGATAGTCAATGATAAAAACATATTTTAAGAAGTTTGGAAAGAGCCGATGTTAGTTTAAGATGTTCAATAATTTTATTATATGGAATTATTTTTTATTATTTTATTTCAAATAATGATAAAAACGTTTAGTTTTTGCTTCTAAAATCACTTCATAGGAATCATTTTCTTGGACAATCCTATATCCCATCAGATGTAATAATTTATCACTTTTTTAGGTGACATCATCTCGTGGATTAAGGAAAACTGCCAAGACAGCGATTATGAGGCAGATACAAAAGAGGTGACATTTGAGTACCTGCAGGCAGCTGTCCGAAAAATAGGTCAGCGTCGAGCAAGTCTCAAATCTCAGGCATACAAAGAGAAGGTGAGTTGAATCATTGTTGGTATATTATCTAGTATATGAAACTAAACATGAAAAATCACTTGTCTTGCAGTCTGGTAAACAAGCTGAGAGGAGTTTTTCGATACCGACAAAATCGGAAATTCAGGACATTCTAAAAGCGGCAGAGTTATCAGTTACAGAAAACGGCAATTTGATGAAGTAAGCATAAATGAGGCCTTCCTGATTGAGAGGGGGAGAGGAGGTGTCAATTTTCAGATTATATATCCGCTTTCGTATGTATTTACTATTTACATATTTCGTGTGATATGGCAAGTAGTCGAGCGACCTGTAATCAGAAAGTAAAATTTAATGAGTTATTTTTGGGTCAATTTTCATAAGAATATAGCGACAGGGAAAATGGGAGAAATTTTTTAACTAGCTTTCCTTTGTATCTTGTTTCCTAAGAGTTTGCAGCAGAATGAATCGTTCGCAGATGTAAAGTGAGAATTGAAATTTAGAGAGTACGGGTGACAGGGAAAAGATACACGTTGAAGATGAAGGGTAAAATTTATCGCAGCTGTGTATCTTGCATGTTGTACGGAAGCGAAACATGGACTTGGAGAGAAACGGAGATAACTATTCCTAGAAGAACGGAGAGACTGATAGTGACAACTATGTGTGCTGTAATTTTATAATTTCAATTGAACAACTCAGTAACTAGTCGCATATTTAAGTTATTTTTCTTATTTTCTTTCTCAGATCACGACGACTGATACTTACATGCCTCATTGCGTTCAATCCTTTGCGCGTTGAGCCTTTTGAGGATTTGACAATAAAAAACGTGTTGGAGCCGATTCAAATCGCCCAGAACGGAAACATGTTAATTTTGGTGAAAGGCAACAAAGGAGGTAAGTCTTATGCGATGTCTCATATTAACGGAAAGATTAAGGACAGAGCCTGTCCTGCCTCATATTACACTATTGTTAGTAATGGACAAAAGACCGTTCCAGGACACCATAAAATCAAAAAAATTAGTACTTTTAAAAACGACATAAATTTATGAATTTAGTCCCTTTTTCAGGTTTTTAAGACCTAAATTCATGAATTTAGTCCATTCAAAAAGTACCATTTTTTCAAAAAATGGTATTTTTAAAAACGACATAAATCGGAGCGAAGCTCCTCTGGCTTAAGCCGATTCATGAATTTGAACCCTTTTTCAGGTTATGAAGACCTAAATTCATAAATCGGCTAAAGCCAGAGGAGCTTCGCTCCGATTTGGGCGTTTTTAAAAATACCCAATTTTTCAAATTTTTCAAAATCTCAAATTTGAGAATTACAATTTTCACCCCCGCCAAAATCATGACCGTTCCAGGACACCGAAAATCATAAAAGTTAAGAATCTCAAATTTGAGAATTACAATTTTCATTGCTTAAATCATGACCGTTCTAGGACACCGAAAATCATAAAAGTTAAGAATCTCAAATTTGTGATTATGTCATTTTTCACCCCCGCCAAAATCATGACCGTTCTAGGACACCGAAAAAATTATAAAAGTTGAGAATTTCAAATTCATGAATTTTATCCATCTTTCAGGTTTTTAAAATATATCATGTGACTAGCGGGACATCGGAGATGTCTTCCAGGGCTTCGCCCGTTAAAAATATTTCTTTAAAAATGGATGAAACAAAAGTGGATGAAACAAAAGTGGAAGGAACTTCAGAAATGGAAGGAACAAAAGTGGAAGGAACTTCAGAAATGGAAGAAACCTCAAGAATATATCCTTCGTTATCTCAATTAAAAATAAGTGAAATGGTTCTCAATTATTATTAAGATTAGAGCACTATGATAAATTAAGAAGACGCAATTATTACTTAGTCATTCTTCGTTATTGTATGCTCAACATTATTTAAAGTACTAATTGTGTGAACTAGAAGATCATTGTAACTCATAAACTCAAAATTATTCAATGAACCCGTACACTGCCTGATAATTGAAGAGAGAGACAGAGATTGAAGAGAGAGAAACGTCTAGCAGCTTTCCCCTAAAATTATCATGCTATATCTTGTCATTTCAATTTACCCATCGGTAAACTTTTGACATTTCAACTTACGCGTGCGTAAAGTTTTGACATTTCAATTTACCCCTACGTAAATTATTTTCAGAATCTGTTTTCAAAATCTATTTTCAAAATCCATTTGCAAAGTCTATTTTCAAATTCAGTTTTAGAAATCGATTTGCAAAATTCATTTAGCGTTTGCCAAACACATACGGGTAGTAAAGTACTTCCCATTGTGAAGACATGAATAGATTAAGCACATAAGAGTGCATTGACAATAAAAGCAAATGACAATAAAATTCTTCTTCTAAATTTAGAACGCATAGACGGCGACATGCGGGATAGTTGTTATGACAATTTTAAACAATCATTTTAACGATGAAACATATTTTACAAATAAAGTTCATGAAGAAAATTGAAATATATAAAACAATATAGATTAGAATCGGCTAAAGCCAGAGGAGCTTCGCTCCGATAATTATAATATAATCATTTCAAAATCGAATAAGTAGTAAGGAAAGACATCATTAGAGAACAGTTTTAAATCAATACCCCCTCCCTTCTGTCTTCTAGGGGTCCCTTAAGAAATTTTTTTTATTATAAAATGAGCAACATAAATGAGTTTTTTAAATTATATGGAACACAAACGACAACGAATTTCGACCTAAAGAAAATCGCAAATCAATTAGGAATAAAGAATTTTCATGTTCTAATGAGAAACGAATTACAATTCCTAAAAAATAGGCCAACAGGAACCTTCAGTTCCCGGAACAAAGTTCCATCAATAATTGTAAATTTCATAACGAATCTTCACACTTCAGACCAAAACGGCGTACATTGGTCAGCAGGTATCTTTAGTAAAAACGGAGATAATTATTATTTTGACTCATACGGGCTTCCACCTACAAATGAAGTAAAAGAATTACTTGGAACGGGAACATACAATACGTTTCAAATTCAAAAACCGGGAACAACTTATTGTGGACAATTATGTCTTTATGTTTTATTTAAATTACAAAAAGGAGTACCATTTCTAGATATTATGTTAGAGTTAAACAATCTATAACTCAAGCGAAGCTAGCTAAAGCGCCACCTAGAGGTTAAAGCTCTGTTTTCTGTAATTCATTTTGATAAAAACGGCCTCTGATATTCTCATTATCTAAATCTTTAATTTCATAAGTAATCGGATAACTTTGATTTATTTTGCAAACTTCAAATATTTCTTTAGTCCAATAGCCAACAAAGCCTTTTTCAAATTTGTTCTTATATTTAAATATTCTAACTCTATCTCCAATTTTAAATTTCGGCTTAAGTTTCTGCAAATTCGGATTACTCTCATTCGAATAATTATTCTCGAATATTTTCTTTCGTATTAAATCAGGGTCGTCAGAAGCATTCTTTGGGGTTTCTTCAATACCTGAATGAACTTTATTATTGTACTGCTCTACAATTCCTGGTAATATTTTTAACCATTTCTGATTTCCTTGCTGAGTAAATTTCTTGAAAATTTTATTTTTTAACGTCCGATTGAATCTTTCTATCACTATAGCTTTTCCTGCGTTTTCAGTTGAATAAACAGTTTCAAATAGTGGCTGAACGTTTCGGTTATAAAATTCCGACCCTTTATCAACAAACAATTTCCTTGGCTTTCTATTACTTTCTTTAAAGATTTCTTCAAACGCATATTTAACTGATAGACCACTTTTATTTTTTAAAGGTTTTACCCAAGCGTATCGTGTATATAAATCTATAACTGTCAATGCGTATTTGTAGTCAGACTTTGTCTTAGAACCTTCGGTTCGGTCCCTTTCATTCGGCATATGAATAAGATCAGCACTCCAAATATCATCTTTATTAAATACTTTTACTTTTAATAAATATTTAGGCTTTCTATATTCTTTATGAATTTCAGATGCATAAACGTCTGAATTATGATTTCGAGCGTTGCTCTCAGACAGCTTTGCTGTCGTTTCATTTAAACCCTGACCGAATAATATTTTAGCTTGTAAAGCTTTCTTAACAAACATTCTTTCAATTTTTTCTCTAAATGTAGGGTTTTGAATACTATCTAATTCTTGAATCATCTTCTTATCAGCTGCATGACGAGAACTTAGATCATGATTTCGATAAGCTAAATCATGCCTGTAAGCGGCAGCATCTACTCTATTTATTGGTTCTTCACCTGGTTTCGGATTATTATTCTCATCTAGTCTTATATCTAATCGAGTTCCTGGACCAGTATATGAATGACCAGGAAGATGTTTTTCTTTCGAATATTTACTCCAAATAAAGCCAGGAAAGTTTTCTAATGTTTTTTGTAAATCACCACCGAAGTGGTAAGGAACTTTGTTCTTGTCACCTCCAATATGCTGACAGTTTGAGTTTTTATTTTTGTTTAATAGATAATTCAATAAATCTAAATTAGAAATTTTTAATTTAATTAAATTTTCGGAATTTTTAGTATTCATTTTAAAAGATAAAAAAAATTAAGAAGATAAAAAAAATTGTTTTACCGAAAAGAACCAAAGGTCCTGAGGTTATTACCTTATCATACTAGGACTTAGATATATTCCAGAACCATCTTTAGTTTCTTTAATTTCAATTAAATCATCAACATTGTGGAGAATATTTTTAAGAACTCGTTTTCCTTCATCAACTAATTTTAATTTACTGATAAAATTATCTACTATTCCTTCTCCTCTAGCAACTTTCTCTAACTCTCTATTATGACGTTTTTGTTCTTCTAATGCTGCCTTCTCTGATTTATTTTTATTTACTGCTTGGACAATACCAGCTGTCCCACCTGCAACACTTCCTGCAGCTGCTATGCCTCCTATTATTAGTGGAATTAATGGGAGAATACCGCCATTCTTTTCTTCTTGTAATTGAATATTCTCTATCATTGGTTTACTTATGTAATACTTTTTTTTATTAATAGTAATAGTTTTAGGGGTATTTTTGTCAACAATATTACGTAATTTTAATTCAACAGTTTTATTATTAATATTACTTTTCGCTTGCGACATTTTTAATAAAAAAATTTTAAGTTATCAAAAATTTAAATCTATTCTAGTTACCAAAAAATTTTAAGTTACCAAAAATTTTAATCTATTCTAGTTATGAAAAAATTAATTAATCGACTAAGTCTTGGGCTTTAACCTATAGAACTTTGTTCAGAGGCTTTAGCCGATCCTAACCATCTTTCCATTAAGAATTTCAATAGAATATTTTGCATCTTCTAGCAATAAACCATAAGCCATCAATGAAGTTGTGGAATCTTTCTTTTCAATATTAATTGTTACATCACAACCATTTTTAATAATATCTTCAGATTGTGCACTTAAATCGAAACAGAAAATTGGATATAAATGTCTCCAATCTCCAGGAGTTAATTGTGGTTCAACTCCAAATTCTATACAAAGATTTCTATAAGAATCATATCCTTCCATAAATTGATTATTGGTATCATCGAATCTTAATGGATCAATTGGATATCGAGTTTGATTTAATGAAACTTGTAAACTTCGAATTGTATTAATATGAAAAATATTATTGTTCTTATCAAAACTTGGAGAATTATTTCTTTGAAATGTTAGTAATAAATATCTTGGAGTATTCGCAGTTCTAGTAAAATGCCAGTTAAATCTTTGTTCGGAAAAAGTTACTGAACTAGCAGTTCTCTTTAGAAAATTAACTGGAATTGGTTTGTTAGTATTTAATCTTTTTGCAATAGCTGTTTCAACCTCTAAACTAGGAGTAATATGCTTAATCCACCATTCAAGTCTATCAATTTTTAAATATGCTTTTTTCCAGTCTTACCAAAAAAGATTAATTCATTATTTGCTGTACGATGAATTATTAATTTAAATTTTAATTGATATGATATTTTATCATAATCTAAATATCCGAATAATGGAGACAATGACCAATTTACTGTCTGTTTACTTTTTTTGTTAAATTCACGTCTTTCTTTATATGCTTCATTATTTGTTTTATTTAAATGTTTTGCAATATTTTCTACATCTTTCGCAATTCCTGCGGCATCTGTTCCAGCGTGAGTTAAATCATCAATAATTATACCATCATTAGTATCAGGAAACCAACCTTCGATTTCATGCTTTTTATTATTTTCACCAATTGTTATAAATCTAAGCATTGTATCAATTACACCTGGGGAATCACTTATTGTTTCTATATTTTGAGTTGCAACATCTAAACGCATTTGTGTAAATAAACTTGGGAAAAAATTATTCTCTAGTGTAATATTATCGGTATCTGGTAATGGTGTTGTAAAATTAGCATCACTATATAAAGAATATTCGCAGTGTAAAAATGAATCAGGTAAATATAAATAACTCTGCTGATTATCAACTTCAAAGATTAAATCTCCTCCAGTGTTTACTCTACTGGAAGATCCGGGATTCATAGCAATTCTTATATAGTCATTCTTTTTTTGATTGTAACTGGTGAACGGGGGATCATCTAATCTAAATTTATTTTCGATAAGCGAAGACATTTTTATAAGAAATAATTTGACTTTTTGTTTTTCTCACAGATAGAAAAAAAATTTTTATTAAATATAATTTTAGAATTTTACTAAATATAATTTTAGAATTTTACTAAATATAATTTTAGAATTTTACTAAAATATAATTTTAGAATTTTGCTAGACCAGCTCCGCTACAGCTTTGCTGGTTAGACAGAAGGTTGCTTCTCACGCCATTACCTCTTATTTCTTCAATTGTTTTTTCATTTTGTTTACTATTACCCTCTACAGCTATGTTAGCAATTTTGTTTTTTGTTTCATCTGAAAGTTTTTTTAATTTTTTTAGTTCTTCAGAATCATTCTTGAGTTTACGAATAGCTTCTAGTTGTTTTAATTCGTTTTGTGATTTAACAGCATTTGATATTGCACTAGCTGTACTACCTATAGCAGCTGCTCCTTTTGCAGCAGATGTAATCAAATCTTTATTATTTTTAATTAAGTTAACGATACTACCAATACCAGAAAAGATGCCATCCCCTTCTTTTTGGACGGCACCTGCGGTGCCTAGGAACTTTTCTGTTCCGACTGTTTCTCTATTATCATAATGATAAACAGGATTCATACGTGGTTCATGAGCAATTTTTTGATTTGAAGCAAAATGTTTAAGATTGTGTTTATAAATTATAGGCATTTTTTAGTAATAAATTTGACTTTTTGGGAAAAATATAAATACGGGCGAAGCGCGAAGCGCGAAGCGCGAAGCCCTGGAAGACATCTCCGTTGACCCATGAACCGATGTCCATTATAAAAAAAATGTTTATTTTTTGTTCTTAACTTTTGCAGATTGCGTTTTTGGTTTAACTTTATCAGGAACCAAACCTGCATCAATCATTCTTTTTATTCTATGATTTTCTTTCATAATATTTCTTTCTTTTATTAACTCTTCTAATTGTTTAATTCTTTTAAAATTATTAGCTCTAATTTTATCCATTTTTAAAATTATATACTTTTATATACTTTTATATACTTTTATATATTTATACTTTTTTTATTTTTAAAATTATATTTATATTTTTAAAATTATATTTATATTTTTTAAATTATATTTATATTTTTTATGATTCTTATTTTTTGTAGGTAAAAAATATTTAATTTAATATTTACAATACTCGTTTAAGATTTACGTTTATGAATATCTAACAACTTCGAGATAACTTTATTAATTGCCTGTTGCACTTTATCTATTGCGTCAAGCAGCGTGTGATGTACTTTAATTTCTCTTCTATTAACTTGCATTTTCTGCTGATTAATCTTCAACGCCGTTTTAAGAGCATTTAACTTAATTTTAAGAACATCTAATTGTCTTTTAACAGCATCTAACTGTTCTTTATTTTCTTTAGAGTTTTCTTGTAAATTTTTCTTTAATTCATTTTCTAAATTGATTTTAAGAGTTTTCATTTTATCAACTTTTTGATTAAGTGAGTTTACTTCATTTATTATTCTATTCATCTTTTTCATTTGTTGAGTAATTTTAGAACTCAATTCATCAACACTTTTTTGGAATGTAGTTTGTAACTGTTTTAAATTTTTTTTAATTCTTTCAGGTAGTTTTTCTATTTCATCTTCTAATTGTTCTTTTAACATTTTTATCTGATGTTTATTTTTAATGACTGCAGATTTTAAATTTAAAGAAAGTAATATTAAAATTTTTGATTGTTCTGAAATCTTTTTAAAAAGTTTTGCTATATCTGCTTCTAGCTCTCTATCCTTTTTATCAAGTTTTAATAATTTTTCGTTTAATGATTTGTCATTAAGTTTTAGCAACTTTAATTCGTTCATCAGCGGAACCAAAACATCGTTTATATATTTTTCTTTTAAGTCATTGATTTGTGTATCAACATATTGTTTATTTGTTAACTCTGTATTTTGTTGTGGAAGAATAGAAAGATGCAATGGACCAGATAAAACGTCTCCAGTTTTCACAATATAATTTTCTATCTCTATTTCTAATTCACGATTATTCGGGATATATGCACCTCCACCAACATTTGGTAACATCATTTTTAAACAATAAAAATAAAATTTTTTCTGATTATAAAAAATACATAAATTATAAAAATACATAAATTATAAAAATACATAAATTATAAAAATACATAAATTATAAAAATAAAATTTTTCCTAATAAAAATAAAAAAAATGGAAATGACTCAAATTTGTCAAGTTTGCAATATGCGTTTTTTAAATCAAACACTATTATATTCTCATATGAAAAACACACCATGTGGTATGCATATGAATCAATTACAACCTAATAATATACAACCTAATAATATTCAACCTAATAATATTCAACCTAATAATATTCAGAATAATATTCAACCTAATAATAGTATTCAGTATAATAATATTCAATCAGAGCAACCATTACAAAGATTAAAGCATTTATTTATTTCAGATAAAGAACAAAATCTTTATACTGCTAGAATAAATACACCTAGGCAAAATACTGCTAGAATAAATACACCTAGGCAAAATACACCTAGGCAAAATAATAATAATTATTTAGCACAAAATAATAATGTAGCACAAAATAATCCTTTTGTTCAAAATAATCCTTTTGTTCAAAATAATAATGTAGCACAAAATAATTATATTGATAAAAATCAATTTGTTGAAAGTAATAACAAAAAAATATGTTCCGGATGTAATAAAAATATAACATCAAAAAATTTTGCACGTCATTTAAAATTATGCGAACAACCAGAAGAGGTTAAAAAAAATAAAAAAGATAAATTAAAAGATCAGTTATGTCGTAATTGTAATAAATATTTTACAAATCAAGGAATTACTAATCATTATAATTCTTGTATAAGTTCTACAAGACAATGTACAAGTTGTCAAATTACTAAACCTAAGACAGAGTTTTATGATAGTAAATATCAGTGTAAGGATTGTTTAAAAGAAAAAGTTAAATGTAGAGGTTGTCAAAAAATTATATTAAAGAAAAATTTTCAGCGACATGTAACACTATGTCCAAAACTTAATCAACATAATGATCAACATAATAATAATTTATGTCAAAATAATAATTTATGTCAAAATAATAATTTATATTAGTATTTCAACTAAAATAGTTGTATTTCAACTAAAATAGTTGTATTTCAACTAAAATAGTTGTATTTCAACTAAAATAATCTTATATATATTAAAATATTATTTTTTATAAAGAATAAAATATTATTTTATTAAAATATTCTTAAGCATTCCGGAAGAGAGGAGAGGTTCGGAACATACTTCTTTTGAGTATAGGAACAAAAAGTCCGACACATTCCGGAGGTTCTACAGAGGTTAAAAACACTCATAAGAGTGTAAGAATGCGAGTCCGGAATTAAAAAAATAATAATTCCTAAATTTTTATTTTAAAAATATTAAATGAATAAAAACGAAAATTTGGAAGATTTATATTCACCGGTTATAATTAAAAGTAATAAAAGTAATAAAAGTAATCTAAGTCGTCATAAATCTCTTAATGCAATAAACGAAATAATAAATAATTATATGAATAACACTGAGTTTCAAGATACACTAACCCCTCAAGATCCGAATCTCAAAGATATTAATAATATTGTAGATAATCCTATATATAATACTAAATATAATAATAATATAGATAAAAATATATATAATAATAATATAGATAAAAATATATATAATAATATAGATAAAAAATATTTAGAGACACTACCCCCTAATTCATCTCTTAATAAAAAAATACCACAATCAGATCTTACACGTCTTTGGAATTTTTTAAAATTTCATTGTATAAAAATATTGTTAGCATGTATTTTAATATTTTTTATTTATCATCTTGTTATATGTATTGGAAATCAATGGGGTTACTTTCTAACAGAGGAACAAAAGAGAATAATTTTTTATAATCAAGAAAAAAAAACTTTTGAAGGATGGAAGACTGATGAAGATAAGATTAAGGATAAAACTAATAATAAAAATATTAAACAAGGTAAAATGTATCAAGAAAATTTACATTTCATTGTTTACGGTAAAACTGGAAGTGGTAAGACTACGTTTATTAAAAAATATATAAACCAATATTATAAGGATGAAACAAAAGTACATATTTTTTGTATGCATACTTCTGAATGGCCAACTTTTACAAACGTCTATAATGATAAACAATTAGATGAGTTACAAGATATGGAAAGTTTTGCTGGTACACCTGAAAATAAATCTTTATTAATTTTAGATGATGTTGCAAGTTTATCAAAACAAAAAAATATGTCAGAAATATTTACAAAAGGAAGACATCAAAATATTCAAATAGTTGTATTAGCTCATAAAGCTTGTGATGTAGATAATAAGATTAGAGAAAACATTCAAACATTTTTTACAACTACACAAAATAATGCAGCATTCTTTAATGATATTAATAAAAATTATAAAATGAATATGCCTTTATCATATTATACACATCATAAATATGGAATAATACGTGTTGACACCATAAGTGGACATATGCAAGTATATGATAAAGATTTAAATATATTAGTAGATACCGAACATGAAATCTATAATAACTCTCAAGATTTTGATATTAGAATGTATGCAAATACAAAACATTTATCAAATCAAGTTATAGAACAAATAATTATCTTTTTAGAGTCTGAAGCAAAAGTACCACTAAAAATTATTCCTGATACATTTTATTTTTATTTTGATCATTATTTAAATGCAAAATTTGGTATACCAATACCAAAAAGATTACAAGATAATGAAACATTAAACTATTTAAAAATTGCAATAAATGATGTTAGAAACGCTTTAAGAAAAGCAACCCCAATAATATCTGATGTTAAATCTACATTTTCTGATGCTAAATCTACATTTGATGAAGCCAAAAAAACATATAATGATATAAAACCATTAATAAATGGTGTAAGTGAAATACTTAATAATTAAACAAATTTATCATAATCAAACCGAAGGTTCTAGGGCTTCGCGCTTCGCACGATTTTGCAGATATATTAGAATTTTTCCATTATATATATTTAGAATTTTTTTCTCTAAAAAATTAAAACAAAAATTTTTTTTTTAAAAAAAAACTAAAACACAAATTTTTTCTTTAAAAAATAAAAAAATGAAAACATTTTATTGTGTCTTATGTGAAAAAAAATTGCAAACAAAAAGAAGTTATCAATCTCATCTACAAAGTAAAATGCATTTACAAAATGTAGAACGAGTTGATGAAGGAAATATATTAAAATTAAATAGTTATAAAAACTATCTAGAAACATTGCCTACTGATATAAAAGTTAAAAAAATGTTTGATGATTATTCACATTCGGAATATAAAAAATTTTTTAATAGTGAAGATGAAGCCGTAACAGATATAAAATATTTATTTAGCGATACTGATGAATTTAACGAAATAGATGAATTTGATGAAGCCGTAACAGATATAAAATATTTATTTAATGAATCGGTTGAATCGGTTGAATATAATGAAACCGATAAAACTTTTTCTGATATTCTAACCAACTTTTATAATATATTTAAGAAATCTTTCAAATGTTATATGAATGTAGAAGTACTTTATACAAAAAATGGACCTGATGGAATTCCTGAAGAAATAATACAAGGACATTTTACAAATTCACAAGAAATTCATAATGTAAATGATATACAACCCATATTTGAATCGATGATACTTAAATTAGAAAATTGTATAATTGAAGCCCAGTTACGTGAATCTGGTTGGAGATTTGTTAAAATAATATCTAAGAAAATAGTAATTGATAAATATAAAAATAATACTGGTGGTAGTTATGTTCCTTTACCTTTCAGTTCACCACAATTAATCAACATAAAAAATGAAGATGATTATTGTTTTCTGTGGAGTATTATAGCACATTTACATCCTGCAAAATATCATAAAGAAAGACTAAGTCATTACAATAAAGAAGAATACATAAGTGAATTTGATCTTTCTGATGGCTTAGATGAATTTCCATATGATTATAATAGGTTACTAAAGTTTCATAAAAAGAATAAAAATTTAATTGAAGTAAATGTTTTTGAATTAAATGTGAATTATGTTTCTATTGGTAAAATTACTCCACTTTACTCAGATTCAAAAAAATTTTATTTGAATAATAAAAATTTTTGCCAATCAGAAATAGTATATAATGATAGAGGTAATTACATGCATCATAATATTTTTTACCAAGGAAATATAATATGTACTGAAAAATTTGAACTTGTTAAAACACTAACACCAATAATGATTAATCATAATAATTATAAAGGACGTGCTGATGATTATAATTACAAATATTCATCTTTATCTTCAGAATACCAACAAAAATTAGAAAATTTAAATGAAAGTTTACAAAAATGTAAAATAGATTATCAACAACAAACACAAATGTTACTACAAGAATATCACCATAAATATCAAAATAAGATAGAAACAATTCAAAAATTAAATGAAGAAAATAATAAAGAATTAAATGAAGAAAATAATGAAGAAAATGAAACCAATCAAAAAATAAATGAATCTTTAAAAAAATGTCTACAACAATATAAAGAACAATATGATAAAGAATATATTTATCAGCTACAAATATTAAATCAAAATTATTATCAAAATACATTTAATCTTACAAAGGAAATTAATGAAACACATGAAATATATAAAGATGAATTTGTAAAATTAGAACAGTCAAAACAACCAGCACAAGCGAATATATTATATTATCAGGGTCATTTTATATTGTGTAAAGATGTTTCTATATTTACAAAAACTTCAGATAATAAAAATTTTCCTTGTCTTCAATGTATGACAAGTTTTAGAACTTTAGAAGAAATGAATAGACATTTGGAAAATTGTCAACAAAACGAAGCAGTTCAAAATACTTTTCCAAAAGATGATTATTTAGAATATAATAAATGGTATTTTAAAAATAAAGTACCCTTTACTATTTATTGTGATTTTGAAGCATATAATGTTAATATGACACAAAATCGAACGGAAAGTTCCAGGGCTTCACCCGATTCTGAAAATTATAATTCTGAAAATTATAATTCTGAAAATTATAATTCTGAAAAAAGTGCGCCTGGAAAAAGTGCGCCTGGAAAAAGTTCAGCTGAACAAAGTAAAGAAAAATATTTATTTGAACAAAAACCATTATGTTGGGGAATGTACATTCATTCGAATTATCCTGAATTATTTAAATCAGAATATTTACAATACTATGGTGAAGACAGTTCAGAAATGTTTACAAAGAAAGTAGAAGAATTACAAGGACGTTTTTCACAATTGCTTGAAACAAATAAACCAATGATACCATTAACGGATGAAGAAAGAAAAGAATTTTATGATGAAATAAATTGTTATTACTGTGGAAAAGGTTTTACAAATAAATATAAAACTGGCAGAGGTAGATATATTGATAAAGTAAAAGATCATGATCATCTAAATGGATTATATAGAGGTGCAGCACATAATTCTTGTAATCTTAATGCTAACAAATTTAAATATAACTTTGTTCCTTTATATTTCTACAATGGTTCTAAATATGATTTCCATCTAGTAATGAAAGATTTATTTTCATCAGAAAAATTACAACAACAAAAAATAAATGTACTATGTAAACAAGAAGAAGAATATTTTTCAATGCAATTAGGTTGTATTAGAATTTTAGATGCATTTAGATTTTTTACTCCTTATTCATTAGATGTTATGGGAAAAACTTTGAAACCTGAACAATGTAAAATATTAAATAAATATAATTTAAAACCTTTAAAAGGAATATTTCCGTATGAGTACATAGCCTGCGGCTCACAGTCGAAGACTGATATAACTGGAGATAAAACCTGTGGTTCGCAGTCGAAGACTGATTTTAATTCTGTGAATAGAATTATGGAAGAAGAACAACTTCCTCCAATAAATAAATTTAAATCAACATTAAAACAATCACAATTATCTGAAGAAGATTATGCAGAAGCTGAAAAAAATTGGAGAGAGTTAAATTGTAAAACAATGTATGATTATACAATGAAATATCTACAGATAGATGTATTAATACTAGCTGATCTTTTTGAAAACTTTCGTGATATGTGTTTAGAATATTACGGAATAGATCCATGTTATTGTTATTCTACACCAGGTTTAACATGGCTAGCAGGATTAAAACATACTGGTGTTCAAGCCGATGGCTCTAGGACAAAGTCCGTTAAACTTAAACATTATAAAGAAAATACATATGATAAATTATTATTTTTTGAATCTGGAATTAGAGGTGGAGTTTCATCAGTTTTAGGTAATAGATATGTTAAATGTTATAATAAGAAAGTAAATCCACAAGAATATGGAATAATGAAACCTTTATCTCCAGAAGAAAAAGAAAAAATATTAGAAATTTTTCGAACGAAACGAGAAGGAGTAGAACGTGAAAATGCAATTGATGAATTCATGAGAGAAAACTATTTATTATATTATGATTTTAATAGCTTATATTCTTCTTGCATGATACAAGAATTACCAACAGGTGAAATGACATGGTGTAATAATCTTGTTTATCAAAGAACATATGATGGTGAAAATAATTTTGGTTATGTATATGAAGTTGATTTAGTATATCCTGATTATATAAAAGAAGCAACAAAATATTATCCTTTCTGTCCAGAAAACAAAATTCCCAATATAGAAGATTTTTCAGATTATCAAAAATCTATAATTCCGAAAAAATACAGACCAACAAAAAAACTTATGTTAACACAAGGTAATAAAGGAAAGTATGTTGTTGAAGGAAGAATGCTAGATTGGTATTTAAATCATGGCATGATTCTCACCAAAATACATCGAAAACTAGAGTATAGAAAATCTAAATGGTTAAAAAATTATATAGAGTTCAATATTGAAAAACGTAAAATAGCTAAAAGAAATAAAGATGATTTTGGAAACGTTTTCTTCAAATTAATGAATAATGCATTTTATGGTAAGACTTTAGAAAATGTGCGTAATAGACAAAATATTGAAATAGTTTATGATAGAGATAGATTTCAAAATTTAACAAGGAAACCTACATATAAAAGAACTACTAGATTCAGTGATGAACTTTGTGCTGTTCATCTAAGAAGAAGCATTGTAAAACATGATAAGTTTAATTTCATTGGTTTCACTATATTAGAATTAGCTAAACTATTTATGTATAGTTTTATATATGATTATTTAGCACCTGCTTATGGCAAAAACTATAAATTACACTTTACAGATACCGATTCTATTTTCTTAGAATTAACAGTACCATATGGTTCTTCACTTGATAAAGAAATTAATAAAATAAAAGATATTATTCATCCTTCTGATTTATGTAAAGTAAAAGATGAATTAGAAGGAAATGAAGATTTCATAACAGAAGCTATATTTTTAAAATCTAAATGTTACTGTTATGATACAACTAAAAATATTAAAACACATAAAACATTAAAAGGAATTTCAAAGGCATCAGTGGCTAATCAAATAACATTTCAAGATTATAAAAATGCATTATTTAATAATGAAATAAAAACAGCATGTAATTATAGACTTAATTCAAAAAAACATAAAATGTATTTAAAAGAAGAACATAAATTAGCATTAGATCCATTTGATGATAAAAGAAAAATTTTACCTGATGGAATAACTACTTTACCTTTTTAATTTTCTAATTTCTATTTTCTAAGTATAACAATATAACAATATAAAAATATAAAATATTATAAAATTATCATATAAAAATGGATAAAGTTAGAGCTGATAATTTTAAAAGAATAAAACAATTAGACGAATTAATAAAACAAAGAAATATTATGAAAGAAAATCATCTTCAACATAGAATGACAAAAGCTGGTATTCAATCTGATATGTTTGATAAATTAAAAATAACTGAAGAAGTAAAAACTGATTATGAAAAAACTGTCGAACCATTTAAAACTCTTGAAAAGGAACTTAATGAAAAACGTGTTGATATAGCGGATCCTGTACTTAAAACACTATTAGATGACTATGGTTTATTAGAGGTAAACATAGATAAAAAATTACCAAAATCTATGTTATTCGAACATTCTACTTTCCTTTTAGATAAAAAATTATTTGCAAGATTTTATCTTGGTGGTAAAGAAATATTTCCACAACCTTTACGAGGATTAATTTTTACTCCAGATAAAAAACCTATTAGTTTAGATAGAAATTTTGTTGATCTTTTAAGAGGAGCAGATTTAAAAAATTATGCTGTAGAAGATCTAATAAAATATAAAACTATATTAGATAGAGTTGGCACAGTAAAAACTCTTAGACGTTATAAACAATTAGAAAATTTATTATCAACGGGAGTTAAAGTAGGGAAAGGTTTATCTGAAAAACAGAAAACAAAAAAACAGAAAACAGAAACAACCATATTTTTACCAGATGATCCACAAGAATTACTAAATAGATTAAATATTTTAATATCTGCAATAAAAGAAGGGCATAATTCTAGTTTCAATGAAATTCATGCTATATTGAAAAGACTGTTAGAAAAAAAGATTCTAAATGAAGAGGATTATAAAAGTATAACCGGACATCTCTGATGTCCTCTAGGGATTCGCCCGAACCGGACATCTCTGATGTCCTCTAGGGCTTCGCCCGTAGCTGAAATATGTTGTTTCTAATTTTTTATAAAAAAATATTTCATAAAAAAATATTTATTTAATTTTTTAGTTTAAAAATGTGTTCAGCAGATTTAGACAAAATTAATAATCATTTACAAAATTTAACAGAGATTTTGGGTTCATCAAAATTTAGTACGACGTTAAAAATTATAACAACTACTTCATCACACACTTGTAATTTAGAACCCATTCTACATTTGGAACAAAATAAAAATTATCAAATTGCATTGACTAGTTTCTCTACATTTAACACTATTCAAAACGTTATCAAAGATGTGAATGATCAATTTAGATATTCTACTGATAAAGGCAAAACATGGAAAATATTAACTTTTCTTCCTGGTTCTTACGAAGTTGAAACAATATCAAATGAAATTAAGAGACATTTAGGTATACCATTTAAAGATAAGAAACAATTACATTTTGCAGTTGAACCGGCAGTTAATAAATTTTCTCTTACTTTAGACGAAAATCATCAAGTTGATTTTAATCATGATAGATCATTGTCAAAGCTATTAGGATTTAATAAACAAACTTACAGTCAAGGTTATCATTTAGGTGAGAAGATTCCAAAAATAACTGAAATAAATTCAATTGTTGTACATTGTGACATTATTGAAGGAGGATATATAAATGGTAAATTATCAAATTTAATATTCAGTTTTCCAGCTTTTACTGTACCCATTGGTTATAGATTAAATGTATTTCCACAAACATTAATATATTTTCCTATTACAAGAAAAACTATTAACAACATTGGCATTAGAATCACTGATGAAAAAGGACAAGAAATAAATTTTGGAGGTGAAGAGATTATGATAGATCTTTTGGTACGGGAGGTATAAACTCCCGTTCGAGAGGTATAAACTTTTACGCTACAATAGAGAAGTTTAATTTTTTTTATCATTTTCATTATTAATCTTATTAATCTTATTAATCTTATTAATCTTATTAATCTTATTATTAGAAACAAAAAATAAACTTAAATTAAAATTTTATTTTTATTTTTTTGTTTCTAAAAACACTAATTCAATAATGGATGAATTTATTACTTTAAAAATGAATGAAATGTCTTTAAATAAAAAAAAACTTAAATTTAATCATCATCCAAATTTATCTAATAAAGTTTTAGCAGTTATTTGCGGAAGATCAGGATGTGGAAAAACATATCTATTATTTAAAATTTTAACGACTCCAAATTTTTTGGATTATAACAATCTTATAATTTATACAACAACGGCAGAACAACCCGTCTATCAATTTTTAAAATATGGATTTGAAAATAATCTTACAAAAACAGCAATTGCTTCTCTATTCGAAGAATACGAAAAATCTGAATATGAAGAAGAAATAAATTTGTGGTGTGAAGAAGCAGCAAAAAATAAACAATTAGTTGAATCCAATAAAAATAAGCATATAAAAATACAATTAATAGATGATAGTGGTAATATGCAAGATCCTAGTAAACTAGATAAAACAATGAAACATTGTGTAATTTTTGATGATTGTGTTAATGACAGAAATCAGTCAGTTCAAAGAAATTATTTCACAAGAGGTAGACATAATAACTGTAGTGTATTTTATTTGACACAAAGTATGTATTCATTAGATGGAAGTGTTATTAGAAAGAATGCAAATATATTTATACTATTTGAAATAAATGCAAGAAACTTAAGTGATTTGTTAAGAGATTTATGTATAAGAGATAAAGATGAATTTAAACAATCGTGTAATAATGCTTGGTCAAAAGATTATGGATTTATCACAATTAATATTGATAAAAAAATTCATGAAAGAGTTATCGAACAATTGTTTACCGAGTAATAAAAATATACAAATATAATGTTTTAATATTTTATTTTTTATTATCAGCTTTAATTTTGTCTATTTTTTAAAATATAATATTTGAATTTTGTGGTAACATTGGTATACAGCAAAAACATTTTACTGAACAAATTATTTTTTTATTGCTTTGTTGTTTGACATCTTTTCGTTTAAAATTTTCTCGTATTAAGTTTTGTTTAATAAAGTTTTGTCTAATAAAGTTTTTAGCTCTTCTAAAAAAATTTTATCATCACTAAAAGTTTTACCATCACTAGAAATTTTACCATCCTTTTTATTTTTATCATCAACTTTTTCTGTCTGTGATTGAAATGATATTTGATTTACTTCATTAGCTATTTGATCAAATTTTTCAATCTCATCTAACGTAATAACATTATCATCACATACTCTTTGAAAGTAGTAATGTAGTTTATCATATACTTCTTTAATATGTAAATGCTTAGTTTTTAATGATTTTCGTTTCTTAGTTATTAAAGATTTTTCTAACATTGTAGCAAGTGAAGTTGCAAAAACACCCGTACCTGTTAAAGCTGTAGCAACTACTGGAATTACTAAAACACCTGAAGATATAACAATTGTTAACGTACCTAAACTTATTGATAAGAATATGCCAATTCCTTGTGTTACATTCTTAACTTTAGTCCATCTCTTTCTTAATTTTTTATAATGCTCTAATCTTAATAATAATTGGGATTCCTTATCTTTCATATAACGTACTCTATCTTTGTGTTTTGCAATATTTAATTCACTTATTTTTAATTGAGATAACGAAGGATATATTCTTGAGGTTCCTTCCATTTCTGAAGTTCCTTCCACTTTTGTTTCTTCCATTTTTAAAGAAATATTTTTAACGGCGAAGCCCTGGAAGACATCTCAGATGTCCCGCAAATCACATGATATATTTTAAAAACCTGAAAGATGGATAAAATTCATGAATTTGAAATTCTCAACTTTTATAATTTTTGGTGTCCTAGAACGGTCATGATTTAAGCGAGGGTGAAAATCGAACCGAAGGTTCTAGGGCTTCGCGCTTCGCCCGATTGTAATTCTCAAATTTGAGATTTTGAAAAATTTGAAAATTGGGTATTTTTAAAAACACCCAAATCGGAGCGAAGCTCCTCTGGCTTTAGCGCTTTAGCGCTTTAGCCGATTTATGAATTTAGGTCTTCATAACCTGAAAAAGGGTTCAAATTCATGAATCGGCTTAAGCCAGAGGAGCTTCGCTCCGATTTATGTCGTTTTTAAAAATACCATTTTTTGAAAAAATGGTACTTTTTGAATGGACTAAATTCATGAATTTAGGTCTTAAAAACCTGAAAAAGGGACTAAATTCATAAATTTATGTCGTTTTTAAAAGTACTAATTTTTTTGATTTTATGGTGTCCTGGAACGGTCTTTTGTCCATTACTATTGTTCTAAAAACGATCGCATGAAATTGTATAACCTGGATGAACCAACGGTAAACTGTCTAATTACTATCTTTAATGTCTTATTATCTTCCTTTTTAGGACATCACAAGACCATCGAACAATATGGCCGAGCGATCCTAACCCTTCCTCCGGCATTACATACTTTGGTAAAAAAGTATATCGACAATATGAAAGAAGATATGGAAAATAGAAATGTCACCTTGAACGAAAATCTTTGTCTGTTTGCCCAGAGGGATGGGAGTCCACTCAAGCAACTTAGTAACTTGGTGACACAAGCGTCTAAAGAGGTAAGCTAGAAATAGACTTCATAACTACTAGTTCGACCACTTTCATTCAGTGCAATTAGCAATCGTTGAAAATAAATTCAATTTCATCGGTCAACTAAAGTTAACCCACGGTCGGGTGCGTAGACGCTAATCTAGAATCATACACACATAAATATATATAATTTAATCAACTAGTAACCTCATCAACTGCCTATGAAAACTTCTAAACACAACATTATTTACATTGCAACTAATTCCTTGAGATATCCCCAAAACAAAAAGTCAAAAGCAACCAGATCTGAACTATGCGAACACCAATTATAGGTATTAAAGCGAAAGTCGCTAAACAATCCACTCCAAAGTAATGGCTCAGTGGCTGAATTATAAATATTTACAAAAGTTATCTTGCTATGTTTTTATCTGTTTAATATTGCATGTTATGTTAGACAATCTGACTATGCTAGGCTATGTAAAAATAAATCATCCCTACCTTACCATAATTTAAAATATGTCAACGTAATTTTCGATGTGTTTTATAGATTTCATTAGGAATTAAAGTTCATGTGCTTCTTTTTCGAGCGTACACTGTTAAATCTCTATGGTAAATATACCAGCAAAAATCAACCCAAAAATGTTACTGAAAATATGCGGCAATCAGAGGTAATATCAGCTACAGTTTATCCCATTTACTAGGGACACAGAGAAAACAGAATTCTGTTGTTAGATTTCCTAATTTTTGCTGATATTTACGCATTGATCTGTTAAAATCAGAAAATACCAACAATATTTTTATGATTAACAGTGTACAGTATTTCGAAGAACGATCATTCGGGAAACATATGATTAATTATATCCATTACTTTATATTTCCGTCATTTTCAGGTCGTTGGAAGAAAATTGACTGCCACGGATCTCCGGCATGCATGCGTAACGCACGCCACGGAAGCTGGAATGGATACCCGTCTGTTGGCGAAGGCATTAATGCATTCTTCCGACACGGCATTCAAAGAGTACTTGGCCAGTAACAATCCATCACTTGGAGGTAAATTTCAATGTCTGTATACAAAATATTCAATGGTTTCACTGATATCTCGAAAGACTGAATTTTGAAGAGAGTAATAATAGATAAATGAAATAGAATTTCTTAGATATCTTGTGTCACAACATCTATGAATATTCTGTCTTTATCATTGACTGACATGACTCAAATTCATTTGAAAATTTCGATATGTCTAGCGACTAGATACTGACTTCCGTTGAGATATCATTTCATTATCATCGAGTATTTTCAAAATGGACGGGCTTACAACGAGTTCGTTAAGAATAAGTTAGTTTTTTAAAATATTTCCACATCAATTTCTGGTTGTTGGATGTGTACATTATATCTCTAATTTGCAAAATATTCGCGTGGTAATGAAGTTAGCCCACCTTTTGAGAAGAATCATTTCTAACTTACAGGTTTTGTTAAAGAAATATCTTTCTTGAAATAATGATTACTTGAGGTTTGCCACCAGCTATTGCAACTAATAAGTCTAATGGATCGTTAGATCATTAAGTAGTCGTTTCGTCATTGTCAAAGGATGTATTGTATTAAACATATCAGGATACTATCGAATTTCCAGCACTTTTTATGACTAGTTCTACCGGTACCATGTCGCACAGATAATCTAATGATATAAATGTACATGTAAATTTCATTAAATTGATAGATCAAAAAGAGCGTGAACTTGTTGAGTATGTTGTTTGTATTTGATGTTTTCCTACATTCCTTCAATGCTATCCGAAAATATGTTTGTTTTTTGTTCTTAAAAAATTTCATATGCCTTGAAAATGATAAATGTCACTCGATTGCTGAATTTAGATAACCAATTATGATCAAATGAAGTGGTTATTAAAAGGTATAGCACTAATTACGTACGTATTTTTCAGAGTACTTTGATCTCATCAAGGGCCACGATCGGATGGACGGGCCTATGTGCTACCAGGTGGATATAGGCCCACCTCCGAAAAAACAAAAAATGGAGGAAAGGAAACATGTGCAGAGTGGTGACATTTCTCATGATGAATCGCACATGAATACCGAAACTATGGAAGAGGACGAGGACTTTGTTCCCAGTACTCCCCCGCAAGTGGCACAGTCCTCAAGAAGACGTGCATGCTTCATCGTGGCGGATAGTTTGCTTCGAAGAGGCATTAACGTTGAGTGATCAAAGAAGTGTAAAAAATATTTCGAATACTCAATACTCAATATACTCAATAACTCAATATATGCAGTACTCTCCGCTCAAGTTTTAAAGACATTCGTAGGCCTGCCTACTTCAAGGGTTTGAGAAATGATACGAGTACGACAATCAATATATGTTGACTAGTGGGTGCTTCATAGGAAGGACGCGCATGCATACAAGCCATAATTTTCCGTGAACCGTTTTTGTAATCTTTCAAAAAAGGAAATCTTATGCGTAGCATTCCTAAGCGGAATTGATAGTTCAGAATAGAGAATTATATCTGGAGATAGTGATAACAATCGATTAATATGATAATTAGGCCACGTATATGAAATGAGCAAACATAAAAGTCCAGTAAAACATTCATAAGTGTAAGTTCCATGGATATTACAGTTATCAAAGATTTTATGTTAACTCAATCAATATATTAGCTAGTGGGTACTAATGGCAAGAACGTGCTTGCAAGCCACAATTTTTCGTGAACCGTTCTTGCAATCTTCCAAAAGAAGGAAGCCTTATGCGTAGCAATTTCCTGAGCGGGATTGATAGTTCAGAATAAAGAATTGTCTCGAAGATAGTAAGATAACAATCGATTAGTATGATAACCAGGCCATGTTATATGAAATGAACAAAAATTTATAGAAAAAACATCATTTATAATTAAAATTATCATGGATATCAAAGTTATCAAGGAGTCAAAGATTTTACGATAACTCATGTAGTGACAATTATTTCGGCATAAGCAGATGAAAATGTACAGTTTAAAATCAAAGAGAATGTCTTACTCAATGTCTCAGGGGGTTGTAAATAATCACCAAAATTAGCTTTGGTGCTCAGACGAGGTGTATATACAAAAAAGGAGCAGAGACAATATATAACGGTGCGGAGACAGGATGTGATGGTGCAGAGACAGGGTGTAATGGTGCGGAGACATGGTTTATTGGAGCAGAGACATGACATAAATATACAACTGCTTGAAGAAATGGTGCGGAGACATGGGATATGGTGCTGAGACAGGGTTTAAGAGTGGTGCAGAGACCGGGGAAAAGTATATATATATATATATATATATATATATATATATATATATATATATATATATACGAGTATACGCGTATTTATATATCGGACGGCAGCATGCAAAACGAGATGGTGAGTGATGAAATTTCATAACGAGAGATGGTCTTTGAAAAAAACAATTTAACAATGAGACTAGAACAATTTATAACAATGAGAACTGCTAACAATATTTTCACTATTGGATTAGTCAGAGTAGTATCCCTTAAGAAACTGTAAGGTGTCAATAGTTTTGTCACCAAGACGATTTCGTATTTTTGATACGAAATTTCCGCTCGCTGAAAAGGATCGCTCCACCTCCACTGTTGTGGGAGACACGGTCTCCAGAGCGTCTTTTACCAAACGCAAGCTTTCTGGAAGTTTCTTTGTCGCTTCGAATAGATTCATTTCTTTTCTTAGTAGACTCAGTGAAGTAGAACAGATTGGTGTCGACGATGATGTTGCCTCCATAATTGAACGGCTTAGCACATCATGTAATTGAGGTGTCTGTCCTTTGTTGTTAGAATTGTTTTTGTCGGAATCATTATTATCGGATATTTAGAGTTCTACTTCTTCGTCACTCGCAAACAGTCTGGTCCATATCTTCTTTATAGAATTTTCTATTTTGGACCGACTCGGCATTGATTCGAATGCAAAATCGGTCGGTTGGTGAGAGCAGTCTGGACGAGTAAGATACTTCAAAAGGTTTGTTAGTTCATGGTTTCGTCTTTCGGTGATATATTTCTCCAGTTCATAGTATAGTGCTGTTGCTAATGTACCTGACACTGTACCATTGCGAACCTGATTCAACATGAATTTGTTGACACCCTCGGCTGAGAGCAGTGTTGCGTCTTGCCTTCCCAGAGCTTCGATACCCATCTTCACAGGTTCAAGTAACGAGATCAGACTTTGGAAAAGATTCCAATCATTTTCTGTAAACGATGCAGGGAAATCCGAAAGATTCACAGATGATTTAATCACACAGTTCTTTAGCTGCACAAATCTTGTTATCATCGCGAGTAGGCTAGTCCAACGCGTCTTAACGTCGATAAGAAGAGAAAGTTCATTACCAAACTCTTGTGTAACGTACTTTTGAAGAATTTCGTTTTTCAATAGAGATTTCCTGAAGTATCTACAGACGCGTCGCACCTTCACAATAACAGGTAGAACTGTTTCGTTTAGATGAACTTGTTCCGACGTGTTATCAATGTCGTTATCGGTAAATTCACTTTCGCTGTCACAGTCACTATTCTCGTCTTCAGTTGTTGAGCTGACTTCGTTTCCAACAGTTTCGCGATAGAGGATGTTGCAAACGGCAAGGTGGATGCCATGGGCAAAACATACTTGATGATGACAAGGAAGCATATCCGCCCCCATTTTCTTCATGGCACTGGCACCATCCGATACAACAGCAACAGCATGATTCTCAACACAAAGGCCGAACTCGTTCAGTTTTTCGTTGAAAAAACTTGTGATATTGTCTGCTGTCAATCTCCATGAAGTGGAATCATTCCAAGGCGATGAAGCTTCTGGCCATCATTACACGTGACTGACATGTAGCGACGTTGTCGACAAGAAGTCCACTCATCGAGCATGAATGAAAATCGACGACCATTTTCTATCATTACTCTGAATTCTTCAGCTAACTGTTCTTTAAGTTTATCTGCATGATCGTTCAAAATACGTGTCACCGTGGATGGATGTTTTGGTAAAGTCAACCCACGCTCGCGAAATGCAGTCTGAATAAATTCCGAGTTAACAACTGCATTCATGGAGAAACCGTCTATTGCAATAATCTTCGCGAGGATAACGTCGATTGAATTTTCTTCTTTCACGAAGTTATATATCGATGATTGTTGTAAGCGAGGTTTCTTGATGGCAACGGCTGAAACACTATCCGACGATTCAGTTTCTGTTTCGGTCAGATTTACAGAAGATGTGATGCCATGAACTTGACGCAAGTGATTATGAAGACTACTCGTAGAACCACCGCGGAAGCTTAGGTTGCGCCCACAACGATTACATTGTGCTTGCGACGACGACAACAATTTATCAAAATGATTCCACACAGTCGACTTACGGGTGCGATTCGATGAAGGTTTGCTCATGGTTCAACTACGAGTGCGTGATCTACTAGTCAGAGTGTTGGTGCAAGTTTTTTTTGAAAGCGTCATTATCGATGCGCTTGTGTTGACGTCATCATCATTACTAAGTTGAGGAAGATTGACTGTGTGATTGGTCCTCACTCCTCACTTCACTGTCAGTCTGTCAGGGACGCTCACGGCCAAGTATATTGTTGAATTGTTCGAGGTCATACTACCGCTCTCTAGTTGGGAAGATTCCTGTCAGTAGATAAGCAAAATACACGTGGAAGACGCTGAATAGTAATGCTGCACTGACTGTGACTACTGTGAGAGACTGCTGTTTAATGATCGAATGATAAGCAAGTATTACAGTAAAGTTTCTGATTGACTGAGCATTGAACAAAGCTGTCTGCAAAAACCGGTTTCTAAATCCTTAAAAACCGGTTTTCGAATACTAAAAAATATCCGGTATCCGGTTTTTCGGTATCCGGTTTTGAAAACACTAGTCTACACCCACATGTGTTGCATACGTCTGATGTGCATTGATGAGGAGCCCTAGTACTCGTGGCACGCAACCTGAAAAAGTTCATCCTAGGATAACAGAATTAAAGTAGTCATGAAGCTTTTTATGCTAGTATCATTTTTGCATTTTTGCCTCATTTGCTACAAAAACTGCTTTTGAAATAAGATCTCATTGATTGCAAAATTTGAAACAGTCGGAATTATTCAATTGCTCATTAAAGTAGCTTTCACGATTGTGTGTTAAGTATAAAGGAAATTCATAATGAATCTAAAATCTTGAAACTTAGAACATTCCATGCATTAGAAATAATAGAGTTAATAACGCTTAAATTGAATTTACGAAAACAAGTAATAATGGATAAATGAACTAGATTCTGGTAATTAACTCGACCATCGATTGTGCTCCTATACTAAACTTTCGTGTTATCAAATATAGACCTAATAATATTCTATTATATAAAATTATAATTATGATATTATATATTATATGAATATCTACAATATAAAATTATATTATTAAATAGTATATATAATATGCAACCAAACTCTCACCTCATAGCCTATCATGAAAAAATATTGTAATAATTCAAAATCTGTATTTTTTTACTGAGTAACTTTCAATGATTTAAATTTGTATATTCGAGGTAGAAATGTGATGATTGGAAATCAAAATATCATGCAGAGCCGAATTTGAAAATACACTACGAATTGATAATAACAGGTACATAACATAAGTGAATGAACAGAAGCAATTACCACACAATAAATGATTTATAGGGTGATTATTGCCATAAGAAATAAATATACGTTCAATACCTTCTAAGCAGGTACAAAAAGTTCCTTGAAGTTTAGCTTCCAGCAGATATGCAAGATCAGGTCATCAACAAGACTCGAGCAAGATTGGCGCATTGTGCCCAAATCTCTTTAAGCGATTAGTTTCCGCGAAGACATACGACGAACTCAAATAGCGGACACATTTGAGTGGTGTTCGGTAATCCTGCACTTGGTCTTGATTTGCAGTTTTCTGTAGGAAATTTTCAATGTTGTCCCATAATATATTATTACCCTAAAGCGCAAATACATTTGCTAATCATAGATATAGATAAGTACAGTAACTAACATTTTGGCCAATGATTAATCAGTCAATTTTGCTTCTACTAAAGTCGACTTACTTTTTCTGTTTTTGTGTAAGTTTTATTAATATAACCAAGTTCTATTAATTGACTTACTTACTTGACTTAATAACAGGACTTGACGTCTTGTCAATCCTGGCAATGATCCGTAGACACAATTCTCCTCCACTGTTGGCGGTCGTCTGCCAGCTCTTCCATATATCTAGCCCATTCGGTTCCTGTAGCCAGCCAGTCACTTGATCTACCGCGATGGTACCTGATGTGGTTCGTCAGGTGCTTGGTCTCTTGATGAAGCCGTCTTTTCCATGTCATCTTCTGTCTGCCCCTTTTTCGCTGCTAGCCTGGCCGTTGTTCATGGTACCATAGCAGCTGATATGGAATTCGGCTCGAGCCCACTCGAAGAGCGTGACCAAACCAAATCAAGCGACGATGTTTCATAAATTCGGGCACGGTGTCTTTGATGTTAAAATGAGCGTAAATGGAGGCATATGAAATATGGTGTTCAGGACGAAATTTCCCCAATTGTTTCAGACAGAGATACTCAAAGCTCCCCAGACGCTTTTCTTGAACTTGTGAGAGTCCCCAGCTTTCACAGCCATATGTGAGAATTGATCTAATACATGCTGTGAAGACGCGGCCTTTTGTTTTCGGTGAGACTGAGGGACTGGACCATAAGTTGGCGTTGAAACGTGTGAATACAACTGCAGCTCTACCAATGCGCCGATTTAATTCGGTTTCCAAGCAGCCATTTGAAGTGACAGTGGAGCCCAGGTAAACGAATTCATTGACTTTCTCAAGGGGTTCCCCTGCCAGAAAAAATGGTGTCTGGGGCCGATTTCATGAGATTATAGGAGACTGTAATCTACAATTTAACAGTTAAAGAGAAAATCTACAGTTACAGGGATTTGTAAAGGTCGATTTCATGAATTATAATCACTGTAGCTGTAATCTGTAAGCGGTAAAACTGAGAATGTATGTGAATGACCCACTATTGTGCAAGTGTCTGAAAACTTTCATATTTGTTCGTGTGTTAGCTTGTTGTGTGTCTGTTGTTTACTGTTCTTTGTTGGCGTTTGCTATTGTTCCATGCTGTCGTATGATTGAATGAACGTAGTTTACATACTCGCGTTGTGCCATTAACATTTTGTCATCCTGTTAAGCGAAGATTTGAAGATTTTGTTTTTGACTCTGTTGAATGAAAACAAGGACCGACTACAACAAAAATTCCATAGCAGTGCTGATGGAAAATAGAGGCGAGAAGAGGTTTGGAAAACAATATTCCACTAATTGAAAGCACGCGGTTTCTCGGGTACCCTTGACAATCTACGCGACTCGGAATATCAAAATTTGCGCCGAGCAACTGTCAAAAAAATTGACGCTGGAAAGAAGTCAGGTGAAGGTAGTTGCGGATACGGAAATTAATATGAGGTTTAAAAACTCTCTCCGTCCGTTCTATTCGATTCATCCCAAGCAAATCCAACACTGGGTCAAAACCATAAGAATTCATTTTCACAGTTTTACAGAGCTTAACAGCACGATAGCTTTTATAGACTGTATTCACAGTTGATTGTAACTCATGAAACTGATATCTCACAGATCATGACGAAAATTCACAGTCTACAGATCACAGTTTTACAGAATACAGTTTCACAGTTTACAGTTACAATTGCAAGAAGACATGAAATCGAAAATTTCACAACTGTAAGTCTCTATTTTGCAGTCTGTAAAACTGTAACCTTCATGAAATCGGCCCCGGTCTGCTATGAGTGTCAAGAATTTTTCTTTTTCCTGTATTTATTTTAAGGCAGATTTCAGGCGCAAATTTGGCTACTTCATCAATCAGGATTTGCATGGCGTCGCTGTTTTCTGCCAGGAGCGCAACATCGTCAGCGTATGTTAAATCGCAAACGGGCGATTCGGTGAGCCGCAGTCTAATACCAATGGGGGTTCCACGACTCATGCACGATTTGATGGCACAATGAAGGATCCAGTCGATGGCTGCAGTGAAGAGTATGGGTGATGTCAGAGCACCCTGTCTTACACCAGAATTCACAAGAAACTTAGATGACACTTGTCCTTTATATTTCACAACGGCATTCGTCCGACGATACAATGCTTTTATGATTCCAATCAACTTCGAAGGCATTCCATCTGCTTCAAGAATCTGCCAAAGCGCCTCCTTGGAGACAGAGTCGAAAGATACTAGGAAGTCAAGGAAAGCTATCGTAGTGGGTTGCTGGAATTCATTCCAGGTTTCGATTATCTGACGAAGGCTAAACAGCTGATCTATGCAACCTCTTCCTGTTCTAAATCCTGCTTGGCTTTCATGGCACCGGTTCTCTCTATCTGGTCTTATGCGGCTGACAATTATGTTCTCCAATATTTTGGATGACATGTCCAGAAGACATATGCCTCTATAATTGGCACATATGGCTTTACTCCCTTTTTTATGTACTGGAATGATTGTGGCGAGGGTCCAGCCATCAGGGATTTCTTCGTCATTCCAAATCTGCGTAATAAGATGGTGGAGAGGGCCAATAATTGTTGACTGACCATGGATCCAGAGTTCCGGTGGGATACCATCTTCGCCCGCAGCCTTATTCCTTTTCAGCTTCTTCAGAGCAGATTCAACTTCCATTCTGATGGGTGGATCTATTGAACTATCATACTGTCCGAGATCATGACATGGTTCAGATAGCTGTGTACAATCTAAGGCGGCCTGTCGCGGATTGTTCAGAAGATCTGTGAAATGCTCTGCCCAGCGTGATAAGTACTGCGATGTGGTGACCAATCGTTGACCATTTTTTGCCTCAAGAAATTCGCCGAGGCCCACCCTTTGTCCTGAACTTTCGCGGATCACTCTGTATAGCTTTTGCCAATCTCCAACGGCCGCGGCATTTTCCATATTCCTCGCTATTGATGTCCAGTATTTCTCCATATCTTGTTTCATTGCACTTTGTATCACTTGATTTTCTGAGCTACTCCAAATGTTCTGAGTGTTTTCGCGGCTTTTGATCATCTGCATTGTTGATGCTGACATCCATTGCTGTTGGGGAGTTTTCTCTTCTTAGGTAAAGTCTTCTCGGCTGCCGTTTTGATCGCGCGTTCCAGATATACCCATTGGTCATTGATGCTGGAGAGTTCTTAATGTGTGAAGAAATCTGACAGGTTTTCAGCCAGTTGTTCAGCAAAGCGCTCTTGTTTGGACGAAGTTTGCAGCTCATTAACTGCTAGGCTGAAGTGCTTTGGACTCGGATGATTCATCTTGAATCGGAGCTTAACTGTTGTTACAACTAATGCATGATCTGACGGAGCGATTTTGCAGGCGGCCAAGAAGGATATAGTATCCCTGATACTTGACTTCCATCTGGATCTCACAAGAGCATGATCTATTCTGTTCTTCGTTACTCCGTCCGGAGAAACCCATGTCACTTGGTGGCCTAGTTTATGTTGGAAATGGGTACTACAAATTGATAAGTCAGTTATAGCAGCCATGTCCAGGAGACGTCTGCCATTTTCACATCGTCTTCCAATACCGAAGTTTCCGATGTGACGCTGGAAGCCATGACGAGAAGGACCGGTTTGGGCATTCAAATCACCACCGATAAAAAGAAATTTTTTCCTTGGGATATTCTGTATGATGCCGGTGATTTCTGCGAAGAAATCATCTTTAGTCGCATCTGACGCTCAATTTGTAGGTGCATAGGCAGTTATGACTGTTGTAGGTATGGGACTAGAGGCGAGATGCATAACCATTATACGCGAGGAAAGCGCATGCGCTCCTGTGACGATTGTCTTGAGTCGGTTCTTACTGCAATACCTACACCTTGATGTCCAGAGCCATCGCTTTGACTACAATACAACTTGTACGATAGGTTTGATTCCGGGACTCTTACTTCCATTTCACAGGGTTCCGCAATTCTGGTTTCCTGTAGGCAGCAAATATCTACATCGTATCGACTTAGAGAACGGCATACGAGCTCTGGTTTTCCAAGGGGAAAGAGGGTTCGTACATTCCAAGTGGCCATTCGTAATACATCTCTCGGAAGTTTCAAAGTTTCAAAGTTTCAAAGGTGTTCATAACAGTTCTATTAATATAACCAAACATCCCTCGAAAAGCAATCAAAAACAACGGGAAAATCTAGTAATCAGGAATCGACATGACACATGTCATTGACAATTCCTACTTTAATACTTGTAAGCAAGTTGAGAATGATAAAACTTAACATTTACTGGAATCATCAATTAAACTAATCAGTAATACACTGATGCAGTCAATGGGCAGCACTTTGTGTGTCGCTCATACAACTCTGCGACAATAAGAATAAGTGATGTCAATGTCATGTCTATTGTCCACATTATGCATTGTATATACAATCCAAAGAATTCTGGCATTAAAAAGAGAAATAATTATCATCATCATGACCTCCATTCACCTAAAACAACTTCTGAAGCTATTGAGTGTGTAGTAGAAACCAAAGTCGACTAGAGCTAGAAGTATTCATTGAATTGCCCCAAAAGAACAAAAGTAAATGTAAGAAAACTTTGTACTCTGCATCACCGGGGAACACGACGAAAAAAGTATGGCAGTGGTCGATTGATGACGATTTGAGTTATCGCGATAACCGATAAATCGACAATAAAAATAGTCGATGTTAAATCTACTTTTCCTGTTTCATCGATAATGACTAGTGGAAATTTAAATAAAGTAAAAGAAAGATTGCTATGTGATAAAAGACCACTGTTTTCGACCTTATCTTAGCAATGGCATCTGTATGTTCGCATTATCTTATATATTCTGAATACAAATTTGAGAGTTGATAATGTAACAGTAGACCCACTTTATGCATACAAATTAGCCTTGGAAGGAATTTCTACATTGAAAATCCTGATGTTAATAAATCCACCACCCAGTTTAAAAAATCCAAATATAACTTTTCATGGTTACCTTCAAATAACAACTCATGAAAATTTCATCTACATGCATGAGAAAATATTTCTGCATGATAGCTCACTTCATCCTCATTTGCGAGAATTTGTGCTACTTTTCGTAAACATGGGCAGTGGCAATTTGAATATCATGAACTTGAATATCAACTATATGAATATCGTTGACTTGTAAGACATTTCATGAAGTAAATAGGTTATGTTTCAGATAAAAATTATCAACATGAATCTTCTTAGTTTTGAGGAACCACTGCTGTGACTTTCATGAATATTTCGATAATCAGTGTAATGAAAAATTCTATTCTCTAAGCATTTCTCATTCTGGCCAAACAGTCTGCTCATAAACTCGAGTAGTATATTAAACTATCAAAGGTAATTTAATTCATCAATTTTCAGTATCGAAGAGAAAAGCGGAAAATATCTTTACGCTAGAAAATATCTCATAAGACTATGTAAAGTGAGATGCAAAAATTTGTCTTCCTAAACTGTCAATGGAATATCAGCCGCTGTACATTTCTTAACCGTCTGTTAGAAAGGGAACAGCAATAATAACCAAGGAGAGAAAGAGAGACCCAAAATTTTCAAAACAAGTTTCAACTCATTTGCGATAAATAGACTTGAAATTAATTGCGATGTTGCATGAAAATATGAAGAATTGCATTGCAGCAACAATAAATTGAAATAATTCTCCATATATCACACAGAGCTGCCTCAAGAAACTAGCTTAAAACTTGAGTTTTGTGATCCAAAGGAGAAATTCAACATTTATATGATTAAGTCATCTGAATGGCTCCTGGTTGCTGGAATGAGACTGTTCATAAGTCAGTCCTGAGGCAGGGGACAACAAATAGCTGAAATTGTTGTCAAGAATCACTGACCGAATGAGGAAATTCGAAAGAGACTTCGAGAATTCGGGAAGCCAGTTTTGATTCAAGACAGGATGAATACAGCCATAATCTCATGCAGAGAAGTTTTGGAATTTCGCTGTGACTGTTCCTAGTGATGGCCTTTTCAGTGACATGTTGGGCCAGGGCCACTTTATCGTGCAAGAGGAGAAGAACAGTTGCTTGGATTTCCAGAGAGTGGATGATTGCTTTGGGTATAAAGCAAGTCATTTGAGCTCATTGGCAATTCACTCAAACACATCGTTCACAAAACATCTCATGATCCACATGGCATTAGACTTTACACCTTTCGAAATTCTCAGAAGATGCAGATGGTCAGGTTCTCCTGAGACTTGTTCATTCATCCTGTCAGTCTGGGAAAGCCCTTGTCTTGCAAGATTTTTATGCATCTTTTCATGATACTTTGAATGTCGTCATGCTAATCCTGCCACCTTGCAAAATCCCGACAAGTGACGACTTCAGGAAATCAATTAGCTTCCCAGATTGGCTGCCAAATGACTGTAGATCCTTGTTTTATGTCACTGTGTTGAATATCTCCACTAGAAGACCCGCCGACTTCACATATCCTCTTTTGACAAACCTCGTCGTTGTATTGAACTCCACTTGTCTTATTTAGCAATGGATTCAAGTATAGCAAATGTAACTCGTTGGCAAGACTGACAAAAGAAAATAAGAACTGAGATTATGAATTAGAAATAAAAATTCGGTGGCTAAAACCATTACAATATTCAAAGCAACCAAATCCGAAATAAAATCGAAATCTACCGATAGTTAGACAATAACAGCTCTAAGAAGGGAAATGCAATCCCCTCAGATCTCGAATGTTCAAAGTCGGTCCAGTCGAGAAGAGACGGTCCGATACCCGAAGTATTGGGCGTTGAGGTTTGTAATAATGGCTGACATCTGAAAGTGATAAGCTTTTCAAGTCATCGGAGAATTAGTCGGAATAATTATAACTATGACATTTTCGGCCCGCCTCTTTCCCTACTTCCTATTCAAAATAACTCGGCATCGAAAACGGCAATAATTCAGGCCAATATTGAAATTGTATTTCAATAATCTATTTACGGAGCTTCATTAAAACCATTCGATCCATTCTCTGACACACTTCGAAAGAACAATTTTCCTATTAAAGGAATAAAGGCTGAGTTGTTATTTTCACAAACTGTTTAAGGTCGCGCCAGATTCGAAAATGGCTGACGTGTCAGCTTCAAAGCTGCACTTTCCCGAGGTTCGCAATAATTGCACATGAAGATGTGATTTCCTATTCAACAAATGTGAATTTTAATGACGGTGACCGTGATGATTGAAATAACAAGCAATAAAACTATTATGACGCTAAGCAAAAATATTTGTTATTAAAAGGATAGAAGCATTATGCATCTAGAATGGATGAAGGGGTTGAGTGACTGCACAACAGGATGCCATGAGTTGACTGATGCTGGTTCAGTTCACTTTCCTTCATTCAGACCTTTATATACAAAATCAAAATTAGACTATCAAAACTCTCTTTCGCAAGGTGTTTACACAGAATTAAAACCAAAATTCTGCGGTCAAATACATGAGCGCATTTGACCTGTAACAGCATTTATAAAAAGTCAGCGGCAGAATAGTGGATTTTATTGCCACTTCTATGGGAGATCTTTTGGGAGAGAATTCCGAGGCATTCTGACTTCGTTTATGAATATGGTTCTCCTACCAGCTGCCATGAAATGCATTAAGAGATTGCAGAAGGAGCAAGCGACGAGACCTTGTCGGACGAAACACAGCGCCTGACCACATGTGTAAATGGGCCTCACAATTTTTATGGAAACCGGAACGGGCTGGGTCCTAAAAGTTAATTTCATTTGCTTCTGAAGAGGTGAAAGTCAATAAATCAGATATCCCAGAGTGAATTCACACATTCAGATTGGGGTCTTGCACACATGCGCACGAGTCACGCGAATCAATAGCAGTTCGAATCGTGACCTTGAAATACAACCTAATATGTGTAAATTATGTACTTTGAACATTTTCCTCGAGTTAGAATATATACAAAATACAAATATCTGGGAGCCTGGAAATTATACGAGTCCCATTACTGAATTGTGAAATAACGATAGTATTGACTGAGAGCTTTTTGTTGTTACTGGCTGTCTTTATAAGTCGAAATAAGGTCTTATCAATTTTACTCCAAATTTGTAGCCATCCATCGCTTGGTTATCTACCACCAAGAAGTATATATCGAAGGCCTTGCAGATTCCTAGTTTATGACAAAAATCTGACTCAAGTTCATCACGTTTGCAGATTCAAATACTATAAACATTGAGAAAAATCAGCCATTAATGCATGAACATTGCACATGCAATAAAGCACATGTTATATATCTCATATGCATAATTTGCGGGCTAAGTGGGTGGGTTGGGTGCATTCCAATGCCCCGGGATCCAAGTGGACTGGCATCAACAATTTGTTAAAGAATAATAATAACTGATTGAAAGACGGGTGTTTGAATCATGCACATTTCTTTCGCAAGGTAATCACATAACAACTTATTCTTGACAATTCAGGCTTTTTAAATATAGTTTTGATTTTCAAGCAAAAAGTAAAAAAGCAACATTAAGCAAATTATCAACCTCATTATCACCAATTACATGAATGTTTGAAAATTTGTTCCCATTACGATCATCTTGTCAACGCACATGACTAATTTACGTATAGGTCGTTAACAAATTATGAAGACTCTCATAATCAGACTTGATTAGACCTAAGACAAAAAAATATTTGAATTTCTCAACACATTATGAAGCGGTCTGTAGAAAGTGTTGTCACGGAAGAAGCTCGATGACTTCCGTTTCCACGGAACTGCATGGAAATTACGATGAAGCAAAATTTCTCTTTGTAATTCCACCATCGAGATTTTCTCGCAATATGCTACTATTACACATATGGTTGCAGTAGAATAATGATTTCAGTACTTGTCACTATGGACATTGTTGAGAGTTGAAGCTATCTACATGTACACGTGAGTGATTGCGTGGACGTGACTTTTAAGCTTTCTTGTAAATTTTAACAACAATTTGATGAGTCAAAAATCTGCAACAGAGACGGCAACCCTTTGACTACGATGTGACATCGTAGACATCGTCCTTCACTTTACCGGCCGTACTGCTCACGCATAATTCTCTGGAGGTGTTCAATAAGTTTAAGGATGCGTTTACAATAGGTCTGCACTTTATTATCTGCATTGGTAAAGAAAGTGAAATGGTTGGTTTAGTATGATGGGAGTAATTTAGAATTAAATTTACAATCGTTGAATTCAGGTGCAATAAAGCGAATAAACAAAGCAAGTCCTCAATTGTTTGAGGTCACAAATAACAAAAAAATGTGAAAATTGAAAACGCGTCGGTCTCTAACTGCACCTCCTCGCAGTTATATCAATAATTCTATCAATTTTGATTTCGTCTTCTATCTTTGTACAGTAGATCGGTTGGCGCATTTGTTTTCAATCCATATTTTGATTATCATCATTGATATTTATCTCAGACCTTGATTTGTGAAGTTTTACATCGAGTGCTGAGTATTCGCATGTTCATTTATCGGTAAGGTTCTTATTTATTGCCCACAGTTCCACACCAGTGACGATTCTCATTGCTGTGTCACTGACGGTGTAGTAACTCACTAATTTAATTGGTATCTGTTCGTTCTGATGATTTTTCACAATTTAAGTAGGATTTTACTCATTATCTCTTCGAGTAGGAAGAGAGTGGCATTCACCACCCAGACACCTACGATAAATC
This sequence comes from Prostheceraeus crozeri, assembly GCA_907163375.1. Classification (NCBI taxonomy): domain Eukaryota; kingdom Metazoa; phylum Platyhelminthes; order Polycladida; family Euryleptidae; genus Prostheceraeus; species Prostheceraeus crozeri. Next base: position 224,371 of record CAJQUW010006155.1, on the reverse strand, counting down.
TGGGACCCCCGCAGTTGTGTGGATAGGTATTCAATTAAAACTAGGAGCCTGACGAAGTCTCAAGAAATTGACCAGACGCAGGGATAATCGACGTTTTGCATTTGTCTAAGTTCCTCGGAAAAAGATATAGCTGACTATTCAACGTAGATCATATTCAACAAGACAATGAGAGCATTAAACTCTCGTCCTTTGATTTAAATTATACCGATTTCATTAAATGACAGGCATTTGGCTTCAAGCGCCTGTCAACATTTCAACAATATTGAATACTTGACCTTCGAAAATTGACCTAAATCAGAAAGTTTGTATTGTGTAAAAAGATATTTTTTTGTTCTCGAAGCTAATCAATTTATTGTTAAAACGCGACGGGTATTTAGCGCACTACTCCTTCTGATGCCGATAGTAACGGACGTCTGCCCATGACACTTCTAGAAAGCATCCATCTGAAAATGCAATGATACTTTGAAAATTGTTCACATCTATTTCTCTCCTTGACGTCCCAATTTCATTCTGACAGGGAATTTACCTAACCTGAACTCAGTTGAACACAAATGCGCTATCTTGGGACGGAATATTTGGACCTCCAAGTCATCCAACCGAGAAATCATGCAGATAAACATAAGCGTTTATTTAGAATTGACAAAATTGTCCAGTCAGCTTTCTTAGCGTCAATGAAGAAAAGAATTGATGCCGTCTGTGTAGCGGAAAATCACACGAGATTTCTGTGTAAAGACTTTTCAATGGCATCTCTAATTTACCAATTGAATGACTTGATGCATCACAAGAAAACACAACGCTTTTGAAGCAATAAGAAATAGAAATGTAACTGGAAATTTGATGCTGACCTGAGTTAACTATGTTCTCTATCAATCACAGATGATATTGATTTGCGTGCATACTGCATACTTACATTTTTGTCATGCAATTCAGAATACTATGAGGGAGACAGTAGACAATTACAACGGTACATACTAACATGTGCTGAATCACACATTTGCGATTAAGTCAATTTTATTCGACGGTTGCATTTGGTTAATATCATGTGCCGGCATGCACACGGGGGTAGTCGCACTGCTCGACAGCACAGGAATTTGTGTTTGTTGCGTTTATTAAATTTATTTTGAATCAATAGTACAAAAAAAACAGGACTGAAGTATTAATAAGCGTTGTCGAACAAAGCAACTATGTATATATAGATGCATATCTTAGATATATCTTGTCATATGTTAGAACATCATATGTATCTCTGAAATATGTCTGATTTTAAGAACAAATGCATCAAAATTTCGAGACTTTGCATTCCTTCAGTCATCAGCTGATTAGTGTTTTTATATTTCTTCTGTTGGCATCATGTAGCAAAATATTTTGGCAGTAGCCTTTTGAGGCATAGATGAAGGCATTTGAACGGACAAAGACATGAGTGAGGATTTCACACGTTCACACTAGCTCCTATCAACAACTATCATCCATAAAGCACTCAAAGACATGGCCTCAAGTTACAGCTCAATACTACTTTGATGCTTTCGCACCATCCTCAGAGCAATACCGTTAGATCGATAAAAAATTGAACGGTAGATGGCATAGTTGGAAATGACTGTCCACGAAATAGTGGAGGGAGGTAAGTCAACAGACGAAATTCAAGAGGCGATTATGCATCTGGGCTAAAAATATCAAGAAAATTGATTAAACAATTGTGTAGTGACTCGAGGACGCCGGACGAGAGGCTGAAGATACTCGTCTGGTTAACATAATAATCGGATGACAATTGCCTCGGTGATCACTTACTTTCATATTTATCTTCAATTTCAATGATTTTGCCCCACCCCAATGTGTCGGGAGCCATGGGGAGATAAATAAATTCAATGATCTCGAGGAATTTAGAGGCATTTTCCTTTACAAAATAACGAATAGACTAGAACATAAGCGTGTCGTTGTCCACTGACGCTAAGTTGTGATTTATTATTCTGCTTGTCTCGGTTCACATCTGAGTTTAGATACAGTGTCACATTGCAACACAAATATTAGCCTACTCAAAACGTCGAAATTCTTTATGATTCAAGTGATTTAATAATAATAATTGACGTTTATTGAAGTGAAGGCCTCAATATTGATAATCGTGAGGCTAAGGCATGCAATTACATGAAGGCAGCATGAAATGCAAAAATAAAATTAACAATGAAATAACAAGTTAGAATTTAATGGGCGAGCATGTATACATGTGAACAGAGTGTTAAAAGTTGAAACCGCTGTCAAATAGTCGAATCATATTGGATAAGTAGGAATTATTTTTGATAGAGAAATTACAGGCAGGCATAAGCAATTGTTAATATAATAAGGATAATGATAATAATAAGTAAGGATTTGAGTCATCACGACCACTACCCTAACCCTACCCTCCATCCCTAACCCAGCACCGCCAGACAACAACCTGCCACAGGTGCCACAAGCACTCAAACCAACAGAAGAACAAAACTCAACAAAAACACAAGAACAAGACTCTTATTATCATACAACTTAACATCAACGACATACAAAACAAAATCTCCGAACTCACACAGCTCATCCAAGACAACAAAGCCGACATCACATACATACAAGAAAGCAAACTCACATCCAATACAAAAGACCCAACTGCCCCACTGTTACACCACCATCGTACAGATTTAAAATACAACAAAGGCGGCGGCCTTCTGATTTGCATACACAGTTCAATCAAATTCCAAATCCTCGAGGCCCTGTCTTCATACAAACACATAGAGCAGCAATACCTCAAAATACACTTCGCGCAAAACAAACAATTCCTCATCACCAACTCGTACTTCTCCCAAAAGGAAGTTACACAAGAAACCAACACACAACCAACGCAACAAACATTATCCCAACAGATGCAAACGCACATTCACCCACATGTTCTCAACACTCAACGACAGCAGAGGAGATGACATCGTCAACTTCTTGGCCACTACCGACTACAGCACACTCAACACCAACACACCTACACGCCTCCATCCGGCCCACAACCAACGGAACTCTTCTCCAGACATAACCATCGCCAGCAGCCAAACTGCACGTCGCACAACATGGAAAATCCTCAACAATCTCACATCCGACCACCTACCCATACCGATCACCACACGCACATCTTCACAGGTCAAAGAAATAAACCTGAAACACACCTTCACAAACTACAACAAAGCAAACTGGGAGGACTTCACCGAACATATTGAGCAATAACTCTCAAAACACCAACCACCAACCAACATTCACAAAGCCAACAACATATTCACCGGCGCAATTTTACAAGCAAACAAAATCCACATACCAAAAGTGATCCAACGAATCAAAACAACCATACTACAAACTCATATCAGACAGGCCATCCAACAAAGAAGCAACATTCGTAGTGTAGACCCCACAGAATTAGATTCACTTGCGCGCGCTTCGGTTTCCTAGAAAGGAAGAATTGTATGTAACCTTAAGATCGAAATGGCACATCACAGAATTAGACAACACTTGCTCCTTCTCGAATGGATAATTCGTGTATCGCTTGCTATTGGAAACGGCAAACAATAAGCTGTCAGCAGAGGACACCAGAGCCAGTGAGAGAGGCGTGCCTGCTGTGATATCACTTCGCACACACCAAAATACACATCGATGCCTGGCTTCGATTCAGCGTATGCACTTACAGTGAGCAATGCCGAGGCGAGGATGTGAGAACATCAAGTGAACAAATTTTCGTGCGCCTGCTACTTTTTTTAATAATGATCGGAAGGGCCAACATTATGGAGAAAACTTGTGCGCAATGATCTGAATTCTTCGAATCTGAAGGAATTTTGGCAATCGAAGCACTTTGCTGGAACTCACATTAATCTGCAAGCGACGCACGACTTTTTTCCTATCTCTGTAAGGTATAAGGATCTCCTTTTTGCCCAATTAATAGGTTCCTCGATGTGCCGTCAATTTCGTATTAATCACACTTCTATCAAACCGAAGCAGATAAACAAAATATTTAATTCTGTGTTAGACCCAAAAGATCCTCAAATCAAAACACTCAACACAGAAATCACCAAAAAAGTCAATCAATACCAGGGATGCGGAGTCGGAGTCCTATCAAATGATAGGACTCCGGACTCCGGCCTATAACTAGACGCGAAATATAATACAAACAAATTATTTATTCTCGTGCCTTTAGCTGTCACTGTCGTGATGTCAACTTTCTCCGTCAAACAAAAGTACAGAGACAGCAGCGCGTGCAAAGCTCGTAATAGTTGAGGGAATGAACCGTGATAGTGAAAAAAAGAATTGTCTTTTCACTCGGTGATTTAGTAGAGAAAACAAGCCTTCCTAGCCTCGATCACACATACGCACCAAAGGTCACATCAGAGACAAAAATGAAATACTACTTTGTTTGAGAACATTACCTCTTACCCTCACGTTCATCGTGTGTGATGGCTCGTCCAAAGTGCATATCAAATTCGATAGTGTACTCATATTTTTTGGAGAAGGATGGGGGATTTTCCTGCCTGGTAGAGACTGGAGAAAAATCGTGTGAAGCACACATCAACAAGATGGGAGGAGCCGAGTCGCATGTATTCAACTGAAGGCGACATTTGATCAACTTTCATCGAAAATGATTGATAATTGATACAGCAATTATCACTGAAGATAGGTTCAGGTAAGCCTATAAAGATCTATGATGTAGGTTACCAGTTAATTTTTAAAAAACTAGGCTTTATATACTTGCCACCCGGAGTCGGAGTCGGAGTCCTATCAAAATGATAGGACTCCGCATCCCTGATCAACACAAACAAAACATGTGGATCATCCAAAAACACCTCAATCAATTACTTCAACAAACCTCTTCATCACAATGGCGACAAAGCTAACGCCTTTAACAAGCACTTCACCACAACCACACCTCACAAAACACGACAAGAAAACAGAAAAATCAGCAGACGCATACTCCACCTCACTACCACCAACACAAAAATCATGACTGACCAAACAGAACAAGCCATCTCAGACTTCGCAAATACAATTTTTTTGGGCCAGATAAAATCAACATAAAACACCGCGAACACCTCGGCCCCCTTGCCATCCAATACGTAACTGACATATGCACTCTCTCTCAACACCAACCAGATAACCCAGCATCTGGAAAACGGCCAATATTCCTACAAACACCATACTCAAAACAACGGTCTACGCTGACGACATCACCATCACGGCCACTCACTCAAACATCAAGACAGCCCAAGACAAGCGCCAACCCTACCTCAGCACTACACTCATGGACTCAACAAAACAATCTCCACCTCAACCCCAACAAAACTCAACTCTCACTTTCCACACCGGATCACCACGAACACAGTACGACAACACTCCACTCACAACTCCCAACAACAACCGAATCCTGGGCGTCAACCTAGATACACAACACACATCAACAACACTTGCGAGGAAGCAAAACACACCCTCAACATCCTCTCATGCCTCACTTCCACCAATTGGGGACAACAATAAGAGACCATCGTGGCCACCTACAAGGCCATCACACGTCCCCTCTTGGAATACACATCCTCAGTCTGGTCACCAATCATCTCACAAACAAACATCGACAAACTACAAGCAATACACAACAAAGTGTTCAGGATTGTCACAGGATGCACACGCGACACAAATACACAGCACTTACACGATGAAACACACGTCCTTACCATTGCAAAACACCTCACACTACATGCAAAACAGCTTTTAAACAGGGCAAAATCTCAACACCACCCTCTTCATCGTCTCACGCAACAACCTCCACCTCCCAGACAACAAAAGTCCATAATTTTCATCACAGGGAAGTACATCTCACCTCCTTCCAACAAAACAGGTACTCAAGCAAACACACACCCACCACGTCGGCACATACTTCACGAACAGACAAAACAACAATGTCATAAACGCAATACCCCCCACAGTTTACATATCAGAACAAACACTCGATTGACGCACACGCAGAACATTGGCAGAACTCCGCACCAACAAATCAACCTTCTTAAAAGAATACTTACACAATATAAACTCCTCCGTCTACTCTTCACCTCTTAGCCCCTTCGCAAAACTCAACCGCACAACACAAAATACCTCTTCTCTTGCGCACACATACAGACATCGCTCACACCATGGGACCTGTGCCATGTGTACGGAGATCATCCGCTGCCGGGAGCGGGCGGTAGGCCCACCCAACGCCTGACGGCCCCCATCCCAATAGCAGGGAGGGTGTGGGTTGACACCACCACCACTATCAAGGGGAGACATAATCCTGCTGGTCTATATTGTGAGCATGATCATTTAAGTACAATCTCTGTATTTATGATGATGTCACATTGTTTTCAGTGCTTGCATGAAAGTGCCCTTGCGACCATTGATTTGCTTATTCTGTTGTATTTCAGAATGAACATTCATGACTAAACGAGACTGGCTCTGAATCTTAATTGATAATCTAGCAAGAAGCGGGAGAAGAAAATGTCCATAAGGATGAAAATTGGATGTGGAACTCCGTGGAGATGGGAACATTTCAGATGACAGCTAATGAATAATGGTGCATTTGGAAATTATCTTTGTTTTGATATGATATTGCTCAAAGGTCCTTTACTCACAGTTCATAGATCCTCCCTGACCGATAGATGTTACTCTGACTGCTGAGACGGCTCATGCCACTTCGGCCCTGTCGTTTTCGCCGTGATGAAATCATTTGAGTGAAACGATCCCGTATCAGATCTCCTTCATCCTGAATCGGCTCCTGTATCAGCTGTTCCATGATGTCCTCCAAAGTAATTACTCCGATGACCTGAAATTAATGAGATTTCCACTTGACTTCTGATTATTACATCACTCAGTCCTTATCAACTTTTCTAATGATGACGTTGATTACTCTCATGTGGTCACACTGACAGAGATGAATACAAAGTTTTAGATCATCATGTGTTGACCATTATGAGGGAATGATTAAACTTCTTTCACACTGCAAAACTGTAGCTCATACAGACAGCACTGCTGTCTGACATATTTGGACTGGAATTAAGTCTACAAATAGCAAGCATGGTGTGCAACCATCCTCAGATGCAACTCAATTCCTAGTTGACAGAGCTCAAATTCCGATGACTGCTGATAATGTCTCATGGCCAGACTTGCAATCGGGTTGTGATTGATAATTCATTTTCATTTACTTGTTTACATGTGGAAATCAATACATCATGTCAGGAATTAGAGTAAATATTTAGATGCAAATCACATGGTGTTGAGGTGACGTACAGGCTGCACACACACACACACACACACACATCTTGATTGGGTTCTTGCGACAATTCACTTAATGTTTTGTAAGATATTATAGAGACCATCGAGAAACTCGTGTACTCGTGCAGCCTATAAGCTTAATAACCGACCCCGAATGATCACAAACGAAGATTACAATGAAACGAAATAATTGCATTACAGAAGCTTCAATGTTGATGACTCTATCGGTCTATAAATACTACATGTAACGCAAGTGATGTCTCTTCACAAATTCTTTGAATTCGTGTTAATTAGTTCCGCATTTCATGAAGCGGAGTTGAAAGCAACAGACTTCGTCAGAACGATCCATTAACTTTTAACGATGATCAACTCGATCGCTTTCAACTGTTTAGAAAGGAGCGATCTGTTGCAGAACTGAAAATTGTCTATGACGATGATGGGCTTGCTCTAACAGTAACTATACCGAGTAAAACGTAAAGCAGAGTAAGTCAAGGAAGAAATTTCAGGGTTGAATATTTCTTAAGGTGATGGATGAGTCTCCAACAGTGCTCGAAATGCTGGAATATTAAAAGGGGAACTGACTTTTTCAGAACAAATTTGGAAGTGATTGTCTCAGCCAACGATCGTCGTGGACCTAATAGTCTCAAACATTGATTCAACCACCTAGAATGGGAATCAGTGAAAATATTCAGTTATGTAATCCACATGTACTTGTACAGTAAGCATTAATTAATTGAAGTAGAGTTCCGATGTTTGCATAAAGATATCATCTTCTTAATAGTTTCAGGCGATAACATGCCTAAGATTTTGTATCTATTGGGTCTAAAATCTTATAGAAATAATGAGATATATGAACCGAAATATGCATACCAACGTTTGCCTTCACCGATAGCATATATTAGCAATGCGCAACTGTGAATTATTTGTATAAGTGGAAATAATATCATTCTTTTAGTTATTCAATTTATGCCGCATTGTCATCATAAAAAGGTTTTGCTTCATTTTTCTCCCTTCAATAAAATATAGATCAGAGCAACTTCATTACAGCAAACGTAATTAAACAAAATTATGAGCCGATATGAAAGTAGCATGTTTTATCACGCTTGCGATTTCCAATTCAGTTCTACCTATCCATAATAGCACTAAAATAAAACATATTACCTATATTGACGAAATGAATTAATATGAATGATTTAATAGATTCTAATAATAGGAAAGGTAGCCGATATCTGGTATCCCTAGACTCCATCTGACAAAATTTAATGATTTGAATTCGAATAGATGAAAGGTCAAACCGATCCCTGTCTGAAATCTCGACACACATTCATCCATCAACACCCAAAAGCTTCAAAATTTTCATCTGCACAAGTGAAACGAAAATAGATGAAGCACTTTGCATAAAACAATGCATTACACAGAACATCTGAACAGCCATAGAACATCACAGGAAGCGATACATTTCAACTGTCTTGATTTAATTCTAAATCTCACCATGTGAAATTATAATTATACTTGTTGCGACTTTGAAACGGTGCATGAAAAGAAGTGACCAAAAGTGACAAAGCGCCTCCCAATAAAGTGAAATTTTTGCGATACTTGTGCTCTCTTTCGAAATAAGATATAAAACTTACTGGAGGCGGCACTGGAAGAAGTTCAGTCGAGTTTTGAAATTGCTCGTAAACATTATCCAGTCTGTTCAAATCTTCTTCACTGATTTCGTCCTTCACAACGATCGCCATGTGACCTGAAATGTGATAGATTCATTACATAATTTCAGTATTTTCGTCATATTGCCGCCATCTCATCATATCTAAATATATTCTGTGAAATTAATCATCGCGTGTCGAGCATGCAGATTGATTTATAATGTAAATGGAAAAGTTGAGAGGAATGTCTTCAAGAGATTTGCATTGAAAAAGAAGGAAATTCAAATGAAAAATGGCGTAGCAAACTTTGTATTGGTGTATTGGCGTGGCCATTTTGCATCTTATTTCGGGCTTGTCAGTGAATTAGCAAATTTTTCTTATTAACTGTGCCGACCAGCTTGCTCTGCCAAAAGCAGCAATTGACTTCATGTTCATTCTTGACTGGTGCACGTACTGTTTGTCTCAGATGATTGTTCAGCAATTTGTTTGAAAGATTTAGGTCAAGAGAGTAAATATGTTGAAGAATTAGATCGAAGTCAACATTACACTTTGACAAGAAGTCTGACATTATCGTCTTGCTGTACGAAATTGCATTGGAATATTATTTTCCGATTAATTGGATTGACTTCAGAAACGACATAAGATTCACTGTCGATGTTTGTATAAAAGGAGGTGCTTGGTGCGGGTGATAGAGATCATAACTATTCATTTTTGAGGCGTCAGCATCAGTCTACTTGCTGGCCAGTTGCTACAAAAGGTCGTTAAGTATAGCGGGTTATTCACACTGTGGTGTCCTTCAGTAATATAACAAGCTGTTTGGAGGATTCGATAAAAAAGATTTTACTCTCTAACTTTCTGCAGACCGGCCCCCGATAGTTAAAAGGGATGTAACTGCATTTAAATCTTCTAACTTATGCAAAGCCACACAGAACTGGATGTTGCTTAATGAAGTTACTTCCGTCAAAAACACTTATTTTTCAAAATTTCCACAGAAGACAATTTCAATATCCATCTGTTTCACAAGATCTTTCTATTTTGCAAGGCAGTGTCAGAGGTACCCTCCCCACCTAATCCAAAAAACAGTAAAACTACAAATAATTTGGAAATTTCTCGAGCGCGAGATCCTTGCAAAACCCCTACACGTGAGAATTCATTGCATAGAAAATTACATGCACGCCACTACCAACTCACAAAAATAAGTCATATTCAAATATAATCATTTTTACTGTATGATGATAATGTTATCATTTAGGATGCGGCAATTTATTGGACTGTATGAAATTGCAAAGCATGATAACAAAATTAAGATTTGAACACTTCGAGGACAAAACTAAGCGGAAAGCACTTCATAAGTTCTCCAAAGATAAGCAAGAGACACAACCATCTTGATTTGGGAGCCGTTTTGTATACTATAACTGAAAAGAGCAAACGATGTGAATTGTGGCTAACACCGAAAACTTATCGTGTTATCTCTAGAAATGACGCGAACGTCTGTGTTACCTCAGCTGACCAATAGAAAATTTCAGGTGTGTAGGCTCAATCATTTAGGCGCGGAAATAATGAGCAACAGCGACTTATCTTGTGAAGTATGGAGACAACATAACAAAGAAAAATATTTCAGGAAAAAGTGGGCCTGGGTTTCTATTCATCTTGTGAAGGAAGCCCAAAAACTAGTTGATCTTACTAGATTTCTCGATTTTTATTGCGAGGCCTTTCAGCCAGCACAGCCGGCTATCGTCAGGCGAAACTTTCGGTCCAGAGGTCGAGTCTCGAAAGTGTCACTGGAAGTCGTCAAGAAGGGCATCCTGACTAAAAGATCACAACGCTCCAGATAAAAGTCTGACTATGTCAGCACCACCAAGCCCTCAGCATGGGGGAGCAGTGACGTTAAACCATAAAAAATTTTTTAAAAAGATTTTTAACCCTCCATGTCAGATTATGATTCATTCAACAACTATTGACAGATGCTCTCCGCCGTCAAAATTGCAAAATTTCCGTGAGATAGACAAGTCCAACGCAATGAAACTTGAAGGACTCAAAGCTTGTAAGCAGTCCATCAAAATTGCTACTCTATCACCTTTACATGAAGATATGCTTTCATTATAAGCATATGTTATTAGGACTGTGCCGGTGAACGAATTTGTTCTTTTATCATTTTATTTCTGATGGAATTCATTCCGGTAAAATCTCGGCATCATTGAGAATCAGGTTGAAGCCAAGCACAGTGAAGTGTCCAGATAGTGACCCTCCAACGTAGCAATTTGTAGGTAGTGGAATTCAAGTGTGACTTTGTTAAATGTTCTCGTGTTCTTTGGGTATAGGAATTTTGCGCATATAATATTTTGTTAACAAATACACGTACACCTTTATAATTTTTGCTTTGATTTAGATTTGAATAATCCAATTGGAATTATCACAAGGATTTAAATGTTTAACTTGAACAGAGTCAGTTGAGGGTTTTCGGCAAAGTAAGTACATTTCTTATTCATAATCACAATTAGATTTTTTCTTAAATTAATTCGTGTTCAATTACATATTAAATATTAGTCATGTTAAAATGAAATTAAGAAATCCTAGTTATCATATTCTTCTGACTTTGTAAACGATCGCATGACTATCTATGCGATCTAAATAAAGTAATATGGAGCCATGATGAACTAATTAGTACGTGCGTACAAGCTTAGTTATCATGATAAAAACATTCATAAACTTTCATCATCAGTTAAAAGGCTTCAATTCAACTGGGCGCTTAATATATCGGCCGAAAAATCCATTGTTTATTGGTAATCGAAAGTGAACCTATCTACCAAATTCTAATAATAGGACATACAATAAGCAACATCAATGAGCAGGAGAGTTATGCCTGCATAACATCTAATGCACATTTTTATCATTGGTAGGCTACCACAGCTCCGGTAGCGAAGTGTTGGACAGAAACTCTACCCCCGACATGATTTTTATCATAACTTGAGGGAAGAGGATGAGCCTATACACCAAAGGTGTCCTTCAGAAGCAAGGAAGTTTAAAAGTGGAGAGTGGAATGTTGTTGATAAATATAATAACGAAACAATTAAAATTATAGAAAAATGTGTAACTCATAACTCTAAAATTAACAAGGTTGAAAATATAAAAAACAAAAAAATGATAATATCAAGAAGCAAATAAAACATAAAATAACTTATAGTAGACATAGCTATTTGAATCATCAACTATTCTAGATGAGTAACAACATTCTAACATTTCGTGAAAGGCGAATTCGGATTTGTTTTGTAGAAATTCTTTGTTGAATAATGCGAGTAAGAACAGTGATAAGGACTCTATATTTGGATTGAACTTTAATTTTCACTATCATCGTCCCCCAAAAGCAGTCATGTTCACTGAAGTGATAAGGACTGTAGACTGGGACGGAACGACCTCAGCCTTAAATCATGCATATGTGGCCATTATGCTATCTGGTCTAGTGGTGTTGGTTGAAATTTGATCCAATGAGTGTGTGGGTGTGTGCGCTTGTTCGTATGCGTGCCCATTCTCAACTAAGGAGATACAGAAAATGCGTCAGTGTCAAAAGCAGCATGCTAAAGACTTCACGATTGTGTGTACTCGTACCATTTCAACATTTTTATGAGTTTTTTGTATACAAATTCACGAATTTATATCAACATTTGATTTGAAGCACTGCGGGAATGAAATGCACTTCTGGCTTAGTAGTCGTCAATAACACAGTGATCAATACCTCACGTGGTCTCGGCATCACCTTAAATCACTTTTCTGTGGAAGGTATATATGATGAGGTGACATGATATATACGATATTATAATATATATATATCATTAAGTAGCATGCATCATATTGAAAAAAACAATAAATGCATGTAAGCGAATAGACGAGAAGTGGACCCATTAAACGGCGGGAGGGTCAAATGATCGGAGGATTTTAGGGTCTCAACACAAAACTACATGCCTATACAAAATTCCGTTCCGGTCTGACGTGGTTCCAAAAGGTGACTGGACTTATTAGACATCGGCTACTGCATAACTGGAGTGTTTAACAATTGACTCGTGCTGACTCACGAATTAAATGATTTCCGACTAAAATATGCAATATATCAATGACTTATCTTATCAACTTCATGTGTGTCCAATTTGTATTTATCATTGCATATTTATCGAAGTATTTAATCATTACTTACTCTGGTAATTCAATAAACACTTAAATGGTTGCGATAAGTTCATTTGATTGGCTAGCACCTGTTTTGGCGCAACCAGCTCAAATATCAAATAAATGGACTGTCAAGAATTGACTTCAGTTGTACGATTTTTTGACTCCTTTATCTAGTTGAGCAAGAGCATTGGTCGTAACTGATCGCAGAGCGTCAATGAATAATCTAAATCATTTTCTCGGTTCATCTGAGTTATTCAGTATAGCAATTCATCATGAAACCACAAAGACCAATGCTTATGGATGTCATTCGATGAAGACACAAGAAAAACGATTTGTTTTCGAAAATTTGCCTATCTTTTCATTAACTTTCAGGCATCAAGAGTCTGCAGGTGCAGGTCATGATCACCGTAGGCGTAGGGACATGTTTAAGCACCCCGTTCGATAGAGGCATTGTCAAATTAGCGGTATGTTAGTTGAAACTATAGATTGCACTGGTGTTGCACAGCTGCAGATATCGAACTAAATTCTGTCGGAAGTTGAGACAAAGCATATATAAGTTAGACAAAGGGCATCTTAAATCTCATTTATGCTACAGGTTTTGCCGTTCGTTAATATAGATGTCAGTTATTGACGGCGTTGTGCATTCAATAGCGTCATTTTGCAATGAGCAGCGACATTTCGCATTGAAAAACTGCAACTTCATCATCGACAATATCGCTCATGAGTAGAAATCTGTCAAATGATAATAGAAATTTTTAAGGAAATAGCGACATTTCGCAAACTGAGCCGCCGTCAATATGAATGTCCTGTGACATAGACGTGCAATTTCTGAGATTGATACGAGATGCACAGGAGCTTATATACAAAGAAGCTGGATACAATTTGTGGATCACTCGAACAGGGGGTCGTGCACCACGAGGGCATCGATGCGTTCGGGTAGTTGGCGGAAGTACAGGTCCTAACTGCACGCTAATCATTGCTGTATCGAACACACGCGGCTTGTTGTTTTCTTCAACAAATGAAGGAGGAGTAAGTGGCGATCTATTCAAGGAAATTTTGATGCACGTGTCAGCTACTGACAAACCACAACCTGCCACCATGCTATTCGATAATGCTCCGTGTCACAGTCGACCACATTGGCGGTTCAGCACAAAATTTGCAGAATTCCACCCTACTCGCCCTTCCTAACATCGCAGAGAATGCTTTTAGTGTGTGGATAGCAGCCATCAAGATTAGCTTGGAGGATGTACGACACCAGATATTTTGACAGAATCACCAGATGCGCATGGCAACACCGGCTCAACTGTCAGAGCAAAATCTCTCCGAAATCTTTACCGAGGTTTGTCAACCTTTATGGATAAAGCTACGTTTGCTGATTCCTCGATGCACACGACTAGAAGACATCACTGACAATCATGCCTAATTTTTTTGTGCAATTTCACATATAAATATACACCACAGATTCTGGATAACTTGAATTTCTCGGTATAATTAGAAAATTATATAGGATAGTCACAATAGTGTGAAAAATGGTAGATATCTCGATAGCGTGCGAAATGCCTTGTGAATCATTGAGAAATCTACTGAACGATGTCGCTCATCAGTGAGAAATTTCAGCAAATAAATGAGAAATGCCGTTAGCTTATCCGCTCTAGCTTTAATCAACAACAGATTCATATTAACAAATGCAAAACCTGTACTTTTGCATCAATTCTTAATTTTACCTGTGCTATTTGGCCAAATATATTTAATTTACTCTAAATTCAATTGATGTCATGTGTTGAACTCAAAAGATGAATGTGAAAAGCCCCGAGCTTTTCGATTCCTTTTATATTTCGGACTATGTACTTTCATTTTTCATCTCACAATTCTCCCTAACTTTATTCAACACTAGCTGTTCATTGCAAAAATTTGGAGAACTGACGAAGGTTGTGAAGCCGAAGTATTGATGATTGAATGGCTGCTTGCATCCAACTTTGAAAGCATCTTTATTCAATAATTTAATGAGCTTATGCTGCAAAAAACATTTTCATGATGTCAGTCATTAAACCCAAAGACAGTGAAAGATGTAAAGACTGTAAACTTGTAGAAAATTTGGAAACGGTAGGTATCTGTGATGAGTACAAAAATATCCATGGTAGCTCCTATCTTCTAATGTATTAAAATCACCCGATATCTTCGTTGAGGACAAATAAGTTGTTTCCAAAAGTTTAACAAACAGAGATAGGAGAGTTTTCAGTCTTTGAATATTACATAGTCTTTGATTAAACCTATTTAGATAAATAATACAAGGATATATAGAATTTCCAAACATTATGAACATCCTTCGTGCGTTCAAACAACTACGATGTCTTTGTTCTACTTGACCATTGAATATTGAGACATTAGTCATATTGCCAATCGAAAGGCAGCAAACAATCACATGATGACGATGTCATGAAGTTTATCCGGTTTCGCATCACTGTCAATGTCGTTATAATGCTGTACATATTGCGAATGCAGCAATCAGTGTTTTTCTTGTGTTTCGACTGCGTAGCACTTGGTGAATCCAAGCGATAAATAGTAATTTGAACACTGCTGGCAGCTATTATTATCAAACATGCAGCAAAAATTATCAACTGACATCACCACCACATTGAAAACAGTCAGTTAGCCTGTTTAATCTGCGCGGCATCTTCATACCTGGTCAATTAACCGCGTAGAATGCACAAAATGATCACCATATGTATACTACATCAAATATGTAATATAGCAATCATGTACTAAGCTCCTTTAATTTACATAGATTAATATTTCCATGAAAGCGCAATTAATTTTTATATTAGAGCAAGTAAGTAAATAAATGTATATTTTCAAATCACATTGAAAATTATCAAGTGCGAGCATTAGTACGTTTACACAAGGAAATGGAGACATACATTTTTAGAAATACATTTCTAAAAGAAAGCGATACAAATGTGGATTCTGGGTGCCACTTGACATCATTCAATCATATCATTGTTCGCAAGGATTACTGTAGCAGAAAAATCGAGTTTCGACATTGAATGGTGAAAAAACAGCAGGTTGAAGAAACACTCTATTTCTGATTCATTCACTCTGTCGACAGAGTTATTCAAGACTTGTAAAAGTGATGGGTATACGCTTTGTGAAATTTTGTTACTAACTATGAAATATCTTGAAATTTCGAAATTACTTTTCTAATACATTGATCACAATATGAATTGCATCTTAAGTATATATTGCGATGACAAAGCCTCTGAAGCAAAATAGAGTCTACATGTATCAATGTTTAGTAGCGTACCACCTAGCCTTTCATAATTAATATGACCAAGTGATTTAAAAATCGATTGTACGTTAAAGCGAATGTTTGACTTTTATCACAGGACTTCAATTATGCCTTTAAGTAACTCTAAAAACTATCAAAGCACCTAAATGATTTCATTGAAATCTGATATCCCATTGTTGAAAATGTTGAAAAACACACATTAAAGTGAAAAACATCTGACTTTTACATGAAAAACATTGCTCTTGTAATTTGAGTTAGCATACTCGTATATTATACATAATATCTGATAGCATAAAATATCAGAATTTTTTTAAACGGCGGTGTCGGTACAATTTTCCCTTCGCCTATGCATCCAATACTCTCAACTGATTATATACTTCGTTACATTCACATAGCCTTGCTAATGTCGATTGACACTTCTATAAACACGGCGGTCAGTTGTAGCTGGAAGAAATCTTCGAATGATTTCATCACTTCTAGTATCTCTTTTGCTTGTTTCAGATACTCTCTAACATTAACTTTTGATTGAGCACTAATTTCACAACGCACATTGTTTCGTCAAAAGTGATTCTCTGCTTCAACACGCAATTGCATTGTTTAAACTGTATATCACGAACCCATTTGACCTTAATGATAATATACGGTAAACTTTAACATTCTTTTGTTGACAATAGTCTGTCAATCATGTGAAATATACTTACTTTTGCCAGTTTGGAACATATTGAGAAGGTCATACAAAGGAAATGTTTCTGTCACGTATGGAACAGGTCTGAAATAACGTTTCTTGTTGAGAAGTTCGCTAATTGGCTGTTTGGTTTCAGGGTTGATGCTGATCAACATTTTTGACAAGAGAATCCCATATATCATCTTCCTGTCTGTTCCTCGGTAGATTGGGATTCGGGAGTGGGCGTAGCAAAGAATCTGAAACATGAAAGGTTTGGTTGGCCGTTGACTGCAAATGCATAACTTCTTAACTACACCTTTATATAACGGGAAAAATTTGACTCATTACATGCCACATGATGCATACATAGAAATTGACAACAATAAAACCTCTAGAATAGAAATTAAGCTTCATGCAATGCACAATAATGGCACATAAATCGCACGCATTTTCACTTAGATGCACCTGCCAACGTCTGTATGATTGGGTTAGAATCAGTCACATGTGTAAATCGAAGCTTTTAATTGGTGGTTCATGCCCCAACTTAGTTCCCCCGGATGTGCCGCGACCTTGAGTCAGTTTCCATTCTAGCCAACTTCAGATAAACAGTTTATTTCTATGGATGCATACAATCGATAATTCCTTAAATTGAAACCTGAACCAAATATTATTCAACATCATTAATCTACTCACTAATCCTTGTGCACATTTTCGTGCGCATAGCCAGCTTGAAACGAGCGACTTCCATTGTTGGCAATCGCGGCAGCAAACAGCCGCACGTGAGGTAAGGACTTGGTGATGATGTCTATCTATCGAGTTCGAGGTGCGCATTTTGGGCGCTTCCATCTCATCTTAAATGGTTTTAAATCTAGGAATGCACGAGATAAGTGACTTTAGAGGAAGAGCAGGACATGTGGAAATCTTCGCACCCTTCTTTGAGCAGTGACTCATGTAGGATTCCACTTATGAACCCTCATTCTGGCAACATAATGTATATATCTAAATAAAGTCAATAAAATTTTGACAACAAGGTCAGTATTAAGGTTCTGCAAACATTGGGACATCTTTGTTACATGCATTGGTAAATCTTTTGTGTAGAAAGCTTTACTATTCCAGAACCGTGCCAATTTATTATCTTTACTTTCACCATAAACAAACAAACAATCTAAGTTCACTCAACGATTGAAGGAAGGCTGTGGTCCTCCTATTTGAATACTTTTGTGAAAGATTGTGATCACTTCATTTGATGCAGCATAGTGCTAAAAGCATACATTTCAAACAAAATTATAGGGTGCGGCGATGTTTTATTTTCCCCAACGATCGATTTAATTTCGATTTTTCAGAAAAATTTCGATTTTTTTTCCGATTTCGATTTTTTTGTAAACCAAAAAAGAAATAATTTCAAAACAGTCTGAGTTTTATTTTCTAATTACGTGTAAGTGGGCGATACATGCATGACAAACGTCTCAAAATATCGGCCAATACTGAATCATATGAAAGCATATTGTGAAGTCTAATTAGAAAAACGCATTACCCCCTACTCATTCAAAAGTTTACTGTTGCGTCTGATTTTGATCAGTTGCCGTGCGCGCAAGCCACTCAAATTTGCACGACTGGGCGTTATGGTATTGCCCGTTACACTTCCTAGTCTTTCCGAAGCCGTGTTTGTTGCTGGAATAGACAAGAATTGTCGGGCAATCCTGGCCAAATTTGGAAGAGTCTGCAGTTGATTCTTCCAGAAGGCAAGAACGTCAAATTTCTTGTGGTCGGGTGCAGGATTTGTTTGCTCCACCAATTCAACATATCGCTGCCACTCCATCATAGCTCGGTCTTTGATGTTTTTGCTATCTGATTCCACCGGAGATCTAATTTTCATCTGCGACCACAAGGAAACACGTTGTTGTTTCTCATCAGATTTTTCTTGGCTCACTCCTGCAGTAATCACCTTCTCTTCTGTGTAAGATTATTTCTGCATGAAGTCGACAATACGCGCGACGATAATGTTCTTCGCAACATCAACTTGTGTGGAAGAGAGAATACGTAGAAATCGTGGATCGATCGCAGAAGCGACCAACAGAATTGGTTGTTCAGTACCAGTTGTCACTTGTTCAATTCTGGATTTCATCGAGTTCAATATTGTGACTTTGAATGAAGTCAAGGCGGTGGGGACGTCAATAGATCCAATGAATTCAGTCAGGGTTGACAGTAGAGGCAGGATAAGATTGATCGAAGGAGACAGTTCACAACACAAGTCACGAGTAACTTCCTCAAATGGTGCCAACAATGATGTCAAGGTTTCGAGTAATTCCCACTCACTGTTTTGGAGAATCGGTGGAGGATTGCGTGAATTCCGAATTTCGAGCAATGAGCGATTGATTTCTTGACGATTTTCTATCATCACTGACCAAGTATAGAAAGATGAGTTCCATCGTGTTGGAACATCTTGCGGAATTCTTTGAACCGATTTTCCAGATTCTTGCTGCAGATTATTTAGAAGTCGAACTCCAGGATTGCTACGATGGAAGAAGCCAGCTATCGCTCGACAAGATTTCCGAAGATCATTAGCTGCCTCACAGGCTGTGAAGGAGTCTTCAGTACACAATTGTAGTGTGTGAGCCATGCAAGGCATCCAAGGAATTCCAGTCAATTCAATACCTCGTCGAACATTGCCAGCGTTGTCGGTCACTCCAGCTTCGAATATCTGATCATTAACATCGATGGACATTTCTTCCATTAATCCACGCAGACACTGTGATATCGTTTCTCCAGTATGGTCTCTATCCGACGAATTGAAAGGTTCAACTCCGATGCAATAGGAATGTAGCCGGTAGTCGGCGTCAATAGAAGATGCAGTCACTTCTAAGAAACTCTCATGATTCTTAGCGTCGTAGAAATCGAGAGTTATTGCGTATGACGGGAAATCATTCTCTTGGAAAAGTTCTGCATTTTCACATCGATTTCTCGTTCCAACGTCGGAGGCACAGTGCGCCGCATTTTGGTCTCACTAGGAATGTCATATCTGTCGTTCAAGCATTCGACAAACTTGAGAAAATGTTCATTTTCGACGAAACGAATATATAGACATCCCTCAGCGATATAGTTTGAGCAAGTAGACGATCGAGCTTTAGAGCTTTGGCACTACCATGTGGATATTTGTGATGAACAACAAAGGAAGTTTCGATGGTTGATTGACGAGATGGAGATGGCTTTCTTTTCACCGCCTTCTTTGCTTTCTCCTCTGACATCTGCTGAAGATCGGAGTAGATTTTCGGATGATTGTCTTTCAAATGTCTGAACATATTGGTTGTCGATCCATCCTTCACCTTTACACTCGGATTCCTACAGCCACCTGTGAGACATTTCGCTGACGTCTTGCAATTGTCTAAAGTAAAATAACGATGTATTTGTGATTTCTGTTTCGTGGACATAACGACGGTAGGGGGAGCGTAGAATGCCGAAATTGACTACAGCATAGCCCTCTCGATCGAAGGCGATCATGATAACAATGTCTAAAACCAATCAGCGTCCCAACGAGTTTCGTCACCTGCTGCTCACCTTAAATCAACTATTTTTATAGTGATCTATCAACTAAGAAATAGTGCACGGAGTCAAGGACAATGCCAACGCCGCTGACTCGTAGCTTCAACCACAGAATTGGCTTCAACTGACATCACAGATTAGTCACACAATAGACTGCCTGAGCCGATTCTGGCTGATAGCAGTAGCAGTCTAGCACAGCAACTTGTTTGATGATCAAGTAACCATCCTACATGTAGCTAGCTGGGAGGAATCACAGATAATTTCAATTAAGAAATCGTTCTCGTGTATTGTACATGAAATGAATTGGGTTTAACCACTTCCCATACCTGTATTGACTTGAATTGGGAAATGTAGCATTTATTTATCAAAACGAAAAAATCGAACTGAAAATCGCGATCTCTTTTGATTACCGATCGATTTTCGATTTTTCAATTCCGATCGATTTTTTCCCGATCGATTTAAATCGCCGCACCCTACAAAATTACTCTTATGAAATATTATGTGCTCAAAAACATGTCGAACAAATGCATGCAGGTTAAAAGAAAACTGGGATACAAAAGATCATGCTTGCAATCTGCTTATATCTTAATTTATGGTTCAACGTTGTGTTATTCGATCCAACATTATCAATAAACACATTAAAGTTAGAAATGTGCCTTCGAACTCAATTTAAGCACAAAGCTTCCTAAAACTTTGGCGGACATAGACGCGGCGTTTCGCCCTACAGTGCGGCACGGAATGGCCCAAATTAGCGTGCAGTCCTTCAGCTTGATCAGCCATTCTAGACATGCAAGCTAGCCTGGCTCATTCCGAGTCGCATTGACTAGTCCTTGTAGGGTGAAGCGCCGCGTCTAAGGTTGCCAAAGAAGTTCTGCGCTTAAACAAGTCTGAGGACATCTTTCTATTCTATGCCCAGGCGAACTGGTACTCTGCGATCTTATTTCATATTAAAGTTATGTCGCAGTTATAACAGGCAGGCTTATTCTTTTTTATTTTAGCTACTATGTTGTTCACTTTAAGCTGGGACGTTCGAGGTTCAACAAATTAACAATGAGACAGCATATCTCAGGCTTGCAAAACGCTGGTCCACATGACGAAATTTAACATATTGTGCAAGCAAAACTGAAGTTGGCAAATGAACTTGGGGTGATTTCATGTGTCTTGATATTGGAAAATTTGAACGATTCACTAGCGTGTTGTTGAGGTGATCAGATTAAGAAAATATCGAATCAATCGAATTTGAAAACCCAAACTCGCTTCTTCATGCATTTTATTGATCTGAAATATGTGTAGGATAACTTTTCAGTCTAATTCTATTGGGTAAAATATTTTCATTTCTGGAATTTGAATTGGTGCGTCATATAAAGCGTCAAGATCAAGTCTTCTGTCGTCGAGATACATCAGCTATCTCATTGTAGTGATTGCGTCCACAATTACGTAAACCCTTGACAACACAATTCTTTCAGCAAAACTGATATCATGACAGGTGTAGAATTAACACACGAGACATCGCATGCTCACATCAATTATATGCGTCAATCAAATGGCTTCTTCATGAGTCAGATGTCTTGTACCTGAAGACACGATATCCAAAATTTCGATCTATATGAATTTTATTCCAAAGTCTAATGTCTGACACTGATTCATGTAACATCGCCCTCACAATCTCGTGACAAGATATTTTGCCGAATCATTGCGACATGGATATTCACAAATCATCAGAATTATTGAATGTTTATAGAAAATACATGTCAAGAACTTAAAAGACTTCTACATTCGAACGTCTACTACCATTTCATCATGAAAAGATTTTATTCATCGTGCTCCACTTTTATTACATATACAATCATCTTGAGGCTTGGCGGAAAGACGATAATAAATGATAAGGAAGAAAAAACTTTATCTGATAAATCAAGACTTTGTGATTCTCTTGATTGTCAGTACAGTGCAGTGCGACATGCTCTACCATTCGATTCTGCCACAGATGAGGCAATCCCAATCATGAAAGCTTGGGATAAATAGAATTTATATATAATTTGTTTTGATTAAAACAATTGAATCATTGTTGGTTGATGAAAGTTACACAAGAAAAAAACATGGGCTGAGAGCAAAGGCGCCCAAATAAAAATGCATTTAGCGACCTATTCTTGATACTATGCATCTCAAAGGAAATTTGACAGGATGACTTATTTTTCAAATGTCTGAATTTGATATATTCAAGGATCGATTTTTATATTACATGTGTCAATTACATGTAAAACAGAGACATCATATTCATTATAAGATTATATTTAAATAGTAGAGAAGCGGAAAAGAAATAGATAAACTCATGGTAGGCGGCTAGAATCATGCCCTAAAAAAATGAATCCTCAAATTCATTGGAAGTAATAGAGAATGCAGCGGTAATAAATTATCTACATTGGAAGCGTCAGAAGAGGCATGCAGAACTAGAAAGCTGTCTTAGGATAGAGTTCTCGATGGTTTGGTGAAAACATTTGAAGACGTTCTCCAAGAGTTATTAGCGTGTGAAAAGCACTACACATCATGTAAATATGGACTGTCAACAGGTACGTTATAAGCCAGAAAATATAAAAGTTTGCGTATAAAGGTAAGACACGTTTATCAATTCTTACTTTTGTCATGACATTCTTATCGAGATTGTCTACATCTGAGATCATAAACACTTGGTTCAGAGGTACCATTGCATCCCGAGCACATTTTGTCGTCATGTCAATAGCGCCCTGAAAGACGAAGAACATTTAATCGATATGCCAAAAAACTACTTGTTTGCATTCAGAAAAGGACGGTATTTGTTTTATACCCGCACAATGCTCTCTCCATATCAGTGCATTCGAACGAGGCAATTTTTTCAATTCACTCAATTTCCTCGATCATTTGATGCCTTCCTCCGTTCACTCAGTGCGTCGTTCATTTTGAATTTGCGCTAAGCCGTTCACTTCATTGTTCAGTTCACTAAAAAACTTCATTTCGTTCAGTTCAGCTATTTTGCATTCACTTTGTGAGACAGCATTAATGAATGACAGGTTCACGAAATTCTGAGCGGTGTTCAGTTCACGTTTATTTTTAAAATCACGAACGCCGTTCAGTTCAAGTTCACGAAATAAAAAAATGAACGCCGTTCAGCTCAATTTCAGCAATTATTCCATCTCGTTCACTTTACGTTCATCTTTCCCATTCCGTTCATTTCAAAAGTAATTTTGAAATTTTCTTTGACTACGTAGTTATCTATATAAATAATTGAGTCATCGCTTCTTTCACATGTCTAAATATTTCAGTGTAAGATACTGCGAACTAGAATGTCACTGCAATTTGGAGAATTCCCGGGTTATAAGCTTACATGGCTTAATAGCACTGATACTTTTCCTCTTTGACATAATGGCAATTGCATGAAGATATACTTGTATAAATATATCTTTAATAGATGGAACGGCACTACAATTTGAAAAGATCAATCCTAAAGCAAGTCTACAGTTCTTGGTCATAAAATCAAGTTAAATTGTCGCTGCTTTAGTCACAAAAATTAGGGCCTATACGTCTGAGTGTTCCCAGTTACTTTATCAGAAATGTCACCATCCAAGATTTCCAAGAATTCTATATTGTGCATGCATGCCATCATGAGGGTCAGGCGTCCGACAGTTTGGATAAAAATAGCTGACGGTGAAGCATTCTAACTTGGTAATTTCGGACAATCATGTGTGAACGTTTAAAGGTAGAAATGAACAGGAGCATTCAACTCCCATTCATCTCCGAAATATGCGAACGCCGTTCAGTTAAAGTTCACGAAAATCGTGAGTTAGTTCAATTGAACGGCGTTCAGTCACACTCTGGACGGCATATACATTACATGGCAGGGTTGAAGAGGCAGATGCGGCGTTTTTGTTCGGAGGCGGATGCGGCTGTTCGAAAAACCGCTTCCACAGTTCTGTTTGGGACTGTGGAGGTGGGTTTCTTGTCCAGGCTTGAGACATGTAAGGATGTGGCTTTTGGAAAATCACCTCTACATACGTGGTTTATCGTAACGTACTTGTCGTATTGCATGAGAAAAGGTGCTCATTTTGTAGGTATATTAAGAATGAAGATCTGTTTAAATATTTAGAAAAATATGCTCTTCTGAAAGAAAGTGACTTTAGAAATGAGAATGACCCTTACCGGTCTCAGTTGCATGATTCTAAAAGTACCTCTAACTAGCGGCCTAATAATAACAGATATATGCACGTACAGTATATTGATTTTACAAGTTTGTAAGTCTGTGCTGAGAGTTTTTGAAAATTTGCTATCAAATTTTCCTTGTCAATTTTCCAATTCTCATAACGATGATCTCTTTGATGTCATTCTTTCATTCTTCACCTTTCGTACAGACTTGAGCATCTTCAGATTAATTAGCTCGTGGGTTTGGTTCATAGTTTTATTGTTTGCCAGAAGTTTTGCTTCCTCATTGCCATCGAGCCCGACATGTCCGGGTATCCATTGTACAAGCTATCACTCCGTTCGATCAGTTCAAGTAGGTTCACCGAAATGCGAGGTGCAGTGTTATCTTTTTTAGCTGGGTGACTCCCACGATTCATTGCACCTATCTCTGATTTTCCAAAACTAGTGCTAAGTTTTTGCCGTGGATATTTTCATTGCACACAATTAATGTGGCGTCCTGAAGGGTTTTCATATCTGCTATAAAACTGCTGTAGTAATGGCCGGCAGGACGTGTGCATTGTATGTCTGGCCTACTTCCTTACTTAATTGTTATGCCACACCATCTCCTCTGTTGACATTCATGTTTGCAAGTGTTCGTAAGGAACATCGTGACAATTCCGATATCGAACTGAAATTCCATGTTGTACATTTTGCAGCATATATTTTCATTCTATCCGCCTTCCAGGATTTACATGCTTCCAGGATTAAACTGGAAGGATGCAACTGAACTAAATCTCGCATTCTGACTTGGTATACGTGGTGCCTAACGTAACCCTACTACCGATGCAGTTGTCAAATGCTGCTGAGCCAATTTTTAGCTTATGGGTCATTGACCAATTATTTGTATCACTTAAGCATAACAGAGATGATGTTTTCCAAGTCCTGAAACTCATTTCAAAAATCGCCCGAAGTGAAAGCAAGCATGTGATTTGATGAACAGCAGCATTTTGAGCAACACATTTTGATGAACATCAGTTCATTAATAGAAATTCAAGCACAAATTTCAAGCAGACATAAGCATCCAGTCGTGCATTCTCTTTCAGAAGTACATACTAGTAGAATAACGTGAACAAACAGAATCCGCAAATGACTACACGTTCATTATTATTGAGTTGATTATAAAATCCATATTGATTTCTAATTTTTATCTCTTTCGAAATAGCTATTCAAAGTTAAAGCATGTTATTAAAACAAAGTCATTTGAAACTTCAACGTTAAGAGTATATATACAAAAAATACACGGTTAGAAAATGATGAATATCACATGATAATCAATGAAAGTATGAAACATCAATGCTAGTCAATCCATTAAATATTATTAACTTATCAATTATGTCAGACAGACCATGCTTTCAATCGAGTGCACGTACTTTCATGGCCGATGGTGTATTCGATCGAGTTACTGCATTGACACTGTCAAACCTCATAGACCGGTCGGTCAATCCCTGTACACCATATCTAAGGTCAACTGAAAGCTGCTTTGTAATCGTGCGTGACTTGAAAATGTTTGCTAGTGTCTTGACGCTAATCTGACATTATAATGTTTCTAAAAACACTTGAGATTGATCGAAGTGAGAAATCACTCCTATCTGACCTTTTCTTCATTACGACAGTATCAACAATTAACCATCTATCAATAATCTAAGAAAGTGAAAAAAATAATTCTAGACAGACTGAAACATAGTACGTGATTGCATTTGTAAAAAAGAAAATCGACGAAGGTAACCAGAGCTGTTTTACCTTGATAATCATAACTTCATCTTTAGTCAACATATCTCCCACATTTTGAGAGCAATGGAGGTCATCTGTAGAGCCGCCAATGCTTGATGTTGACATCTGAGGCCCATGAAGACCCACAAGAGCTTTTAATTGTGGGCGTCTGTATAAGGTTCCTGTCTCATGCCCAAATAACCAATCGAGTATCTTGGATATAGGCCAACTGATGATCAGCGAGATTGCGATTAGAAAATATACAATTCTGAAAGAAAAACGATTATTTGGAATAAAGTGCGCCAACGATAAGAAATATACTTACGGCAGTGTGTAATATCCAATGGCCAATCCGTATCTCTTGCATAACGCCTGTGGAATAATCCTGCAAAAAAGAATGCACTGAAGTGAAACACTTACAGTATGCGACAGCAAGTTGGCAAAACCCTCATATATGTATATTCAACATTTTTCATTCACACGTTGTGAGTCCTATACATGAACTTGTCTGACACTTAAAGTAAAATATGGCTAAAGTAGACATTAAGTGATAGTACGATTGAGTATTAGATGTACCACGTAAATATTACCACTTCTCATTTGAGATATTTCAGACATTTTCGATTACTTAAGTTATTGAATGTCCTTGTAATTATTAATTTACGACTAGGTTTTTAGAGGCAGCGAAACCCCAATACTGTCACTCGTGTAATCGTGTTCTTAACAGGCGAAACATCTTCTTCATTTTATGATTTATGATTTTATTTTGTAAACAGCTACAGAAAACTCTGTCAAATTTCTTTTGGTGACAACCCACACGTTTGGCGTTGAGACAGGTTCGTCATCAGAAGCTTTGATTTTCAACTTTTGTATTTGACGTGCTATGTTCCTCTCATGTCATTTTTCTCATACAGAATGATTTCTATAGGTTATTGATTCATATCTATGGTAGTTGATGGCTGCTTGGAGTTATTGATTCAGGTTTAAATTTCACTAAATCCTGCCATGATATTATTCACAAGAATTCATACCCTACTGTACGCCTGATTCGACGTAAGATGGACGACCGAAACAAGAAGAGAATTGAGATTACCAGTATGTACAAGCATACCACCAAAAGTATGCATGAAATTGCGAAGGACGTTGGGGTGAATGTGTCCACGGTTAGCAAAGCCGTAACAAGATATGAAGAAACTGGAGACTGCGAAACCCACTACAAGAACTGTGGCGGACATAACAAACACTTCGATGATCGTGATCTTAGACACGTACGAAACCTTGTCGTTAGATCACCTCGAGCTACAGCATCGGACATTCAAGAACAGTTGGGAGCATGTGGAGACTCGGTTTCATTAAGAACGGTACAACGCGCGATGAATGAGGCTGGATGCAATGCAGTGAGGCCGAAGAGTAAGCCATTCTTAACGGAAAAGAATGTCAAGGCTCGTTTTGAGTGGGCAAAGGAGCACGAGGCGTGGACTAACGAGGACTGGCGAACAGTACTATGGAGTGACGAGACAATAATCGAGGCCTCTGACGACTGTCCACGCTTTGTTCGGATTGTGGATGGTCATCATCCTACATCGGACCATTACAAATGCAAGGTGAAGCATCCTGTGAAAGTCATGTTTTGGTCATGCTTCAGCTGGTACGGGACCGGCCGAGTTCATGTGGTAGACGGAACGATGAATAGTGACCAATACATTGAAAAATTAATCAATTCTAGAGTTATTCCGCAGATAATGGAATTATTTGGTGAAGGTAATGGTTACTTCGAGCAAGACAATGCACCCTGCCACGTGAGCAGGAAGTCCATGAAACGATTCGACGATGCTGGAATCCGCTTGTTGTCCTGGCCGGCTTCATCGCCGGACTTGAATCCAATCGAAAACCTTTGGGCGATCATCAAGCGCCGAATAATACCGAAGTGCCCAAAGAACAAGTCTGAAATCATTCGTGCGTTTCTCGACACCTGGTATCACGACGATGAAATTCAGGATACCTGCAAAAAACGGGTCAATTCTATGGGTGAGCGTCTGAAGGCCGTGATCCAGTCGAAAGGACATCATACTAGATTTTGATCATTTTATCATCTTACCTGTTGTTTTTGTGTATCGTTGGGTTCTATTGTGAAGTTACAATACATAATAGTCATACCAGCTCGGTCTTTTGTTGTTGATGATAAACAAAATAGATTAAACATTGATTAATTCCTGGATTTTACAGTTCAAGCGGGATGTTGCCAACTTGCTGTCGCATACTGTAAATGACACATGAAAGTGCAAATTGCATTAAACTTTGAATAAGTATAACTATTCAAATAGTGATAAAATGAATAATACATTAATACAATAAAACCTGATGTATAAAATTATAAATGCTTAAGTTGTGAACATTTTCCTCAATCTGTCTTCGAACTGCTTCACGAATTCGTAAAACATCATATTCAAATCTCCATCAATAATTGCATAGGATTCCCTGCCTTGCAGAGCTGTCTATTTCATGAACGTCAAAGGGCAATGTTTATAGAAAATTATCCAGTAAATCGGTGCCAAAGCGTCTTCCACATTCCTTGCTTTTGTTGATATCTACGTCTCCTATTTCGTGCATTGTATTTATGAAAATCGTGTTTACAAAAAATCCTGGCTCGTTCTGTGTTATTTTTTAATATTTTTCTGCGAAAAACGCTCCAATATAGGTATAAAATGTTTGCTGGTACTACGTTTCGGAAGTCGTGGTCACGTACAGTCTTTGTACATGACCAAGACTTCCAAAACAACATAGTACAAATAAACATTCTATACATATATTTGGGCATGTCTCGCAGAAAAATATTGAAAAATACGAAATAAGATGGCCAAATATGTAAAGCAGATCACTTTTATGGCCCTCCAATCACACCATGGAGTGGGAAGACGAAAATTAAAATGTGGATTTTCAATCAAATGAGGTCGATAGAAATTTTCTTTCACAAATGCTCTTCTTTGTGCATGAACTATGTCTTATGATATTTTGTCGGCAGATTTACACTGCAACCATGGCCAGAATTACTCACTAGTGATCCATTACATGAAGGGGTAGAGACACGGCGTTAAAAAAATGCTTGTTGGCGCATTAAAATATCAATAAATGATATGTACTTCGCCTTTTATGTGTGTGAAAAAAGGAGCTGATGGTTTTGATGCATAATCGGATGAATGGGTTTGTTAAGCAAAGCGTGTCACTGGAGTTAAACATGCATGTCTTCAAAAAGTTTACACTGTTTTAGAAAAAATGTTTTGAAACCCTAGATGTGATCTAGTCATTTTAACGTCACTAAGTCACTGGGGATTGGACGAAACTACCACCCCCAAACGTTAGATGGAACGTTATGATGCTATTAGTCCGAATGTCTTTCCAGTAGATTTCTTTTGGCACTTTCTGAGGACGCGCTAGAATCCGAGGAATTTTGCATTTAAGTCCGATCTAAGTTGTATTCCAACCCACTGAATTTGAAATATATGTCAATGCCATTAAAATGTGATTCTTAGAAATGTGCAAGATACGTGCCTATGTGTATCGAATAATTCTTGTTTCAAAACGTCTTGTAATCACAGAAATTCTATGCATATTTCTATGCAGTTTTTAATTCAGTGCAATTTCAATCTAAAATAAGCGGACAATAATTCCAACAACGCCATTAGTGTCTGGTGATTGATGCACATGCAGAAATCGGCAGGAATTTTTCTCTCTGGGTTAGAATTCGGTTTTAGTACGAGAGAACACGTCGCTCTATTGAAGAGATGCAAGCATCTGTAATTAAATCATGATGATCTACACTTTTCACTTTCACAATTAAGTAATCCGATTTAGCGAAATATTTGATGCTTTATTTATTTAAATCGTTCGGATGGAAGTGATATCTGCGCTGATGATTTCTTTTAATTGAGTAATTTAGAACCTCTGCTCCGAGAAACACGTCAAGGTTTATGAAGATTTATCCATCAATCACACACAAAGTACGAGTATATGTTCAATTGCAGGATTGTTGACAGCTATTACCTGCCTATACATCAGTGAAATAGAATTGTGAATCAGACAATCAAACACACAGAATCGACTTAATGTCATGACGCAAATGCACTTGAACAACTCTTATCCAGACGCCTGACACGAGCACGTCTCTCTGCCGGGCAGTCACTTAGTTTTACTATTCAATCCAGAGGTCTACTGGTATGTGGACCAATAATGAAATGCTGTACACTATCCTGATGAATCGTTGGAAATCTTCCAAGGGACGCCATGAGCACAAATTTCTGTTGTTGCTGCATGGAAGTACGCAGGGTTGTGCACGGTGCACCTGCTTCTTCTGGTTCTACCGGTTCTCGGGTCGGTGCACCGAAATGTGCGAATTTTGAACAAATTGATATTTTACTGCATAGTTTCATAATAATTAATTCATTTTATGTTATGTTAGTCACAGCAAGTTGGAGAGAAAAGTATTACAAGCATAGATTGTACTAAATCTAGTGATTCAATCTAATGATAAATAAATCTAATGAATCTAGTAAATGAAATCTAATGAGCATTATTCAATCATGTCTTCCAATGTTGAGAAAAAATGTAAAAAGTGAAGAAAACTATATAATTCAAGTGAACATTGCTTGAAGCCGAACAATGTCCAGATGTTGACCTTCTTGCATAGTAATTTGTAGATAGCGGTGACATTGCTTCGAATCTTGCAACATTTCCTGGAATATGTCAGGTATTTTGAAAAAGAATTAAAAACAAACTCTTCCTTTGTAATATATACACTGTTAAAAAAAAGTCCTCGTACAAAATTTTTTACTCTTTTTCTAAGGCGATTTTTTATAGGTTCTCGCAATAGTTTGACGTTTCTCTTTGGTGCAGTTGTCTTCAAGGAAAAGCTGAGATCTCATTGTGCTTTATTGGCTGAAATTTCAAGTTTTGAATTCAATTTTCATCGGCATGATTTCATGATTCACTAAATTCATGCTTCATTTCTTGAGTCAATCGAAAATACAATTTCAGATCTAATGCCGCTTAGAATAGCCATAGATTTCTTTATAGTGATATTGCTAGCAGGGCTGTAGAGCCGATGCGTTATCTCATCGGCTCCGGCTCCACGACACTGATGTGAAAGGCTCCGGCTCCGACTTCAAATTCAGGTTCTATCTATGCTGGTTATCCTGGATCCGTTGAACGGGTTTTTTGGATAACGGTGTGGCCTTTAAAGGCTTGCTACAATCATCAAATTAGTTTTCATTAACAATCAACGACTTAATTTAATAATAAAAATGATAATAGTCTAATATAATGATAAATAGCATACGTCATATATTTTTGCATGAATTGACTATCTCTGAAAGATAAAATAAAGTTATAGCCTGGATTGGTTAAATTAGATAAAGATCTCCCGCAGTGGCTAAATATAAATTGGTCTAGCCTGCAACCAGTCTACTACGAGGCTACATTAAATAAGACCACATGAGTGATGATGATATACCTAATTAGCCGTCACAGGGGCCGAATAGTAGTATAAGCTTTTTAACAAAGCTTGAACATGAAACTGGATAGCGTATGCCTCTAAATAGCATATAGGGCCTGTATCTACTCGAACATGGAAAGGGTATAGGCTATATAGCCAAATATACCGTATCAATAAAGATATCAATTGCTTTATTGAATATTTAAGTGTATATAGGCTAGCTTAGGTTTTTATTGCTATTTGTCATTGCCTTTATCCAATAGTCTGTTGGTCCATGAATAATATGATCGGTGGGTAGCCCACGACTCATCATCCGTAGAAATTGTAATTTAGATGGTCTCATTGCAGTGTAGGCTCGAAATGTACAATTGAAAATTATACTTAAAAAAATTAAAAATATCTAATTTAGGACGAGTTTTGCAATTCTATGCAGCATACTTAATAAGTTAAGGCTTAACTTACATTATGTTAATTTCGTATTTTTCATTATGGCGTAATGAAAATGGCATTGCAGGGTGCAATGCATAATAAAAATTTGACTGCGAGCACCGAGCAGAAATCCCATCTACTTCGCTAGCTTTCAAATGCGCGTGCGGTTTAATGTCATAGACAATAGAAAAGGGAGGTCAAAAGGCGCCTTTATGGAGAGCGTCTCAGTCTTTTTTATTGTTTACATATAAGTCAACATGATATCAGCATAAAGTGTTGACAGACGGAAAAATAATAATGAAAATTCTTGAAATCCTCAGGTCTATGACATTTGGGGAGATATTATTACACAAAACGGCTCTTGTGCAATCCTCCCCCCCTCCATTTTTTCTCTGGTCAAAAGATGCAGCACCATTGGATGTCCGTTTCAGCATCACCGGTTTGAGTGAAGCATTCCGTGCTGTTGTAAAAATCTACGTGGGTAATTGCGATGTCATAGTCGCAAACTTCGTCAACAAGTCAACATTGTAATTTGCCTTCGGGTTTTTTCGCATTGAAATATACCCTTTGAATTTTGAAGTCAAAGGAAATTCATTGTGAATAAGATACCTTTAGAATAATAAGGCGCTACTAGAAGTGCCTGGGTCGCTTATTGCTATAGCCATGCGAGGACTTGTAGTCAGGTCATTCGTGTGAGTGTGAAGAGTCATCCCTCCAATCAAAATTGATCAAATTGAATAATCGATTGTTTTGAAAAATGTAGGTGGGGGGACTGCACAAGAGCCTACAATACAATCTAAGGAAATTGGCATTGTCACAGATGCCAGTAGCTTCTGCCAGTAGCCATACCGATAGATGGTAACCTACATAGAAACCGTATTAGATTTAAGACATTGCGCAAGAAATGTAGCTATATTATCTTTGCTGACTGAACTGGAAATGTGTACATAAATGACTGGCGACTTGTCTCTAGGAATCTACAATCATCTAGTTAGCATGCATATAACAAGTCTTCAAATTAATGGATTTTGGAGAATACGTTGTCACTAAAAGCTATGGAAATTAGTCTTACGAAACATATGTAATAAAAAATATTACACATGTGTGTTAATATAATACATACATGTATAATACAAAAGAAGGCGGCAACTGCAAAGAAAGATATTGTGGAGGACAGATCATTGGTATACCTAAAAGACATATCTTTGGATTTCAAATGATTTAATTTTTTTATGATGCCAATTAATACCTTTCAAAATTCTAGATTTATATCAAAGCTCAAACTATCGGAGCCGGAACCTTTGTGACAAATCGGCTCCGGCTCCGACCAAAACCATCGGCTCCTTAAGGCTCCGGTTCCACAGCCCTGATTGCTAGTATATCTATTGACATCAATAGTAGACTAGAGTGTCGTAGTGCATTGTCAGTAGCGTCCATGTTTACATACAAATATAATGATATCGATCGATGGTTTTAGATCTGCAAAGTTGATACATAGCTTTAAAAATGCCAAATTTGCAAATTTGCGATTTTGAAGTTTGCAAGCTTGAAAATCCCAAAAAGTAACGGATTTTCTAATAACTCCGCTGACCTCATTTCTTCATCTTTCTTAACCGTTTCTGCACCATCAGATAAAGCAGATCGCTATCCATCGCAGCAATATTTTCAATTTTTGATGCTGTAAGACATCTAGTCAGGAGCGAGCTTAGAAAAAGAGTACCCGTTTTTATTAAGCAGGACCCACCAGGCAGGGAAGCAGCCATTTTTTAAAATTTGAGTGACTGAGAGAAAGTTTCGGGCATGTACTACAACTGTACCAAGGCGAAACGTCAAACTATTGCGAGAACCTATGAAAATCGCCTATGAAAAGCAATTTTAATTGGCAAGTCATACTTCTTAATGGCTTTCTTTATTAAGTTATTGCATTTGTCGCTAATGTATGGTACTTTAAGTGTACTCTTATCAGTATTACTATTTTTGTTTTTATTTTTCTTGTTTTTCCTTTTTCTCTTACAATCACCCTCTTTGTAGCCATTTTCTTTTAGTATCTTAGAAAAAGTTGTTAAACTCGTTGTAGAGTCATCGCTGCAGCGTTTTTCTATGCTAGATATTCTATTTGTAATGAAGTTAGTCTTAACATGCGTCGGAACGAAGGAATCCTTTCTAAGAGTGATATTGGAATGACTAGACTTATGGTACCAAGAGTATTTGACTCGTTGGTCTACAATTTTTATTTTTAGATCTAGGAACGGTAAAGGACGCACAACACACTTCTTAATATCACTCAACTCTTTATAAACCTTCACACAGGCTGCCGACTTTACCAATTACATCGACCGAGAGAAGGCGCTGGACGCCGAAGGCCCTGTCAAAGCCATTTTAACTTATTACTTTCTAACTCTGACCATAAAAAGTATCTCGAGAGAACTGCTATTTTTGCTACCATTTTGGACAAACGATAATGACTAATCTCTCTCGCCGCATGGTCAACTACGTAAATGCCACGTTGAACCTTTCAAGGTACGGAAAGCCACATCAAGTTCATGAAGACCTGCCTACAACACAAGGTACTGCCTGAGTATGTTCAACACCGGATAAGAACGGCTGACTACTGCAGCAACAACAAAGTGGTCCAAAGAAAGTCTTTGTCCTTGGGAATGAAAATCCTGCGAGTGGATATCGACAGTCTGGAATCAAAGCACCGGAGTTTCGTACAAGAGGGTGGGTACCTACGAAGGAACCTGCAGCGCGTGGGAGAAGAGGATAAGAAGTTGTCGGAGTACGTCCTGAACAACATGGTGTCGGTGATGCAAGCTGAAGTCAAGTGTGTATACGATCGGCACTCCCGAAAGTGGTCCACTTTATGTGACTTTCGCTATCCTCTGTCTTTTGAGTTTTATAAATGTGATTCGCAGCCTCGCTTTTCCTCAAAAATCAACATAACACCTCAAAACACGAATACGCATGCACCTAATGTACAGAAGTTTACCAATGAGACCTACCTGAGGGTCCCCGAGGTAGTCCGTGACTTATTAAACAAAGGTCCTAAGTACCGGTTACCACACACAATCAATAAGAACTACTGGAATAAAATTTCTCTCAATTTCGATAATTTAGTGTATGACATGCGATGGAAGCATAAATTTTCAAACGATTGTGTCAGTGTCAGTGATAATAAGATTATGGTTCCTTTTGATAAAAATAATTGTTATCTTCCCCAAAATGAGCGAAGATTTAGAAAGTAGAATTAATTGTTTCGGTAGCGAAGTAAAAAGTATATTAGATAGTGAAACAAAAAGTTAAAGAAATCCCAAAACTACCGTAAAATTAACAGTCAATGTAAAATTGCGAAAGAGTTTATTAATGAAAATGAACTTAAGTGCATCAGTTCAGATAAAACTAATAGGTTTGTGATCTGTAATGCTGATAATTATAACCAAAAGAATGAACAAGTGCTGCAAGACTTAGACACGTATTTACCACTGAATAAAAGTCGTAATGATGCCATTGAAAAGCCGGGCAATACTTTGATTAGAACGTGTACGCGTAATTCTCGTCTAGAATCTCAAGCTAAGCGATTAATAAGTACTGGTGGAAACCCAGCTAATTTCTTTTCCTTTATTAAAGATCACAAAAATGATAATAAGAATGATTATCCGGTTCGCCCAATTGCCTCTGTCCGGAACACTCCGATAGAAAAAGTAGATTGGATAGTGGCTAACAGTAGTGTCAGTTAGTGTCATAGTAGAATTCAAATCTACAGTACTATAGTTTTTTCGCGCCACGGGTCCCCTGGTTGCTTAGCAACGGGACCCGTGTCCAAGGTCACGGGTCCCGTTACCAACCAGGGGACCCGTGGCGCGAAAAAAACTATAGTACTGTAGATTTCAATTCTCCTATGACACTAACGCGGGTCCCCCGTAGGGTTCGGGTCCCTTAAAATTACCTTGGTAACCAAGGGACCCGTTACTAAGGGGGT
Source organism: Prostheceraeus crozeri (assembly GCA_907163375.1). Lineage (NCBI taxonomy): Eukaryota > Metazoa > Platyhelminthes > Polycladida > Euryleptidae > Prostheceraeus > Prostheceraeus crozeri. Next base: position 187,969 of record CAJQUW010006155.1, on the reverse strand, counting down.
CGGGATATATAAGAAGGAGTTTGAATGTAAATGAAGTATACCGTTAAAGAAGACTACTGAGATACAACATGGAAGTAGCAGGAACAGAAACATCGACTATATTCTTCCCATTACTTCGAGATCAAGTACCCAAATTGGTGTATAGAGATATTCCCCTTTTTCCTGGGGATCAGATTCTATCAGATAGGAAGACATGTCTGGTGGTGAAGCGGGCCGTGGTACGGACAGAGACGCACGTATTTTCACCAAGGATTGATACGTTCTACTTCACAAAATCGCCAGTATTTCGAATGTACAGAAGTACAAATTACCCACCGGAGAAGCCACTCTACATGGAACGAGGTGATATTCCCATGTACGAAGGGGATATAATTTTAGGGTACACCCCTACAAGAACGATCGTACGTCGTGCACCAGGGTGGGTGGATGATGGAAGGTGGATGGAGGCGTGTGTGCTTGAACAACCACATGAGGAGCCAATCATGGACCCACCTTACGAGACGGAACGATTCTGTCTGGATGGAGCGGCGGGAGCATGGATACGTATCATGTCGATCGGATATTACAAAGACATTGAGGAAGAGAGTGAGGGTTATAAGACATTTCATGAAATAAATGAACAGTTAATGAATGATGATGATGATGATGATGAATGAACTTTTATGTGTCATTTTGAATAAACATACATTATACATGTGATCATTTTTTCATTGAGTTATAATATTGTGAAGAGTGGAAGTAGTATACTATAAGGAAGAGTAGATGGTAGTATAAGAAGAGATATGAGGTATAAATAGGGTTAAGTGAAAATAGATTGGAATATAATCATCATGAGTGAGATTCCAGAGTGTGAGATTCCAGAGTGTGAGGTGCATTATCCTATACGTCATTGGAAGGGTAAATTTTGGCGATATCACCGTACCATTCCATTATTTCATGGAGACAAGATAATTTCAGAGACAAACAATTGTGTAGTGATATCACGCCGTAAGATACAACTGGAAAATGAACTAATCCCAACACATATTGATACATTCTATTTTGGAGTAACACCGACGTATCATTATCCAATTACAACAACGGTGGAGAAACCGAAAGAATGTCTTTATTTTGAACGTGATTATATTCCAATGTATGAAGGGGATGTGCTTATATCGTGGAATCCTACAGAAACATGTATTCGACGTTCCCCAGGTAGAAGGTGTGCAGATGGGGGTTTGGCAAAGGCTATGGTAGCAGTATATGGACATACTCCAGAAGTGTTTAAACGACCGAAATTAACACGACGATTTCGTTTAGATATTGAGAAGAAGGAATGGGTTCAGATTATTCATACTAGTGCTTTGAGTGACATTGAATGGACGAGTGGACAAACGAGGTGATGAACCCTTTAGGGACCCGTGAAGGGGTCGGGTCCTTAAAAAGGGACCGGGTCCTCTAATATGTGTATATAAGAGTGGATGAAATGAGTGTCATAATAATCATGATAGAAACGAGAGAGGAATTAAGAGTGCGACAGCGTGAGGAGATGAAGACGATCAAGCGAATGATAGAAAGATACAAGAGGAGAGCATACAAAACGAAGGATCCGGAGAAGATTAAGGAGTGCGAGGACACTTGTGATTATGTGTATAAAGTGACAGTTGTAAGCCATCAGCGACAATCAAATTGGTGGAAAGAAGGTAAATGGAGGGGACCCGATAGAGGACCTGAACATTTTTAAAGGACCCGATAGAGGACCTGAACATTTTTAAAGGACCCGTTAAAGGACCTGAACATTTTTAAAGGACCCGGACAATTTAAAGGACCCGATCCCCTAAAAATGGTATATAAACGACTATTGGAACCATTTACTTTATATTTTAACTTTGAGTGAGTGAACAGCATAATGCCTGACGTTACAATGATTCAACCGCTACACATTACAATTCCTCCTGAAGTGTTAGTACCAGAGACCGATGAGGATGAGTGGCCAACTGATCTTCCAGCTAGATGGGGATCATGGCCCGATCTCAGTGAATTGGCGTTGGTGGATGATCCTCTTCCAGAATTGGTAACACCTACACCAATGGAAGAACAACCTCAGAGATTTTCACCGGACATTACCCAACTTTTAAACTATTTGAATTCGCCATCGTCGGATCGTGCAAATTTCAGTGATATGAGCGATGAAGAATGGGCGGCTTACGAGTCAACGAAAGATAAGGAGAATGTACCTCCTAACTCAAGGGATGGATCACCAGTGGTTCCATTAGGTTTACGCCGCTTTATTCCTCCATTACCTCATCTACAACCTTTTCGCGGACAGTCATCACAATCAAACGTGAGGCGTGAGTTGGACCTAGTGGATGAAACAATGATACATGTTATTGGATTGGATAGTGTATTCGAGTGATATATTTTTACTTCTATTTCAATAAATTTACATGGTAAGCGTTGTTTATTTTGAATGAATGGGTATGGGATGTAGAAGTTTAAGTAATCATACACATGATACAATGTATGAATCATGCCATACTACCGTGTTAGACGAAGACGAAGACGTCAGAGAGGGGGTATTCTTATACCTTTAGCGGGACTACTTGGTAAACATTTTGCAGGAGATATTACAAAGGGTGTATCACGTCATATAGCAAGGAAAGCAATCAGACGTATTAAGAATAAACGAAAGCGCTAAGTAACAGTGAATGGAATGTTATTATGACAATGCCGTATCGTGGTAGACGAAGACGAAGACGACGTCAGAGGGGTGGTTTTATCGGTCTTGGTATTCCAATTTTACCACGTGTACTTAATAAAGTATTCAAAGTATTGAGACATCGAGATGTAGGAGTAGGTCCTACATTACTGCATAGAATTGGTCGCGCTGCTCGTTCTAAGTAAAGGGTAGTGTTTTGTGTTAGATAATTACTATGGTGTACCGTGGTAGACGACGACATCGAGGTGGGATGAGAGTGTACCGTGGAAAACCACGACAACGAGGTGGGATTCTTCCAGCAGCAATTCTCCCTATATTAGCCTTGGCTGGGAAAGCTGCAGCAACATCAGCAGCAGCAACAGCTGGGGGTATTGCGGCGAAGAAACTATCACGAAAAATATTTGGAGCTGGAAGAGGTAGACGTAGACGTAGACGATGATTATAAGTAGAGTGCAAGGTGTGTAGAGAGGGTAACATTATGGTATACGGTGGTAGACGAAGACGACGAAGACGACGGCAAAGAGGTGGAGGACGGATCAAAAATTTTATGGACACTACACAGTATCGTGTATTGAAGGGGTTGTTATCAGGTGTTGCAGGAGCTGCAAGGGATGAAGGGTTAATTAAATTTAGATTGAGAAGAGGATGATTATAAGTAAAGAAGGTGGAACAAGAGTATTATAATGGAGTGGAGTGATATGTCTGAGGATTATTTTCAATCCCTTTTCCCCGTGGGAGGTGTGAAAACGACTATGGAGGAAGTCTATCAGGTGTTGGATAATGCATTAGAAGAGGAGACACGATGTACAATGACTGTGTCGGAGAGTGTTTATCGTCAAGCACAACGAGAATTACAACCTAGACACGTGGGCGATGTAAAAGGTCATTTACAATATACAGTGTATGAGATGAATCAGCCAAAACCCTATATAAGTCGTACAGATCATGATTGATTGTAGTTATGGAACAGACGCTGCGAGAGATGGTTGAGAAGCAGAGTATTAGAGAAGGAGTGCAACGGTGCTGGAAATCTCCTCCAACATGTAGTTATACAATGACAATGGACAGTGACGCGATTATTATGAAGGATAGACAGAGTGGTGAATGTATCTTGAATGAACAAGAAATGGCAACTCGTTATCTATCTTCCTTTAAAGGGGCAGTACGAATGCATACGTCAGATATGGGGGCGTATTTGGTACCGGATCCATTGAATCCATACAGAGGTCCAAATCTATCCTACTTCAAGGACAAGAGTGTAAAGACTGTGTTTGGAATGAAGTATCCAAGTTTGACTATTCATAGTACCTCATTACGCCCATATACACCGATGGATGTGATTCGATTATCTGACGCGATTGTGTGTGCCAATCAAGTGAACAAACGACGAGGTTTGAAACGACGAGGAGAGGAGATTGTACACCACCTTAGCGAGGATGAAGGTAGAGAGAGAATGGATGAGGAAGAGATGGCTGGAGAAATGAGTGTAAATAACCCTCTCCCTTTCCATCGACTCAAGAAGCGGGCCAAACGGATGAAGGAACAGACGAAGCATGATGATTTTGAACTTTTGGATTTACCATTTGGAACCCCCGATGAGAAATGGAAAATATGGAACAAAGAATTGGAGATAGTACAATCTGATACGTTTAGAGACATGATTCAAAGTTTCTATTTTCTTCATCGAGTACGTGTTAATGTACAAAGACATCGGATCAGTGAATCCCATCCAAACACCCCTATTCCTATACGTATTCAAACGTATATAACAATTCATTTGTATCAAAATGCGTGTACACCAGCACAACGGTTGAAAATATATGATGATGGTTATGCTTTCTACTTTCGGACTATGTATCGTGTACGTGCTAACTACATGCGCTATATGGAAAAGCGTAAAATGGAATTGGAAATACAGTACATTATGCAAAGTAGACATACTGTAAACAATGATACAGAATATGACTCAGATGATGAAGATGACGGTGATGATAATGACGATGATGATGAAAAAGTATTTGTTGTTGTGTAAAATAAACATACAGAACAAAGCATGTGTTTTTCTTTCTCTATATAAGGGGAGGGTTTCAAAGATTTATCAGAAGGATGACTTTACCAACAGCGTGGTGTGTGGCATTAGAATTGGGGTATTCAGAAGAAGTGATTAAAATTGTAACACATTGTGAAGAGAAGATTAGTGCAGGTGCATTAATAGAACGTTTATTGGATTATGAAGAAGGGATCCCAGTTAAAAAAGTGAAGAAGGTATCATTTGGATCTATCACGTGTAAGATGGGTGAGACTGTAACCATGTACCAATCCATTGAGGCACGAGAGGAAAGAGTACGATTGGAAAAGGAGACACGTACATTACTTCGAGAAATACGATGTATTATGTGTCGTATAAGTGAGCTGCTAATATTATTTATTCCATGTGGACATTGTATAGTGTGTAAAGAATGTTATGAAACAAATTGGTTGCTACAATGCCCATGGTGTTCTATGGATATACATCAAACGGTTGTTGTCTACCGTGCATAAACCATGTTAATGCACAATAGCAATGATATATAAGTTGAAGGTGAGGACAAGAGTGTAAAATTATGACAATGACGCATCCATTAGGTGATGTGATCCACAATTATCTGGTGGTGGATACGGAAGGAGATACGGATTTGGCAGAGGTGACGTGTTTATGGATACAAGAACGTGCATGGGGTATATTATTTGTGGAGACGTTTCATGTATTGATTCAACCCTCTGTAACGGACACGGTTTCTGGATTACCAATTACACCGTCCGGATTGTGTTATTACAATGAACGATTTGATGTGACATATATTCATGGAATTGGTAAAGAGATACGAATGAAAGAAGGATTATGCTATGAAGATGCACAAGCATTATTAAAAAAATTCATACATATTAATGAACAACGACATGGACCTGTATATGATATTCTGATGGCTGGTCCATCAACAGCGGAGTTCAATTTCTTAAAGCCTGTGATCTTGAACAGATTTCATGTGATAGATGTGATTTTGAAACAATGGAATCAACGTGTAAAGGAACCAAGCCATTTAGCAGCGGTAAAAGTGCGGGATGAAGAAATACCTATTGGATGTTCAAAGATGGTATGTCCTAAACAAACCCATTACCTTTATAAAAAACCTAAGAAAGCGAGTAATACGGAATGTCAACGTTATAGATGGGCACATGGATATCACTGCTCTTTAGCAGATTGTGTTGAGATTGTGTTATATTACTTTGATATTTCAAAAGACAATTGTGAATCCTTTACAGGAAAAACAGTATTTGTAAACCGCCAACCATGGCATAAACTCCATGATATGGCTTGGTCTAACACCACTACATGTAAATCAAAATCTGTGTAAAATATATGGAATGTTATATGACAATGATGCTTTAAGTAGGTGAGGGAATGGTGTATGGAGGGATAATGATTTTTCTTATGATTAGTTCCTTTTTGATTCTCTGTCTAACTCAACATGATCCTTGTGGTCCTTACGATTATCTTACAAGTCTTGAAAAGAATACGGGAGATAATTATAAGGAGACATAATGGTATGAGGTGGCAAGCAGCTGTCCAAGAGTTAGAGGAAGTAACAACTTCATTAAGTAACATGAATGAAGAAAAGGTGAGAAATCGTAATGGTAACAACCAAACCCAGCGTGATACGTAACAAACGAGGTCAACGAAAGAGTGTATGTCGTGGAAGACGGTATTGGGGGCGATATGATGAACAACATAAGAAGAAGAGGAAGAGAAGAGTGCAGTCATGGGGGCGAAGATATGACTTTACGTAAAATGATGACGTTAGGATGATGACGTCAATATGATTGAGATGGAAGGTGGTGAAGTGGAAAGTCCGGAGAGGCGGGCGAGACGATGTATGAAAATGTCATTATGTACATTCTGTAGACTTCCATTTCGTACACACCGCATGAATGAACATTTACGTCGCAGACATAAGAATAAACCCAATGCAATTGCAATATCCCATGCACGTAATGTGACGGATCGCTTCAAATATGTATGTTACAAGTGTATGAAAGTTCTACCACAAGATGCTGGTAAAGCACGATTAGATCGATTTGTGAGACAACATCTCAATCATGTATGTCAAAAGGGGGAGCGATTAAATACAGAACAACGTATGCAAATCAAACGAATATTTAAGACACTTAATACAACCAATCATAATGTAGATTTGGATGCAAGTGATCATGACAACCCAGCACCAGCCCCAGCCCCAGTACCAACGCCAGCCCCAGTACCAGTACCAACGCCAGCCCCAGTACCAACGCCAGCACCAGTACCAACGCCAGCACCAGAATTTGATGCAGATGAAGCCTTACGTGCATTGGTGGAAGGTATGCCAGATGATGGGGTGGATCGTTATGTAATGATTCAACAACAGCTTCCTATGGATGTGATGGAAAGAGCGATGGCAGAAGAGGGGGATGTAGCCTATTCAGATTTACTTTCCCCATATTCAACACAACCGAATTTATCAGATAATTTTAGAGATGATATACCACAAGTAATAGATGAGAGACCATGGATTGATGAATTGCGAGAATTACAGGGGGAAGGTTTGGCACCGTTACAGGTAGGGGATATTCCAGAACCTCTCATACAACCCACATTACTTTATAGTGCCCTACCGAATCCAATGAGAACTGAGATTGAGAATGCCTATGTCGATAGTTATAATCAAGTGGCAAATAATCGACATATTGGTACATCACCCCCTCCCCCTATGATTTTCAGACAAGATCAAGGGACAAACCCTCTACCTATTCTGAGACATGATCAAGGGACAAACCCTCTACCTATTCCGAGACATGATCAAGGGACAAACCCTCTACCTATTCCGAGACAAGATCAAGGGACAAACCCTCTACCTATTCCGAGACAAGATCAAGGGACAAGCCCTCTAGCAGATCCTCATCAGTATGAAGTACATCCACCGATACTTGAGAATGGGCAACAATACATCACCGAGTTAAATGCACTTAAAAATTCAGTTATTGTGAATTTACTTCATGATTCTATTACATTACAAGAGCAGCGTTTAGAAAATCGACGACGTGTACTCCACCAATTAGAACAGCGATTTCAAACGGTAGTACAACACCCTGATCGAGGGGATGGGAATGGTGTATACACCGATACAACAATGGAGCGTCTGTTACAGATGTTGGATACAAAAGAGCGCTTTATTGCACACATGGTTCATGAAAATGCCAATCAAGTAGCTCAACGTGAAAATATGCTACGCTTTATTCGTGAATTCAACTAAGTAAATGTGGGGATTTTTCACAATGTAGCAAACATGTGTCAACGGTGTATAGAACGACAAACAGTGTTTAAAGATACATTGGGTCATTTGAAGAAGGGGGTAGGCTGTTTCAAACGTACAATTAATCATCGAATTAACCAATTACCCAAAGCCTATGTGGAAGATTTACGAAAACTGATGGAGAAGATGCAAAAAGGTGGTGGAAATAAAAAACTCACACCTGTGCAGCAGGAATTCTTTAAAGTGTATGGTCCAATTCTACGCAAATTTGTACGACCCCCTATTGATTATTACAGTTTTCTGAAAAAGAAACGTCGATTTCAACAAAAACAAATGCCATTTGTACAAGCCTATGGCATAGCGTTTCATGATGATCCAACCAATTTTGATTTGACAGATATTCAAGTAAATCATGATGAGACGACTATATAAGGAGAAGAATATTTACTTCACTATCAGTGTTGTGACATGTCTCCCACAATTCAACATCTCTATCATCATCGTACATGGAATGCAACAGATTGTATGCCATGCTCTCCCTGTAGCTGCAAACTACCTACTATTGACGCTCCAGACACGTGGATAGCCGCTATTGTGCAAATTATCATCATTATCATCTTTGTAATGAATATGGGACTATGTGGTAGAAAAATAGTCAAGCACCGTAGACGACTTGTGGGAACGGTGCATGGTATAGGACTGAATGCACAACAGTCGCCTGTTTAAACATTATATAAAGGATGTGGAATCAGTGTAGAGACAAACATGAGTTCGGAAGGACGTAAACGTGTTGTCATCTTGGACGATGAAGTAGCACCTCCAGCCAAAATTCAGGCTGGTGATGTAAAGAAAACAAAGCCGCAACGACGACGTTTACCCACTGTGGTCAATGACACTGTGAAGGGGTTCTTCAACAGCACCCTCCATGCAACACGGAGAGTAGAGTGGTCAAAGCGACCATATACCAATCTACGACATCTTCCTATTGCCATGGTGAAATTAGCAAATCCCAGCGCTGATATTCCTAATTTTCATGCAATTCGAGTGGAGAATTATGATTGTTGGCCACGTGAATTTACTCACTGGGAGGATAAAGCACTTGAAGCGCGATTACTTTTCAACAGTGGGAGTTCTATGTGGTATGGATTGACGAAGCAGAATGAGTATGCAGAAGGTGTGTTCGATACACGTATCCGTCTTTCCAATCAAGTGGCAGAAGACTTGGTGTTATTGGAACAATTAATGGGTCAATTGATTGGACAAAGTTCTTGGCCACATTATCATATGGATACCATTGTGCGTGATGGTGCGACAGCGGAAGCGAATAAGGGGATCTATGTCAAATTATGTCGTCCACCTCATTCATCACCAACGCCCATCTTCACCATGGGAGAACGACAGTTTGAATTGAAGTCTTTGTATGCCTTAAATAAGATTTGGGAAACGTTGACGCATATGGATGGAACATACAAGGAGAAGGGGAGTGTAATTCGTCTCAGCTGTACATTCCAAATCACAGGTGTTTATCGTGATGATGAGAAACAACGGTTCCGACTTTGTTGCAGTGTGAAACAAGTACTGTATCACCATCATATTGAAGTAGGTGAAGCCATGGAACAGATGACAGAAGCGGAAGAAGAGGAAATGTGTGCTTTAGTGGATAAGGTGGAGAATACTTTACCACAAACACCTCCAACACCTCCAACATCACCCCCACCAACCCTCACTGTAAAACCCATAAAACGGAAGAAACGCTTAAAGGTGGATATTAAACAGGCACAAGATTGGAAAAAGGAGCATATGGAGAATGTAATAGCTGATGTGGATAAGCAATTACTGTGTCTATACACATTTATAACCCCTACAAAAGACATTGACATGGACCATTCATTTATTGATAAAGATGTGCGACCCATTTATGAGAAATCCCCTATCCACAGCTTGAAACATATACTAAACCAATTGATGGAATTATTGAAAAAATACGGTAATTTTGCAAGAGCTCAACCCACCAATGAAGATGAAATGGAAGAGGAGCGTTGTGAAATGAACCGTCTCGTCTATATTCAGATCCTTAAACAAATCGTGGAGGAACTTTATATGCTACGTCAATATCAAGGACGTGTGGTAGAAAATGTGACGGTACGGGACATGTACCTCAAACGATTTTATGAGATGTTGAAGGCGAGTTCAGGGGATTGGATACAAAATGGTAAGAAAGAAGGACGACATAGTGATATGATTGAAGAGTATTTTATAGTACGTGGAATGCAACAAGTCTTGCGACGTTTGGAAGCAAACCATAAAGTGTACCAAAAGGTGTACAATGTTTGTGCTTATTTGTATACGGATACAGATATACCTCACCCCCCTAATTATACGGATAAACAGTTGTATGACGATGTGAATACATACCTTGCCTCATCTCATGTACAAGTGAAACTTCTTCCATTACTTCAACGTTTGGAAAGTGATTGCTTCCGCAATGAACATTTCAGTGATGCACTCAAAACATTAACCCCTACAATTTACGCTGCACATGCCGTATGTCATATGAAGAAGCGGATTCAAGATGTAATGGAAATCTTACGCCATGGTCTAAAAGGATTACATGGAATAGAAGTGGATGGTGACAAAGGAGTGGGTAGTTATGATGTACGTTTCAAACCTTTGTACCGCGCTTTTGTTCTTAGTGCCATGAAACGTCTCGCATCATTGAAAGGAGCGGATTGGCATCAACAAATCCATCGCTTCAATATCCATCCTATTGCAGATATTTGTCCAAATCAATATACAGAACTCCGTGAACGCGTGACCACAGATGAGTACCCCATCTATATAAAGAATGGTGTGATTGACTGGCTTACCTTTGACATTGACATTACACTGATTCCAGAATATAGTGAAATGTAATTGTTTTTGTGTTTACGTAATAAAGTATGATTCATGGACTTATTGTTTTAAAACATGGACTTTCGTCTGGAAAATGACTCTTCTATGATTGTGTGTGGACCGAGTAAATCGGGAAAATCCACCTTTGTCTTAAATTTACTGAAACATAAAGATGGGTTATTTAAACACCCCATCCGTAAAATATGGTGGTTTTATGGGATAGAGAGTCCTTTTCATGATAAATTAAAGGAGTTGGACATTCAGATGAAATTGGGGGTCCCTACCCACGATGATTTAGATCAATTGGGACAGAATGATATTGTGATTTTGGACGATCTGCAGCAGGAGAGTGCGAAACATGAAGGAATCACCACCCTTTTTCTACGTGGTTCCCATCATAAAGGCTTCTTTGCCATTCAAATTACCCAATACTTGTATGGAGATAAGGAGCAGCGGATGCGTAATAATAATGTCCACTATATGGTCCTTTTCCCCAATCCACGCAATCAGCAGCAGACGAGTCAATTCCTATCCCGCATGCTCCCAGCAGGAAATACCCATGTCATCCATGATATTCTCGCCACTTTGATGCGAGAGTATGGTAGCTACGCCTACTTGTTTGTTGACTTTACGACCAGCACACCGATGGAATACCGTTTACGTACAAAATTATTTGAACCCCCCATGATTGTATTTAAGTTAACGAAACACCCCCACCGAAACAAGATGGATTTCAGTAAAATGATGGTTGTGACCCCTGCCATGTACAGAGCATGTGAAGAGAAACAGGCAGGGGGGCAAACGGGAGGGGTTGCCTCCAATCCTCAAACAGCGTTACTTCAACATACGTTGGAAAATGAGAAAATAGATGATATGGTTCACCCCTACCCTCAGTATGCAAGAGAAGTGGCGCGGGACATTATTCGCTCAAAACCTAGCATGGAAACGATCCGTGCATGGCACGCCAAACTAATCCACTTCCAGCAATTGCGTAATAAACTATTTGGTATGAATACGGCCTTAACCCCCCTCCCTCGACCGCATACAGAGGGGGTTAAATCCGACCGCAAGAACAGTGATGAGCATGTCACTCCAACAACCGTACCTCCTCCTGCTACACCCCCTCCTACCACCTCTGGGGTTGGTCGTGGTGCGACACGTGGACGTATGCGCACACGTGGTGTAAATAAAGAAAATAAAGAAAATACACGCCCTAGGCGTGGGGTTGTTAAAGAAGTCACTGGACACTCTTCACGTAAACGCACCCCCCTACAAGCGATGTATGAGCATTATAATACGTAAACTTGGATGGAAACGTGTGCTAGAGATGACAGCTCAACTCTTTCAACGTCTGTGCACCTCCTGTACAACGGCGGTGGCAGATGAGGATGGAGAAACTCATGTCCAATTCACCATGAATTGTTGTGCCCATCATAATGTGACCCATATTATACCAAGTAGACTTGTACCTAAGGATAGTTGTGATGGCGGAAGAAAGGTTAAAAGCCATCTACTACGACAGCAAGCATCCTGCTGGGTACGGTTCCGTCGCTGCTTTAGCTGCTGCATCCGGCCTGAGACCCGCACGTGTCCATCATTGGCTTCAATCCCAGCCAACATATACACTTCATCGACAGAAGCGGAACCGTATCCGCCCTCTACACCCGTATCGCGTGAGTGGCCCACGCATCCAGTTCCAAGCGGATATTGTGGACTATCAGAAGTATGCCGCCTCTAACCGCCAGTATAAATACATCCTCATGCTCATGGATATTTTCTCCCGCAAAGCATGGGCGTTCCCTTTGAAAACGAAAAGTGCAGAGGAAGTGGCGGGAATTCTGGAGAAGGTGTTTAAAACCATCCCTCCCCCACAACGTCTCCAAACGGATCAAGGTCGTGAATTTTATAATACCAAGGTGGATAAAGTATTGAAGAAGGAGAATATTGAACATTTCTCTATTTATAGCCCTTATAAATGTGCGCATGTGGAACGTTTGAATCGTACCATTAAAGATAAATTAGAACGTATTTTCACAGCCACCAATGCCCAGAATTGGATTGATTACCTCCCAGACGTGATGATGGCGTATAATAACACACGTCATTCCACAACCCAGAAAATCCCCAATGAAGTCACGTCACAGGATATTGGTACAATCCTTCAACATCAACAGAAACGGGCTCGACAAAACTATCCCCAATTGAAACGTCCCCAACGTCCACACAGTAGCCTCAAAGTGGGGGCACGAGTCCGTATCTCTCGTGATAAGGGAACGTTTGGGCGGGGGTATGAAGCGAATTGGTCAACGGAAGAGTTTCGTATTCAAAGTATACGGAAAGATCCCTATGGGACACGTATGTACTCTCTCGTGGATTTAGCAGGGGAACCCATTCGTGGTGCATTTTATGCACAGGAATTACAAGTAGTGCGACGGGATGAGGAAATCTATCAAGTGGATCAAGTTCTACGTACACGTACACGTAATGGTCAACGGGAACATCTCGTGCACTGGCAAGGTTATCCCTCCTCCATGAACTCATGGGTGAAGGACAGTGATATCCAACCTCTAGGTAACCATCGCCAGTATTGAGCAAGTAAGGAGTGATGGGGGAGAAGAAGTCTGACTTTTCATTACTCCTACTCAGCAATGTTAGGAATGATGCCTTTGACAATAAAGCAAATCATTATTTTACCAATTACAACCTACCTTTTCAACTACCGTTGCATGAACAATGGGAAGTAGGTGTGTCTGCTTTTGGGTATGTGAACACTATTGATACAGTGACGGAGCCATGCACCATCACAGTGGGTAAGACGTCAGATGTGGGGCATAAATCGACCTTGAACACGTTTCTCCCCTATTATACGATGGAGGGAACGGACAAAGTCACACAGCACATCATTTACGAGTCCAACGCACAATGGCTGGAGATGGCACCGATTGACGCCTTACAACAATATTTGAACCGTGTCCAAACCCAAATGATGACTATCAACACCAGCCGCTCCATTCTGTACATGGGTGGAGATGGATTTACAGAACGTGATGTGTATCATATAGAAGTGGTACCTGTGTCCATGTATCAAGTGAAGGAGTATACCACTTTCCATTACGTTCTTGTATTTTCTCCAGCATTGGCCATGTCTTTCTTTTTAAACCAATGTGTCTACCATCTCTCCCCAAATCAATCCACCTTTATTCAAACCCGTGTATCTACACATTATAAACAGTTTATCAATCATACGGTCGGTTCATATACAGATTATTGGTTTAAAGTCATCCCCCTCCATCGCTGCACCTTCCTCAAACACTATCACCAAGAGTATGCACAACAGGACATGCCTCTGGAAGATCTCCTCCAATGGTTGGAATGGTCAGGGGTGGGTAAACTTATAATGCATACAGAGGATGAAATCCAATTTCAAATACAACCTATACAGAATACAGCCCTCGTGGCGATAGATTATCAACTCCTCACCAGTATGTGTCATCAGACCCATGTGGAAGTCACCACCCCCATCAATCTATATGGATGCCACCCTCTGGAAACACCTTTCCTCCCAATCTATTTACGAATGCCTGGTGCACAATATGGAAAATCTCCTATTTATGATGATATCAATAAATTGATCAAGCTCTATGACAAGGAGTATAATATCGTGGTGGATTTGGCCAAGACATTGGATATTTCCCTCCCATCTGATTTGATCACACGTCCAGTGAAGAAAGGAATAAGTGGTGGTCATACAATCACAGGTATGGTGATAGGTACCATCATTACAGACAAAGCCCAACAGGTGCAGTATACCTATAATATCAAACTGACCTACTTGCGACACCTCATCACCACTCTACAACATCTCCAAAAAGTGTTGGGGAATCACCTCCCATTTACTACATGGTTCAATTTACGACGTGATAATCACTTCACTTCAAAAGATGGTGAAATGGTAGCTACCCGTTATAAAACCATCCTCCATTATTTCCCTAAAGACAAACAACCTTCAAATCAACAGACGAATAGATTACACAACAAACTATATTCTGATACCTTGAAAACAAAACTTCTACCTATCCTGCGTAATGATGCAGTACACACCTACAATACCAGTACAGTCCAGGCGAGTAAAGATCGTGCAGCCTTGGTGGAGATAACACGCACGTTATTTACCCCCAAAACCTCTTCCTCTAATATACTTGCATCAAACCAGGATATTGTGTACGAACGTGGTTCCATCACTATCCCAACATCTATCCAATACAAGTATCGGTTGTTTACTCATTTTGATTTCCGTCGTATTCGCCCTCTCCCCGATTACATTGCCCACCTTACCTCAATTATCACACAGTATAATGCATTGAAGGATGAAGAATTAAAGAGTCAATGGGGAAAAGATCTTGAAACCTTGGCAGAACTGGATTCCCTTCTCATTCATGTTAAAAAAGAAGAACGTGTTGTGATGGGCTTTTACGCCATCCTAGGCTTCTATGTAACGAAGGAAATTACTATCCCTAGTGGTTTCTACACCTTACCCCAATATATAGATCGTGTCTTTTATAAAGATCAATGTTTCCACATTGTTGTGAAGAATGTATCCTACCGGTCACGTCATACCACTTCCATCATGAAGGCGTACCCTTACATTGCCACTTTGCTGGTGTGTAAAGGAGGGCTCTCCCTTTCCATTCATGTTAATTGGGGGGATGATGACAATGATACACTCCATGACTATTACCCTATCTTTATTCAATTTGAAAATACATCACAAATTGCCAAACGATTGAATACCAATGAACTGTCTGGATTGTGGCAAGGCACGTTTCCACCACCCCCATCCATCAAATCTTATAATGAAGATCTATATACAAGTTATATTGATGAGACTGCAAAGATTCAAACCTACCGGAAGATTCGTTGGTTGGGGGTAGGTCGTATACAAGAACAGACGTTGGATAGAGGACAGTACCATACCCCTCTCACATCAAGTCAGTCTGTGTATTGGAAGCGGGATGGTTTTCAACCTATGCGTCCAATCACGTGTAGCACTTATACAGTGACCACAGTGCAAAAACATATAGGTCAACAATTGGTGACAAAGGAACGTGTATGGAAAACATTACCAGACATTGAAATAACAGCCCCTATTCTTCAATATAAGGAGTTCCACTTTACACTACCCATCCCCATCACCCCCTTTTATTTGGTGAAAGATATTCTCCAACGTCCACCATCAGACATGAAGGCTCAATTGGAACGAATGAAAGGATGGGTGGATGAAGAGGATAACCCGTATGAAACCTTGAATGTATTCCATCTTCCAGAACCTCTCTCCATCGCCTATTATCATACAGACCCCAATGTATTATCCCCCATCATCTATACCATTCCCAAAGGAATTTATACACTTCAATCTCTTGTGTATGCCATTAATAAAGGGAATCCCAACAGTCGCATGTTTTGGATTCGATACAGTGCCAGCACCATCTTCTATCGTTTGGAATTTCAAATGCCACCCACCTCCACCTTGACCATGGGTGTATTAACAGACCCTCTATTCAAGTACAGTATGGAATATGTGAATGTGACAAACTACCCATCATCTTTTACACATGGAATGGTCCTTCATATCAATGCCTTGTGGGATTATACCTTACCAGACACGTATACAGATTATACCACTCTTCCACAGACCCAGTATCCATGGCTGAAAGAAGAGGGGCAACGGTATTTTAAAAAAGTTCATACAAAGGATTGGAGTGAAGGATCCAGTGGGAATCAGTATCTACAACAATATTTATTTGGGATGGAAGCATATCGTCAGTCTGATTATCTCATCAGTAAATTCATCTCCAAATACACAACTAAGTCTGGAGAATTCTGGATGCATGATTATATACAGGAACAAAAACCCCCTTTGGAAGTGATAGGGTGGTATTCTCAAGATGGAGTGAACGCTTTGGGTATCAAAGGGTGTCTTACCCATGGTCTACATTCCTATCAGCGGAACATGTACTATTTGACAGAGGGTAGCATTTTACGCATTCGTCCGCGTGATAAGAAAACGTTGAAAAAGGTGCGTCTACAAATGGATTTTAATACCCGCCCTCTGTTACATATGTATCGTGCAGATATGAAACCCTTGGATGATAGTATTGTGCGTGCAGAAGGAATGAACTTTTACACCCCATTTCAAACCATAACCATTCCTAAAGGTGCATATAGCATTACGGGATTAATTAATCACATCCAATTATTCTTAACGGAATGGACTGACATTACATTACGTTTGACAGATGAACATTTCTTTTCTATTCACACAGGACGAAACACCTATATTGATTTTGGACAATGTTTAGGGTACAAATTGAATTTATCACGTACTTATTTCGGTCCACATTCCCATTATCAAACCACTTACCCTATAGACATTGTCCCCAATACCTACAATATCATCATCTACTGTAATATTGTGGCAGCAACCTCCATTGGAGATACGGAAGCACGTGTATTAAAAATGGTCCCAATTGAACGCAAATCCCATTTTGGTGAAATGATTGCCATTGACATTCCATCGGTGGATTACTACCCCCTCAGTAGTAAAGTGATTGATCAAATTGAAGTTCAAATTCGTGGAGATGATGGGGATTACATTCCCATGAAATTTGGACGTTCTTATTTAAAACTTCATTTTCGCCCACGACCTGATCAATAAACATCATTTTGATAAACTCTTGTTCTTTCTCTCTAGGTAATGGGATATAGGAGTTTGTGAATACAATAATGTACACGAATCAGGATCAGTACATCATCCATGTATTTAGTAATGCTCAACCCACCCTTTTCCCTGACAATACATCAGCGAATTTCACCAATGAATTAACCCCTGGACTAATTATCTCTCATGGTGATAAATGGGAAGTAGGTGTGAAAGAAATCAGCATTCAAAATACATTGAAGACAATCCCTACCGATCTCCCATTTTCAGTTGGGAAAGGTGTATCTTCTCATGGATCTTCCACCACCCCTCCCATTCTGGTAAAGCGTAAAATCCAAGCGAAACGTCCTACTCAAGGCTCTTCTATTGAACTCCGTACCGGTCCACCAGGACCCCCTGGGGTGGATGGAGCTGATGGGAAAGATGGGAAAGATGGTGTACAAGGTCCCAAAGGAGATAAAGGAGATAAGGGGGAGAAAGGTGATAAGGGGGAGAAAGGAGAAAGAGGACCACAGGGCCATCAAGGAGAAAGAGGACCACAGGGCCCTCAAGGAGAAAGAGGACCACAGGGTCTTCAAGGAGAAAGAGGATCAGAGGGCCCTCAAGGAGAAAGAGGGGGTATAGAAAAACGTGATACGACTACAAATCGTTCTGGTCAAAATGGAAAAGATGGGAAAGATGGAAAAGATGGTGAAAAAGGTGATAAAGGTCCACAAGGTGAAAGAGGTCCTCGTGGTGAAAGAGGTCCACAAGGTGAAAGAGGTCCACAAGGTGAAAGAGGTCCACAAGGTGAAAGAGGTGCTCAAGGGGGGTTAGGAGCTCCTGGTACACCTGGTCCTCCTGGTACACCTGGTCCTCAAGGTGAACGTGGCCCTCAAGGAGAACGTGGCCCTCAAGGAGAACGTGGACCTCAAGGAGAACGTGGACCTCAAGGAGTACGTGGCCCTCATGGTGTACGTGGACCTCAAGGTGTGCGTGGACCTCAAGGTGTGAAAGGGTCACAAGGTCCACCTGGTCTCCCTGGATTCGCAGGAAAACAAGGACCTCCTGGCCCACCGGGGGAACGGGGACCTCCTGGCCCGCCGGGGGAACGGGGTCCAGTTGGAAAACGTGGCCCTTCTGGACGTGGAGGGGGTCCTGCTCAATTTCGACAAATGGCGTTAGATCAAATTGATACACCTATTGGTATTTTGGATTGTATGTATGACCGACCTGTTGTCAAAGGAAAGAAATTGGACAAGTTAGAACGTTTGTTTTATAGAGAATACCCTCTTCTCCCCTCCCGCCAAATCAATAATATGACGTTTAAACCCAACGGTGGAGGTCCACATTCCCCTCTGGTACGTGTCCTCCCTCACCTCTCCCGTTTAGTGTTGGAACCTGCTAGTTATCTCCTTTATTTGAATAATATCTCACTTCTGTTTAATACACATGCCTCTGACAAGGTGAGCCCTACTTACGTGGATTTTACCGGGGAACGGGCACGTGTGCAATTGGATACACCCCCCAGCGTATGGATTAATCATTTGAAACAACAGAATCAACAATATCTCATGAAAACATTTAAAAACTACAGTAATCGTACCAGTACACCCATCACTGTGAAAACACCCCCAGCCGCGGGGGATGTACGCATTAAAAACTGGACCACACAAGGAACGTATATCAATGTCATTCCACTTTTCCTTGAACATTTGGCCCAACGAATTCATACCCATGATCATGCCTTATGTTTTTACAACTTGCATCGTGTCAGTGGTCAATTCCACCCCAATCTCTCAACTCTACCCAATGCATGGCGTGATGTGTTTAAAGCCCCCTTCACTTATATTTCCCCCCTTCTTCATAATTATGAAACGGCGGTAGGAACGGGAGAAATCTTCAAACCCAATACGTTTGATAAATGGGTCTTAAAACATCCCATCATCCTCAAACATATAATGCAACATCGTTTCCACCCCCCAACCACTGCTCGTGGCTTCATGGACATGGTAAAGGCCATTTGTGCAAATCCTAGACCTTGGCACACTTTGACGAAGGATCATCCTTACCTCACTCATGCCCTCATTCTCAATGGACCCATGCAAGCCTTATTAGGAGCACCCTGTAGTTTGATTGTTCAAGCTACCCCCATTGATATAGAACTTGGGGGAGACCACAAGAATGATTACTACCCCAGCACACTCCCCCACAATCCTAAGGGGACTCCTACCCCTGATACCACCATCATCAATTATAGTATGCCAAATCTGAATGATAAGGAGTTCAAAACCCTTACTGTAGTCGGGATGAATTTTGAATATCCCAACCGTTACAATTCTAAAAACAATTGGCCAGAGTTGAATGAACAACGCACACTTGCCCAAGCCTTTGATAAAAAGTCAGTACCCACCCCTCCTCCTTTCCCTCTACGTCGTCATCGCGCCTTTTACCATCCCTGTGTGAAAACCACTTTTCAAGCGCATGAGTACAATATCACCCCAATTCCCCTGTATCGTACACGCATTGTCAAGATCCGTCTCGCGGCTGGAACACTCCGTGAACAATTTACTCAACTGTGTACCCAATTAACCACATACGGTCTCCCCCAAATGATCACTAATGGTGGAGATTTAAACAATGGGGAACTTTATTTCAATGAGGATTACAATCAGGATGGAAGTGGTGTACACACAGATTATTATTTTCACATCCCCACCGCCAATGTTCATCCACGGTATGCAGATTTGCGTGTAAAGCAGGGGATGTTTGAAACCTACAATAAATTTATGAAACGTCAAGGAAAGATTACCATGCGTTCCCTAACCACCAGTTCACAAATCCTGGGCATTTATTTACCCAAATTATCAGACGCCTTCGACATGAACAATTTTGAAGTGGAACAACGTGCTACCAAAGCAGGGACATATTTACTCAATCGCTTCCAAAAATATGATACTAACCCCCACTCTCTTCTCGTCAATACAGATATTCATACCGATCTTATGCTTGCACCTGATACCTCCACCAGTGTAGATTTGTTTGGTTATTCAGGAGTCACCTACTCTTCCAAAGAAGATCAAGGAACATTATCTCTCAGCCCCGCCACCGCTACAGCGCGAAATAATTCAGATACTAAAGTGGAAATCAATCGTGGTAAATGGAAGAATAAAACCTTTGATTGTTATGTCCTCCTCAACCAATGTCATACCCGTAAAGATGTGGATCTGAGCTATCCACCACCCCCAATTACCCTTCGATCGGATGTAGAGCCCTCTCTCCTCCATGACATTGTTACTGCTTACCAGGAAGAGGAAACGGGATCACAAGAGGAACCTATAGAGGAACCTATAGAGGATCCTCAAGCCCTCATTGACGTTCGGACAGGAGGAGGTGTACGTCATTTTAAATTACAGCAGGGTATTTATGATATTCCCTCCCTCTTCTATACCCTCAATTCTACCACCTCCCCTCATATCAAATTCATGACTCAAAAGATAGGAGATTCTACCTTTGTCACCATTCATGTGGCTCAAGGCTATTCCCTGGAACTGGACCCCTTACTCATGGATATTCTCGGTCTTCATCAACCTCGTGTAGATCGGAGCTTACATGCTCCCGTCCCTGTCAACATGCACGCCTACATTTACAATCTACTCCTCTACTCTAACATAACCAACCCCATTTATGTAGGGGGATCAAAAACCAATTTAATGCGAGTCATTCCCTATCGCAAACTCCCATTTGGAGCACCCATTCATCATGAATTCAATCATATAGACTATCTCCCTGTTGCTTTACATAACATGAACCGTCTTCATTTTCAACTCTGCTCTGATGATGGACGCCCTATCCCCCTTCAAGGAGGACGGACCTATGTGAAACTTCAGTTACGTCGTCGACGTGTTTAAGTAACTCATTCATGAACTCTCACTCTCATTCATGGCACATCTTTTTAACCGTCAGGTGGGTTCATCCACCTATATCATCCTTGGAGCGGGGGGAGGGGGGCAGACGGGGGGGTTTCGTATGCCTGGGATTCGAATGCCACGGATCCCACGGATTCGAACCCGGGGCCATACCCGTATGAAGCGTGCCCCGAAAAGACATACCTCTGCGAAGCGTGCCCCTCCAAGGCGTGCCCCTCCAAGGCGTGCCCCTACAGGGCATGCCCCTACAGGGCGTCCAGGCCTTCTCAGTCGTGCTTTGAGTGGGTTGAAGACTCAATTGAAGCGAGGGGTGCGGCGTGGGGTGCGGCGTGGGGTGAAGAAAGGTACGAAGACGCTCAAACAGGCTGCTGCAGCCTCTGGTCGCCAATTGGTTCATACTGGACAGAAGGGTGTGGCACAGGCCCTTCGTAAAGGACAGAAGGAGGTGGGAGAAGCCATTCGTAAAGCACCTGCAGCTCTCCTCTCTCGCACCACACGGAAACGACCTTTGGAAGAGGTGGAAGCTACCCCCAGCGCCAAACGGCGTCGTGTCCATTCCACCGCCCCCTTAAGCGCTGCATCCAGCACCCGTTATAGTGATACACATTTCCTACCCTATTATCGTAGACTCACCGGAGGAGGTCAACGTTTATTTTAAGTAATTCCCCACCCCACCCTTTTCTCATCACCATGACGACAGCCACATTCCCAACACATTTAGATGCTCGATATGACGTCTTTGAAAAGGATGGAGTGGACGTCTCCAGTCGTTCCACCTTTGTCAATTTGGTGGCTCCAATCAATGCTTTGGATGCATGTGATACCATCCATTTCTCAATGAAACCCTCTGATCTCTATTGGATGGATGTTGCCAATGCCTACTGCACGGTAGACGTCTCCATTCAAACCTATGATTCTGCCGCTGCCACCTGGAACACTACAGCCACTACAGCGAGTGTCATTCTCATTAATAATTCAGCCCACAGTATGTTTCGAGATGTTAAAATTACCATCAATGAACAGGTTGTAGAAGGGGGCAATGATCTCTATTATCTCAAGGCCTACCTCATTAACATGTTACAATATGATGCTACGGCAAAAGGGACTCATTTGGTGACACAAGGATTTTATACCCCACCACCTCTCTTGTCCGCACCCTCCCCGCCGCTTTTGCAGCGAATGGATCTTTGGCGGAAACAACACAAAAATTTGATGATGCTGATAATTTAATTAATCAACAGG
This sequence comes from Prostheceraeus crozeri, assembly GCA_907163375.1. Taxonomy (NCBI): domain Eukaryota; kingdom Metazoa; phylum Platyhelminthes; order Polycladida; family Euryleptidae; genus Prostheceraeus; species Prostheceraeus crozeri. The sequence goes on along the minus strand of CAJQUW010006155.1, from coordinate 165,184 downwards.
AGATTTCATTGTGGCGTAAAAAGAAATATCGACGTCAGTATGATTTCCCCATTCATTGCAATCTCTTTCAACAGGAGAAAGCACTCCCTCCTGGTACCACTTTGGATGTAGAATTTCAAGTGAATCAACCCCAGTACATGTTCCGTGATTTTGGCACAATCACCCCCACTACCAATTACCGACTCTTTTTTCATTCCTTTAAATTACACATGCCCATGCTTCAACCCATGGATTCCATTCAAAAGGCGGTTGCCACCCGTCGAGCAAAGGAAAATATTGCTTACAAATACAATGGTATTGTTGTTCAACGCATAAATTTGAGTGATGGATGGCAGAAAAAGGATGTCTACAATTTCGCTATTAATATCCAACCGAAGCTGTTATTCTTTGGCCTAGTCCCCAGTAATAGTTGGCTCACCTTTGCAAAACGAAAACTCATCTTTCAACGACATCAACTCTCCTCCCTCACCCTTAAATCTAATGGTGTCACCATCACAGGTGGGAGTATTGAATGTAAACATCTCCGTCAAGTCTATACCCAATTTAATCGTGCCATGAATATTTATGGTAAAAATTCATCCTGTAATATTGATCTGGACACATTTAAAGACTATTTCTATCTCATCCCCTTTGATATCACCCATGATCATCGCATTGGACAACAACAAAGAACACGTGGGGACTTAAACTTTTCCCTAGAAATTGAATTTCAAAAGCCTTTAACGACTGCATTAGATCTCATCATTTTCTCACTCGTGGATGAATGCTTTGTCATCAGGCCGAATACCTCTGTCATCTCCAGCGACTACGTAACCCCCTCGGTCTAAGTTCCTATCCATCATGGTGGAATGGCTCTCCTCAAACCAATTGACCTCGGTCATGAAATCGTTGGATCATGTCCAACAACAGTATATGCTCCAATGTTGTTGCGATGATGATACCGATAGTCTCATGTGTCTCCTACAATGCAGTTGTCAATCCATGGCCCCACTCTTCCTCCAACCCTCCCACATCCCCTTCAAAGGCGTGTTTGCCGCGAATGAAGCTCCTACAGACACCACCACTTCCTACAGCTGCATTGTCAATTCAGACCCACGCCATAAAACAGGCGAACATTGGCTCGCATATTATCAAGATATAGAACATCAACTTTGTGAATTCTTTGATTCATACGGTCAGCCTATTCATCAATACCCTCATCTAGTTTCATGGTTACAAAAACGACCCTATCCTCTCAAACGTCTACATACATGTATTCAAGGCTCGAAAGCTTACTGTGGTGGTTACTGTCTCTATTATCTCAATCATCGTCCCCATTTCCCTTCCCTTTCCCAGACACTAACCCCCTTTTATCATGTTCCACCTACCCAAAGCACTAACCCTGCCCTATCCCATAATGATCGTTTCATTGCTAAGTATATGAAAACACTTGTATCTACCATTCTCTCCAATAAATAGATATGTAACAAAAACACTTGTTCTTTCTCATAATGTATTCACAATGGTCCATAAGACAGATTCTGCTTCCTCAATAGAGCAAGCACCCGTTACAATGGCCTTACCATTCACAAACAATGAACAGTGATGGTGATTGTGACGAACCAATGTTCCAGGGAAAAGTTCATGCTCATTCATCACATTGGCTGATGAGGCCAAATGCTGGAAAGGGATAGATGTTCTATACCGTTTCCAGTTGCATAATACTGTACAGGATTTCACCACTGGTGCACTTAATGTCACAGGTAAGTGACATTCTTTGGTTAGTAATGTCTCCAGACTTTCACACACTTTGTCATACACACTCATCTCATGCAATCCCATCACTTGTATACACCCACGTGGAAAGAGTTGAAGAGGGATTGTATTCCACCATTTGATGTAAATGCGTTTAGGTTTGGCTTGACGGAATCGAAGACACCACCTCCGGTGACACAACACTGGATAAATCACTTCCAATGGTAGGTCACTGGAGGCACGTATCTCCACCATACGATTACACAGCTTTGATGTCATTTAACCACTCGCCTAGATTGTCCACCCTTATAATCAAATGACCAACGCCTTTCATTGGTTGAGAGGGTTATCATTGCATTGCATTGCATCATCAAGACCTTCTAATAATGTATCTACAATCGCCTCTGTTATAATCTGATGATGACCATATGGGACGCTTTCATTTTCTGAAATCCAATAGCGTTTATCTTCCCATCCTGAGAGTGCCACCTTCTTTCGCTGCTTTGTGCGCATCACATGATATGTAGATTCTAAATTCAATTGGGATACAGCATGGATCTTTTGCTCTTCATACACCTGTTTATACAACTCGTGTGAGAGCTCACGCTTTTTGTATTGTTTGATACCTTTTACACGACAGTCTCGTGCACCATCACGCATTGTATAAGAATAAAGTTTTGGGCTAAGACAAATGAATTCATTAATCTCACGACCAAGACTCTCATCCTTAAAACAACCAAGACGATTCGCGTTGTGGGTATCATAAAGAGGGTGCGTCTTTGGATAATTGGATGTGTCCAAAACACCATGCGCTTCAGGATCTATCACATTAGGAATATCACGGAATGAGCGTAGAATTGTATCACGATCGCTTCGACTCTTTACACGAAGAAAAAATGAATCTGTATCCCCACCAATTAAGTCTACCGAGAGACAATGTTCATTGTTCTGCCACTGAGCTAAGAGGCGGTACATTTGAATCTTGCTGATATCTAGTATTGCCTGTCCAATATATATAGCACGGTCCAGTATCACTTTACGTCGTCGGATATGAACAGCTATAGCTGAATCTCCAATACCAAAGAAGTTTTGACACATGGGATGATGTGTATATTTGATGAATAATGACTTTTTGCGAACAAATCGTGTTCTCCCATATTTGCGCACATCCTCCATTGTTTTCCCAAATAACGCATTTACACATAACTTGTGCATATTGCGAGCCATTGGATTTGTGCTCTTGGCACGCTCAGCTGTATGATAGTCCGTATAGGGTCGAATAAACGCCTCTTGGTGGAATGTCATCCCTTTATGTACGTGACTTATATGCATCCCTTGCTGGACATAATACTGTAGAGCTGCAATATGGACGGTGTACCGCTCTTTCCGATGATGGGTTAAGAAGAGCTTGGTGGATGTTTTCATCTTCGGCTTCTTTTGATGTAGTGTCCCCCACAACTGATGCATATACGCACTCATCTCATCCGCCTTGATCACACCACTGGTTGGGGCATATGGAAGATCCATACTCCGATCCTGCACCTCTTCCGGATACTCCAAATCAACTGTAAAAATGCAACCTTGATACCCATTAATGTCATAGTTAAGAATCCACTCATCATCAATACATTCCAGTTGACGGTCAGGAATCCATGTAAAACATCCTTTGGGTAACTTTGCACTCATAGCCGTTCCATAAAGATTATTAGCGTCGATGTAAAACAAATGAGTATACACTCCATCATTCTCTTCCGAGGCTGCCTCATACTGTGCGTGATGCTTGTTGACAAAAGTCATCCCACCTCTGATACCGTCTTCAAACATTTTATACATTTCAGCCTCCATTAGATGATCCAATCGCACATTCGTATAGAGCAAGAAAAATGAATATGACAATCCAGGAATCCCAAAATAATGAACTGGATCCAGATGTGACACTGCAAACATCTTTGTCCGAAAATCTTCGAAGATATCCACTAGCAGTGTCACATCGACCAAGAGATAATAACTAACATAGTCTCGAAATGTCTGACACCCCAGTTCACGCCAAGCTCGGTGCGCCACTGCATAGTCTTCCTCCGAACATGGCTGTTCTGCCAAATCATTATAAAACTTGTCAATGGGAGGAAGACGTGTTTCATCCAACCTAGACCAGTCATCAAAATATGTATAAGGGAAGACACCTTTGCGGATATTGGAATGATCCATTGTAGGGTAACACTCACTTAGTATTCGATCCGACACTGGAAGGTGCTCCACTGTTAGACTCAGTTTATGTAAGGAACTTGACAGAAATTGAAACGAATCTCGAAACTGCAATTGAATGTTGTCCTTATAATTCCCATAGACCTTATAGCTTGCTGACACACCCACCGTCTTATCTCCACTCGTGTAGCAGGGGCTGATCCACCACATATTCTCATCACGTTTCACCAGGCCATGTAAGATAATCTGATGACTATCATACCCCTTCCAATTATGAAAAAATATAGGGATATGACGTCGGACCTGACGTCGTCGAAAATTGCAGGCATGACACAGTACTTGTACAAACTTCCCTGTTAAATGATCGTGGTCACGACATTTTGTATGTTCCATCATCTGATGGTTGTTTGCTTCATCATCCTTTTGCTCTCGCACGTGACGTTTACAAATGTTACATTCATGAGTATTAGCATACACCTGGCGATCTGCTACTGTCATCACCATTCTCTTACGAGCCAACCCATCGATGACGTGATGTACACGGTAAATAAGTGCTTCCATCCGATCGAGAAAAGTTGTTACACATTCTTCACCCAAATGCTGCTCCACTGTCTCTGGCGGCATGTCCAACGAATCATCCCATTTGACGTAATGACCAATCACGGCTGCTGTATGGATCTTTGTGATAGGATGAATAATGCTTTCTATATCTGCATAAACAACACATAAAGGGTGTGTCGTCTTACCAAAGTCCTTGAATTTTAACTCAAACTCTTCTGGCATCATTTCCACTTGCGTTTTCCCACCTGTACACGTCTTCTGATGCTCATCTCGTTCCTGGTAAATATGATCTGGTGCTGATGTATATCCACCATATGAAAACACTGATAAACACAGTTCACATGAGAGGTAGCGGTGATAACCTTTACTATGTGTCATATCAAAACAGTTATGAATAAAGCTCTGGAATTTAATGATGGGTATAAAATGGCAGTCGAGTCCCACATGCTCCTCATCTTCAATGTCTGTCAGTAGTATTAGATGGATGATGCGCGTCGTCTCATTACATGCCCAATCATGATCGTAAAGTGTACCCTTGAAACCCTTCCCATTATGAACGTAGATCCGTAATACTATATTGTTTCGCTGTTCAAATTGTTTCAAGTCCTTGAGGGGGTAAAGACCCTCATCACTCATCCCTGAAAAATCCAATTTATACCGATCATTCAATTGCAACTGTCGCACCACACGTACACACGTCCCCGTATATACATTATCTTGGTGAGCCAATGCATATAACACCGCATCTTGAAAACAATAGTTCGCATCCGTCACTGTTCTATAATCAAACAGGCGAATACTCCGCACCTTCTTCAATAATGGGGGAATAGGAACCAATGATCCCGCACGTCGTTGATCACGGGCAGAACGACTCAGACGAACTTCCATCCCCAAAATCTTTTGAAGAATCATCCCTGAACTTTGGATAGTCACTGCATCAATAAACGCTATCAGCTCCTGCTTAACCCTCTCCATCCATTGATCAAAATTTAAACGTTGAATGCTGTGAGTCAATATAGCATTTGAACGTATCTCCACATCTTCCACTTCATCATCTGTCACCTGACGCTCGAATAAGAAAGTCATTTGAACCACCACCGTCACTTCGTATTCTTCATTCTCACGCACAATTAAATCGTACAGTTGATCGTACATACTCTCCAAAAATCCATACACATCCCTTGTCTCTTCGTTCGGGGTATACGTCACAATGAGGCCTGCGTCATTAAAATAATATTGACGCGCTTCATGGACACCCCCGCGTTGTCCACCACCCACTTGTGGCTCCTCTTGATCCTGATCCTGATCCATCCATTCATCCTCGATCCGGTGTAGAGCAATTGCCATTTTCACTGGACACATGTGCTCATCTCCATCATCCAATAAATCACTCCCACATAAACGGCATAGATGGAAACATGCATGCCCCGTCAAAAACTCATCACGAGACATGTGCATGTGGCAGATTGGACATTCCACTAATCCATGTAATGCAAATGGACACGTGTGCTCCTGATCAGGATCATACCATAATGTACAGATCGTACAATATTCACGCCCACTCTCTACTTTGCCATGCTGAATACACTCCCACCAGTCGTCGAATTCACGGTCACAAAAGTCGCAGCGCATCCTTCTATGAACTCGTACACTATCCTCATTCGGTTTATATACCACGCTCGTGAAGGGACCCGACCCCCTTAGTAACGGGTCCCTTGGTTACCAAGGTAATTTTAAGGGACCCGAACCCTACGGGTGACCCGCGTTAGTGTCATAGGAGAATTGAAATCTACAGTACTATAGTTTTTTCGCGCCACGGGTCCCCTGGTTGGTAACGGGACCCGTGGCGCGAAAAAACTATAGTACTGTAGATTTGAATTCTACTATGACACTAACTGACACTACTGCTAACTAATGTTCTTCCACGAATTAAATCTCATTTACCAAATAGCGAATCTTTAATAAAATCAATTAATGAATTAGAAATTCCTAACAAAAATAACCTTGTCTTTCTGTCATTAGATGTCGTGAAACTTTATCCTAGCATTCCTCTCGATTTAGGAATACAGTACTGCATGGAGAGTCTAGCAGAATATTGGAGTGATGTTGACTGTTTTGGTATCACAATTGATAATATAGAAAAAATGCTGAAATTCATTTGCTACAACTACGAAATTAAATACGAAGATAAAGTTTATAAGCAAATACGTGGAGTTCCTATGGGTGCTCATTTTGCACCAGCGTTCGCGGTTATTTTTATGAGCCATATAGAGACCGATGCTTTAAATAAACTAAACTTTTCACCATTAATATTTCAGCGATACATAGATGATATCATCTTTGGTCCAGTAGAATTCAACGAAACTTTATTTGATTACGTGTTGGATACCTTTAATTTCATTAATCAAAACATAAAATTTTCTATAGAAGTTCATCAGCCTGAGGAATGGCTACCGTTCCTAGATCTAAAAATAAAAATTGTAGACCAACGAGTCAAATACTCTTGGTACCATAAGTCTAGTCATTCCAATATCACTCTTAGAAAGGATTCCTTCGTTCCGACGCATGTTAAGACTAACTTCATTACAAATAGAATATCTAGCATAGAAAAACGCTGCAGCGATGACTCTACAACGAGTTTAACAACTTTTTCTAAGATACTAAAAGAAAATGGCTACAAAGAGGGTGATTGTAAGAGAAAAAGGAAAAACAAGAAAAATAAAAACAAAAATAGTAATACTGATAAGAGTACACTTAAAGTACCATACATTAGCGACAAATGCAATAACTTAATAAAGAAACCCATTAAGAAGTATGACTTGCCAATTAAAATTGCTAACGACTATGGAAAACAGTCAGCTAAGTATCTTAATAACAAAAAATATAGAAATAATTGTAACTGTGACATTTGTTTGCAATTAATTAAATACTCCTGCAATGATAAGTTTGTAGTTTACAAGTACACTTGTCAACGCTGCAATGAATTTTATATTGGTAAAACCGCTCGTAAGTTTATAACTAGGCACAACGAACACAAAAAAGCCATTAAGAATAAATCAATTAGCAGTGCCTTGTATGAGCATATTAGAAATAAGCACAACGACATAGGCGACATCGGGGATTTTTAGGTCGGTTTCATTGCTAAACTCGATAACACTCGCGACACAACATTTACCGAATCAAAAGCAATCACACAGCTTCAGCCGAAAATCAATAGAAAACATGAACTACCGCAGTACAGTCTGTCTTCACACTTCAATCACCTCACACTTGACGCACAACACACTTCTTAATATCACTCAACTCTTTATAAACCTTCACACAGGCTGCCGACTTTACCAATTACATCGACCGAGAGAAGGCGCTGGACGCCGAAGGCCCTGTCAAAGCCATTTTAACTTATTACTTTCTAACTCTGACCATAAAAAGTATCTCGAGAGAACTGCTATTTTTGCTACCATTTTGGACAAACGATATATGAGAACATATTGTCAATATAAAGTAAATGTAGTTTAATCCAAGCAATCGATAATCAGTGCGCCTAATCATCTGTTCTTGTGGTGCAACGAAATGTTTTGAATAGCCACTTACGCCTACATGAAACGAGTTGCTGTCTTGCCCAAATGCTATATGATAGCTGCAAAGAGTAACAATAAGATCACAGGGGGGAAGTTATAAAAATTGAATGCAGTAGTATACCGAACAAAGAGATTTATCAGTCTTCAAAGCATAAATTTCACGGGTTGAGGGTCAACATTCCACAGGGAGGACGCAAATATCCGTATCACATCCAATTGTACCATTGATTGGATATCAGAAAACGGAATTTGATCATTTAGCGTTTGTACAAAAGCGGAATCAGATAGCCACTCAATGAGAAAAAAAACTTATCTAATTAGCAATCTATTTGATGCCGATACTGAACGATGCGCATTATCTGACCACGCCGTGAATAATCCTGCGTAGTCCATAATGTAAACCAACTCAATTGTGTAGCGAGAAGAAATGTGATACTTATAAAGATAAGCAGTGCGAAGCTCGATTTATGCAGCACTGATCCTATTTTTGATTACTTTACTGACCTACATTGAAGAAAATTGGCCACAATTTTGCATTAAAAATCCATATTTAACGAGTAATATGCAATCAGAATCTACAATCGAATTTTTCATTTTTACAACTGTTGATCCAATGAAATTTATATTCAACATTTAGGAAATGCAGTCGCATGCTCAAATCGCTTCTTTATAATCCTTGTTGGTTTATGTCGCATTCGTCTTACCGTCGCCGCAACTAGACTGAATAATTGTGACATTGATGAATACTATATAGCTTGGGCATATAAGAGAAAAATGTCCTCAGACTTGAATAACTTAGCAGGCGCTAAATTTCTAGGTTACTGTTTGTGCTGCGTTCAGACCTACATGACGCATCAGTGCGGCGCTCGGAAAGTCTGCACAAGCTTATACAGTGCAAAATCTAGAACAGCTGAACAATATCTTGAATAGAGGAGCAGCATGTTGTGCAGTTCATCAGCGTATTCAGCAATCTTCGATGTCCCAATCTTATTTGGGCCTTTCAGTCGTTCTGACAAGTCCTTGTAAAACAAAGCACAACGTCTGCAGCTGCCGAGAAATGTCACGCTTGAATTGCTCAAGCATGTGGACAAGATTTAAGAATTTCTTTCGATATGATAATGAAGGTAAAGTGGAAAACATTGGAATGCTGTTTTTTGATTGGAGCTTACAAGTCGAGAGATGATCCCACAGATACGTAATATAATGTCTGTATAGGTAATATATTATTTAATATAATCCATTTAAACCGACAAATTGCTGCGTCCGTGGTAAACCAGAACCACCAATCCTTAGTCAACTTTGCCATTATTCTACCAACTGAGCTGTTGGGACAATCAATTCCTCAGCTACATGACCCTAAACGAGGCGTAGGCTGTAGGTCACCTTGCTGATATACGTTTGTATGAATATATAAAAAAATAAGTAAATATGTTCCCAATGAGCTCTTATTTCAGTTGTTCGAGGAATTGATCACAACAGTACAGTAATTAAATGGACCATTAACACCAGCCTTTTCTCATCTCAAGTCGCACGATTGCGTGTAATGCAATACAGAGCTAGTCGAATATCATCTCTTCTTTCTTTGAATTTATAATATTGAGTGAGCTAATGTATATCAAATCTAAACTACTAAGTTCGTGATGTCCTGAAGAAAACTCACTCTCCAAACAGCAAGACTGCTGTGACAGAGATGACGATAGCAATGACTGGGCTTGATATCCGATCGAGAAAGATTGGCATTGTTTCCACACAGGCAGCGTTACCCAAAAGTAATGTCACAAGGAGCACGTGATGGCGCTTGATTAAAGGATAAATTGCTTTCGCATATTTTCTCTCTGATGGGTTGCCTGCTTGACGAAGTACTTCAAGACCCACAGAATCCAAACTCAGAAGGCCGAGAGTCAATCCAGACATGAGACCTAAAATCAAGGAATTATGTCATCAAGTTCGTACTACTACATGCAGTGTGAATTGAATTCACAGCAAAACATCAGGTTATTCACAAATCCGATTTAAATTGTAATACATGTATGTCACAAACAGACTTCAAGCTCATTTGCTGAAGCATGTATCGTCTACGGGCCGCAAAGTTTCAAGTATCTTCATGTCATAGAAAACTCCTAAATACATGCATCAAGTACAAAATGAAAAAATTATAGCTCTTTTCAGTAATATGACATGCACCAAGTTTCCTGGAGAGCAAAATTTGACCATGTGTCTTTTCACAGTATAACATCTACATAAATTTCCATTAACACAGAGCAGTTAACGAAACCAGAACTTTTTCTGGTTTGGTAGTGTCTAAATTTATACTGATCAAGAAAAATCATGTACCCCGTATATTTCGACATTTTCTTTTCAATCGAAGTCAAACCAGATTTTCACAAAATTATCGGAATCTCGTCGAAACTTAAGCCTGCAACTGGGAATCAGCTTTACATAGCCAATAGTCTCTTTGCTGTTGTTGTTCATTGTTTGCTAAACAACGAACGAGAAAAAGCGTCTTCAGATGTCTGTGCGACGTTTCACTCACCGCACTTACATCATGCACAAAGTTGTGATGCAGTGTGCATGATTAAGCTCGGCGCAAGAACCGCCGCACAATAAATTAACAGACATAGTATTCGAAGACGTTTGCTCTATGCCACACATAGAAATAAACTGTTTATCTGAAGTTGGCTAGAATGGAAACTGACTCAAGGTCGCGGCACATCCGAGGGAACTAAGTTGGGGCATGAACCACCAATTAAAAGCTTCGATTTACACATGTGACTGATTCTAACCCAATGATACAGACGTTGGCAGGTGCATCTAAGTGAAAATGCGTGCGATTTATGTGCCGTTATTGTGTATTGCATGAAGCTTAATTTCCATTCTAGAGGTTTTTATTGTTGTCAATTTCTATGATGCCACATTGTTATTTCATTTACTGCAGAATGATATTCCATCGTACAAAACGCTTAAATGATCTTGAAATAATTTGAGATCCATGTCTCTCAAACATGGTGTTAACATTTTAAAATTCAATACAACGTCTGGGATTGCAAATCTTCAGTTTCAGGTCGTGAATCCTTTAAAAGCACAACATTCTGATGAATCTATCGAACCACCTACATACACTTGCAGTAAAAACACAAGACATATTAATCAACCACAAATTTCATCTTTTTACTACATTTCGTGATTGAATTAACATTTTGAAATTATAGAGTGAATGACTTCCTATCCTTTCACTGTGTATCAGTTGTTAAGTTTAAGTAGCATGATGTCCATAACGTACTGAATCTCCAACTAAAGAAACTACAAAAGTATACACTATTTAATTTGCTTTCAATAAATCATCAACATGACAGCATCTGTCAAGATTATAGGCTTAAAGCATCAAATGGTGAATACTTCTTACCAAAGTTCAAAAATATTTATTGAACATACCTGCTCCAAGAACCAGAAGACAATATCCACCAAGATAAACCCAAAACATTGCGTCATTGATTGTGAGAGCCTTTTCAGTCTCGGAAAAAGATACTCCATCACAAATAATATTTGTGAGAGATATCTGTGTGCATACAACAGATTTATTCATCTGAAAATAAGAAATTACATGGAAAAAATCCCGCAATGTCATTGAATTTCAGCCTAAATTCTCAATGAACGCTGATATTCATGCGCTAATGATCACATAAAATCTATGGTCATAGTATCTTGTAAAATAAGCTTTTTAAAAACGCAATTGAACCTATTGGATTAACATAACTGAATGATCTGAATATTTGTCTGCAAAACCGCGTCTATTTTTATGATATTGCAAATTTCTAAGCCAAATGCATAAAAAAACAGTTTTTCATAAAAAGCATAAAGTTAATTTTGGTATCATTTTTTGGCATTTGTGGAAACACAGATGGTTGGAAATAATTTGATCTTATAATTTCTGCTTATCCGCCATTCATTATTATCTGCTATTTTTAGTTGTATTTAATCCAATTTCACCCAACCAGTTAACGCCCTATAAGAGAAATTGCATGTTTTCAGTGAGTTCATATTAAGCATACAAACACTTCCTATCCATTTCAATTCAGGTTTTTCGGTACAACTTCTAGTAATTAACAATGTGCAAATTGCAATATTCTCAATCTTTGTGATTGAGAATATTGTAATTTGCACATTGGCAATTAAGTAGAAATCTAAAAGGACAGAGATTTGGCTCCAGCGCCTTCGTTGGTCGATCCTACAATAGCGTAGATACAACGAACTTCATGAATACTTACCACAAGTACTACAGCTTTACCTATTACTTGAATGGAATTTTATAGTGGCGGTCTTATACGTTGAGAGTCTACTTCATTGTGAAATACCTATGAGAAAGGGGAAATTACTTTAAAATGGCAATTGACGCTCTAATTTCAAATCATAACTGTATGACGAGATCAAATGTGAACAGCGCATTGACATGAGCATTCATTTTTACATTTTCAACGAAAGTGTTTTGCTTTCATTTTTGATAGAATAAAAGGTTCTATGGAATGTCTGAAAGTATCAATTCCGAGTCTGGCAATAAGTGGGTCATTGGACGATAACATGATCGCGGTCTAGGGGAAGGGCTATCAAAATGTATGCCGGTGATCATATAGAGGTGTTGCAGGTGACGATTGCGTATTCACTGCAACTTGACGAAATATCAAAAGTTATATGTTCTACATCAGCTCAACTTTTGCTAGATTTATGTCCAAATTCTAAAGTTCCCTCAAGGAGTTCAAAAAATGACTTAAATCAATGTACAATCTCGATTAATGACATAAATTTGTTAAACATGCCATCCATGAAGGTTCACTTTTGGCAAATTCTATTGACAACTTAGTTTCTTTTATATCAGAGTTTCTTTACAATGATGATTTGGTGTCAGTTTCTGAAAGCGAATTAGAGTTTCATAGAAGACAAATGACACGGGGGAGATGGCATGCTTTCCCTCTCGGTCTGGCGATTCTCGTGCGCATTACACGGCACGGGCCTTCCCTGAATCGGAACTCTGATGGACTTACTCCCAATCAGCAGCTGACTCTGTCTCCCGAACATATAGGCCTAGTGATCACTCACTGATAAATATGCATCTACAATTATTTCATAGAAACCGAAAAAAAGAAAAGAAAAGTGCATGTGCCTTCACTTCTACCTTCGAACGTGCGATATATTTCCAACAAAGCTGAGGAAGTCAGAGACACCATATCTCGTCTCAATCCTGATTTGTGCGTGCTTACGGAGACATGATTGAATCATAATATTCAGGTTACCAGCGTTCAGATACCAAATGATTCAGTTTTGAGAAAAGGTTGTGACTGCTTTGGTAGTGAAATAATTTGTGATTGCTCTAGAAAATTGTTTCTGAAATAGTTGTTCCAGAAATAGACTCATGTGGATCTGAAATTTTGTCCATCGTCTTTGAAAATTTTTTGATAATAGCTTTGTATCATCCATTTTGGAAGAATCCAGCGAAACATCATGACTGCATCAACTGTGGATAGCATAGTGGATTTCGTATTCTCACCGTCAATAACCTTTCCTCAAAAGTTATGTGGTGATTTTAATGATGTTCATTTACATGTATATAAAGAAGAAATAGCTGACTTTCTTCAATTACGCTTGTGACTTCTCCAACCCGTGGTTCCAACATTTTAGACCAAATTTTCATAAACTATCATGTTTCTAATGCTATCATGTTTTAATACTATTGCCTTAATGTCGGCGGTCACAATTGTGACGAGTTATTTATTCATTGATTATAATTACTATGACAACTGAGGTGTGGTGGTAAGGGTTTGATCTCGCCAATTGACACAGTCGCATAAGTGGCTCGTAGCTCAGTTGGTAGAGCACAGGTCTAGTTAACCTTGATCGTAGTTCGAATCCTGCCAGTCGCACATCGTTTGCATGGCAATTTGATCTATCGTTAATTTAATTTCATTGCTGTAAATAATCCTGTACGACTTCCGCCATTTGAAAAATCCGATTATTATTCCATTTTCTGGTCAGCTTGTAAACCTGTTTATTACAAGAAACAAGTGGGGAATTTCTCATCATCAAATAAAGCTAAATTCATTGGAGCATTTTGTGTGATTTTGACTGGTTGTCTTATGTTTCAACATCATCAGACTTTGATGATGATGCTGCCAATTCACAAAGTGCATTGATTTTCTTATACAATTGAAGTTTTCCAACTCGAACAATCAGGGTTTCGTCTGATGATCTCCCCTTGGATGAAAGGGTCTCTAAAAGTGATTTTATGTGATCGTGACAAGGCATGGTGCGAAGGCAAAACACGAAAATATATTCGACTCCGAAATATGGCGATTGAACACACTAAATTTTTGAAGTCATCCTGTATTTCGTCTAAAGCTTCTTCGAACAACTACAAGTTATGGAGAAAACTTCGATTAACAGGCAATTTCTCCGGACAGAATAGGTTAAATTCTTTTCTCTCCAGAAAAACTACCAAACTATTTTTTCAGTGTTCAACAGGCAGCATCAAGCTGTGATTTATCCACAAACCGTGAACCGCCATCTTCTAGTGACGACCCTTCTTTCATTGTTGATGATTTGGTAGTAGTCTGTTTTGCGTAAATTGAAGACCACGTCTACCCGACCAGACGAAATGCCACCCTGAATTTTAAACACTTTTCATATACACCGGTAATAGCCAGTTCTGTTTGCTATATCATGAACTGGTCTTTTTCGGAGACGTGTTCCTCTTGCTTTCAAGAGCGTGTTTGTTACACCGGTACTGAAGTGTTCTAATCCCGCCAGTGTATCTGATTTCCGACCTATCAGTATTCTCCCTTATCCATCGAAAATCTTTTGAAAAAGATGGCAACCAGGAAGTGGATCTTGCCACTTATCGCACACCAAATTGACTCTAATCAATTCGCCTATGTACCAGGTCCTGGGAAAGGGACAACATCAGCCTTGACATTGATGAATAATATAATTCTGTGCTTCCTTGAAAAACGCTCAGGTGGCGTTCGTTTATTGACTGTCGATATTTCCTAAGCTTTGATAAATTGCCACACTCAACCACGATCAATGCTACTGGGACATTCTATCTTCCAGGTCACATTAGTGTTCCCAAAATTGTACAAAATGATATCCTTAGTGACAGATATCAAAGTGTTCGTGCCTCATCAATATTATCACCTTGGGTTCATGTACGATCCGGTGCACCACAGAGAAGTGTAATCGGACACATCTTATTTTGCATGGCGATGAACTCATTGAAATGTGTATCTGAAAACTCAATGATGTTCAAATACGCTAATGACATCAGTGTACTTCATTTTGTGCGTACATCTCGATCAGCTTCGAGTCGAATGGAACTATATACGTGACTGGAGAGCATCCATTGGACTAAAAATCAACTTTTCAAAGTGCGCAGTGATGAATATATCAATATCAAATGATATATCTTTTTCACCAATCGTCAACAATAACGACTCAAATGCTCTTATAGTCACTTCTGCAACCTTACTGGGCCTCACTATGCAGGGATGTGATTGCCAACAGGGAGCGTGGCCGGAAAAATTCGGAATGGTGGGAGCACCTGCTATAAGTATCTAAGGTTTATTAGGCTGTATCTAAGGTTTATTCTGAAAATTCCAACATCAGACCTCAACAGTGAACACATTGAATATCTATCAGCAATAGCACATGACATTGCTTGTGAGACAATACCAATGGCATACATATGCGACATCCCTTCTTTTTAAAAAATTCAAATGTATATAAAAAATGAACTTCAAATGTTTCCGATAATAGTCAAAAGTCAATAGTACTCCAATCGATTGGGAGGCGTTCTATCCCTTACCGGATAGCGTCGTTCTTGAAATAATTCGGGTCTCATAGTACGGGTTTTGTTTGTATTAGTATCAGTGTCGACCACCTGATTCTCCTCTGATTCTTCTTGAACATCATGAGTACCATCACCACTTTCTTTGAGAGGTATCACCTGAGAATCATGTACTTTGAACTCTCTACCTGTCACATCATAAGTTGCTATCGAAGTATTTGATCCCAACTGTCGTTTGATTATACCAGACTTCTAAGTTGAACCATCAGTTCTGAGTAGGCCATTTCGAGAATCATGACTCCATTCTGCAAAGTTACTAAGCTCAGTGCGATGACTATATGCGAATAGCTCTCGATTTGGCACCATACCATCTGAACAAGGAGCATTATTATGAAGCTCACAAAATTTGATCAACAGGCTCCTGACATTACTGCCCTCCTCATTCTTTCGCAAGAATGCTTTCATCGTTTTTTCACCCCTCCGCCTTCCCATTACTCTGACTATGATGAGGTGGGGTGAAGATATGCTTGATATTATTTGCCTCCATAAAATCCTGAAAGTTCGTTGACGAAAAGTTTGTTCCATTATCAGAAACGAGAGAATAAGGAATTTCAACTTATTTGAACGTGCTCCTGAGAGAGTTTATGGCCACTTCAGAAGATAAACCTGGTATTATTTTGCAATCAATCCAGGATGAGAATGCGTCAATATAAACCAGTATTAAGAAATTTTGATACTGGGCCACATCAATATGTACACTTGGGGGTGACTTTTTAATCGCAATCGCATCGATGCGATTAAACGATTAATCACGCGATTAATTTCTTATATAATTTCAATATCTACTATTGATATATTGGATAACACTATTATTATTATTACGTAAACTATAATTGCTTCACAACGAATTGTTAAGTTTTATTCCCATACACGTTCACTTCGTCTTTTGTATTGATGTAACTTATATTAAAAGTATAGGCCTAGTGCTTAAAGGCCTAGTTTCATTCATTTTAATTAACCTTACTCGAGACCGCCTATATGAAATATCAGTGCAGTCTAATGCTACCAGAAGATTAAAAATTAAACATAGACACCGAATATCAAGTGAGTCATTCATTTCTACACCTTTCTGTTCCGTACTGGAGAACTCCAACCTTCACACGCACTAATAGAATAATCGATTGATCAACTTAATAGAAAAGTCATTCATTAACTCTAAAGAATCAGTAAAATGATAAAAGTATTTTTGCATTAGAATAGAAATGCAAAAAAACGATTAATCGCAAGCCTGCGATTAAATGCATTTTTTAAGTATTTGAAGCGATTTAACGATTAATCGCTTTGCACCCCTAATGTACACGTTCCATAGGTCTAATAGTTTCATCCCAGGACTTGAGGTATGCATTAGACTGTTTATTACGGAATTTAAGACATTTGCCACACCTTCCAACAAAATCTCCCACCATTACATCCAACTTTAGCCACCAAAAGTAATGACGCATCATTCTCCTTGTTTTGATGATACTAAAATGATTTTGATGAAACTTCTCGATAACTTGACGAGTAAGTCTTTGAGGAACAGCCACACAGATTCTATGTGTGTGTTTTCTATGGTACATTCATCTTTGTTACTTGAATAAAGCAATAATGGGGTAGGAGTGTACTTAGGCCATCCATTCTTGACAAACCGAATCACTTGTTCCAGCTTTCTGTCATTCAAACTTTCGCGTTTGATGTCATCCATCAAGGAAGGATTCAATTTATATATTGGCTTATATATATTCATATCTGTGCTTGATTTAAACCCAGTATCAGGAAATCGACTAAAAGAATCGGCCAAGTTAATATCCTCACCTTTTCTGTAAGAAATTGAAAAATCGTAGGCTCTCAGGAACATTGACCATCTTTGTAGTCGTTGCGATATTCTGTCCGATACACTCCGATTATCAAATATCTTCAGAGGCGGTTGATGATCAGTCACAATAAAAAATTTATGTCCAGCCAAGAATTTGTGAAAATATTTGATACCTTCGATAATTGCAGCAGCTTCCCTCTCAACATTTGAATAGTTGCTCTGCGCAGCAGTCAGTAGACAACTACCAATCTTGACTATCTGCTTCATATTTTTGTCGTGTGACAGCACAAATCCAAGGCCATCTTTCGAAGCATCCGTCGTTAAGAAAAGTTGTTTACGTATGTCATAGCAGTGAAGTGCAAGTTTACTTCTTACCTAGTCATTAATGAGATTTCTCAAAATTGTTTCTGACTGTTCAGACCTGATATATGGCACATTCTTGCGGAGTAAACGGTATAACGACGCTGCTCTTGCCGTAAAATTTACCATGAAGTTTCCGTAATATCGCAATGTACCCATGACACTTGTAAACTGAGTCCTGTCACTTGGAGACTTGATAGACTTGAATGAGTTCAGTCGATTAGGATCCGGCATCAATTTACCATTCTCAAGAATGTAACCCAGAAACGGCACGCTTGATTTGCATTAAACGGATTTCTCCTCATTGATTTTTAATTTGAATGATTGTAAACGTTCCATTACCTCTTTATAACACTGATCATGAACACACTTTGTAGGTCCAGCAATTACAACATCGTCCTGATAAGCTTTGACACCTGGGGTTGCACATACTATATATTTGTCCATAAACTCCTGAAATATGTCAGGTGCCGCAGAGATGCCGAAAGGCAATTTGGTGTAAGAAAAGTTACCAATGTGTGTGGAAATCGTCGTAAATTTCTGAGCTTCTTTTGATAGTGAAAGTTGTAAATATGCAGATTTCAGGTCAAATTTTGAATAAACTTTGCAACCGGTTAATTCAGTAGTTATATCATCAATTGTATTCATCCGATATTGATCAGTGTCTATCGCAGAATTTATCTCCCCGTTTGAGAACTGGAACAATCGGCGCAGACATGATAGGAGAGTCTTTAGGAACAATTATACCATCAAGTAATAATCGCTTCAATTCGATTTCAACAATCGGTTTCAGTGAGTGTGGTAATGATCGAGCAGCATAAATCATGCAACTAAAATTCGAATTCCTTTTAATATGAAAATCCACCATGGGTCTGCTGTCTTCAATCGTGATCGGAGCAACTGTATGCTTGATATCAGATTTCATTCTTGAAAGGTTATCCATTCCCAAAATACACTCCCTTCCTGTGTCCACTACTTGAAAAACTAATCCATCATTTGTTGTTATAGAACCATGTATACCAACGGAAGATCCTGTATATCCAACAGCCTTCACATCAGATGAGAGTATTCTAAGCCTAGTGCGCTTAGCAATGTTCATTGGTAAAGTAGATATCATACTGCCAGTGTCCACTAAAAAAGAAATATCAATATTTCCAATCACCAAGGAGTGTTTTATTCTACGATCATCAGCATCAACACAGATAATAGAGTTCATCGCTTGATAATCTGGAATTTCATCTGAATTAGCAATTTCATCTGCAGTAATAATATGCATTGGAGATATATATTTACTTGCGAAGTGGTTCATTCTGCCACACTTTTTACAAGTTTTTCTCCACGCTGGGACTGGGCATTGCCTTACTAATTGATCATTGCCACAAAATCTGCAATTCTTTATCGTTCGAGAATTCCTTTGAAATGAAACTCTGACAGCATCTACAGGGTGATCGCGATCTTCCCGCCGATTCTTCTCACAGTTTATTCAAACCTATAGATGAAGTGTGTGATTCATAGATATCTACGTTTCAAATTTCAAATCTCATCAAATGTTATCAAATTATGAAAACACTCCATTGTTAACTCTTCTCACAGTTTATTCAAAGGTATAGATGAAGTGTGTGATTCATAGATATCTACGTTTCAAATTTCAAATCTTATCAAATTCATTTACTTCTGAGACACGCACGATGGAATATCGCAATCTAAACAACACTGAAATCGCATCAATTGTATCGTTCTCAGTTATTTTCAATTGTGAAGAAGCCAGGCGAATGTTTTTTGAGAAATTTGGAAAAGAGCCACCACCAGAACGCATCCTTCGTGATTGGAAAGCAAGATTCTTAGACACTCTGACCATCTTACCTCGGAAGCCTGTTGGTGATCATCAACAGAGAAGATTATCGACAGAAAAGAAAGAAGATGTCCTCGCCGCATTTGGAATCGACCCATTCCTATCACAGCGCAAGGTGGCCCAAGAAGTTGGTGTTGCGCAATCCTCTGTCAACAAGATTTTAAAGGAAGAGGGTTTGAAGCCATGGAAGATGGTATCTGTTCAGGAATTGCTTCCAGACGATCCAGGGAAACGGTTGAATTTTTGCAGGATTGTCCTGACAGAGTTAGAAGTGAAGAACATCTGCTTTAGCGACGAAGCAACTTTCCACCTAAATGGCTGCGTCAACAAACACAACCGTTTCGTGTATGCCATGGATAATCCGAAGATGATTGCTGAAGACAAGGCTCTGCGCTCACCTGGTATTACGTGCTGGGCTATGGTGTCACCTGACTTTGGGGTTGTGTATGAACTGTTAGAGACGACCATGAACACAGAGCATTACAAACGTATTCTTCAAACTCACGTCATCCCACTTCTCAAGCAGCATCGACATAAGAGAAAATTTTATCAACAAGATAGAGCTCCTCTCCATTTTGCGATAGTGGTTTGACAGCTACTCGACAATCAACTCAACAACCGATGGATTGGTCGTGGTGAGTCTATCCAGTGGCCTCCAAGAAGTCCAGATCTTTCGGTTTGTGACTTTTGGCTTTGGGGATACATCCGCAACGAATTGTACAAGCCCCCAAGACCGTCTACAGCCACGACATTGAAGGAAAGGTTGATGGACTTACTTAACATTCCGAAATCGATTATTCGAAAGGCTTATGAATCATTTACTCGTCGATGTAAGTTGTGCGAGGAATCCTATGGAGGACACTTCGAACAGAATCTTTGATTTTGTAACATTTGATTGAGTCATTGTTTGTTTTCACTGTATAGAACATGATTTGAGACACTGAATTTGTTTTAATTTATTCAAATCAAAGCGGTAAAAAACGGCGGGAAGATCGCGATCACCCTGTACATCAACTTTTTCGGATTCCGCAGTTAGAGAAACATCTTGCGTGTAAGAGTATATTTGGTCAATGCTTCTGGCAAGTTCAACACAATCATTTAGATTCAAATCTTTCTCAATGTTGCCTTCCAATAATTTTTGCTTGAATTCTTTGTTGTATAGACCACCGATAAATTTCAACTTGATAACGTCTTCTCCACTTTTCAAGTTATCAAAACCACAATACTGACTTATCTTCCTCAATTTCTGAATAAAGTTTACAACAGATTCATTAGAATTTTGGCTTGTTTCAAAGAATGACTGGACATCCACCAATGAAAGAACGAAATCACACCGAGATTCATCAGCAATATCTCTGTACCGACAAGTTGCATCAAATATATCCAACCAGGCTAACGCTGCCTCACAGTCATTGAGATCAAATTTGGGTAGATTTGGCGACGCCATGTTATAATTCCCAGTCAGGCAAGAGAATACAACCGCATGTTAGGTATCTAAGGTTTATTCTGAAAATTCCAACATCAGACCTCAACAATGAACACATTGAATATCTCTCAGTAATAGCCATGACATTGCTTTTAACAGCAATGAGATTAAATACACGATAGATCAGATTGCCATGCAAAAGATGTGCGGCTGGCAGGATTGAGAGACATTACCAATGCTTGTGAGAGACCATTACCAGGCTTGTGAGACATTACCAATGACATATATATGCAACCATTGACAACAATCACATTTTTTCGGAAAAACTCAATTTTCAAATCAACTTTATTGCCATTCAAAATAATAGCACTCATCGAAGCTTCATAATATCTAGATTAGGCCTATATTCCGAAGTCAACACATGGCACTTTTCGATTACCATTATTATATGAGATAGCGGTTCTCAAATAATTCAACTTTGACAAAATGGACATAATTTTAATGCAGCAAAATTGAATGTTTCGGTAGTATTATTCAGCTATTTTCTGAAGATTTTTCGATTCATCAACATGTGCAACCGACCATTGAAGTACAACGAATAATCCAACGAGTACTGATTGATTAAAATGAAATCTTGATGACTCGCCGTACCTATTGCGGTGATCAAAAGTCAAGACAAATACCCTTCCCGCTTTACAAGGGCCATGTATTTTCGCAGCGAACGGAAAACAGTGGAAAACGTATTCAGCAGCAGAAATCTCAGAATTTAATCAAATAAATCAGAAATTGCAGAATTTGGATTTTCTAATGTAAATGTGCATAATATATCAATCGTCAGATTCAATCCTTCAACTGCCTCGGATAGTTGGTGTCACACGCTGCTATTCGTCGAACAATGCTTCCCTCTTCAATGATAACATCAATGATGCATGATGATGATATTCACTTTGTGGAACCTCAGGATAGCAGGATGTCCACCACATTATATGTGTATATATTGCTCTTAATCGCCTATCATTATTGTACGTCTATCCCGCCTTCTGCAATGCTCCAAATTATCAAATTATCAATTCGTGTTGAAAAGCGGATACCACGACTTATTGGTGACTGACTTTCTACCAAGCTCATGGAAATTTCTAAATCATTAAGTTGCAAACTCATCGGAAAAATAAATAATCTACTATTCAAATCATCCCTACCCTCCATTTTGAATAGCGAGGCGTCACACCGAGAAATGCATGCCTTCTGCAATCACTTTTTGATAAAAACGATGCGATTTAAAGATTATTTTACAAGCAAGTGTACTTTGTGATCCATTGTATCATTCTATTGTCTTCTGTCTCTTGAATTGTTATGCGCTTACCGAATACTAATAAAAATTGTACTTGTATATATTTGTGAATGTATACATGTACAATATATCCAATAAAGTTCTTTATTTTTTTCACTGCGGTCGAAGGGTTTTACTATTTTTGGCCGGAGCTGTGGATAGTATCTCGGAGTCTTACTGAGACTCATTGAGGTACATCACTTGGCGATGTATATGAGCACTTCCTAACAATGACGATTTAACTTAAGTCGGCCAATGGTAAATACCAGGGATGCCAGTCAGATAGTCATCTAACTATAGGTTCAAGCACCAAAAGCTCCAATCACAGTAGGAATCACTTTGACTCTTGTTCTCCAAACGTTTTGCAGCTCTATGTGCAAGTTTTGATAGCTAGAAATTTCTTCTTTCTCTTTCTGCTTGATGTTGTTGTCTTCTGGAACTGTCACATCATCAGCAGGGTTGCATTCTCTTCCTTGTTAACAACAAGAAGAGGATGTGACCCTGCTGAAAAATGTAGCAGTTCCAGAAGATTGTCATTAAGAGCCAGCTAATGTTGAGCACTAGGAGCCAATGAAGTGGATTGTGGTTCAAAACATTCAGATTTCACAAGCCTTCTAATGTCAGCAAACACCCACATGTACCCACCTTATCCACATTGAAACATTCTTGCGTATATCGATCAGATGCATGATGATGTAACATATACATGAGATGAAGTGACCTGAAGACATTCCATGTCAGAAGTTATGGCTCTAGATTAAGTGCTTATCATTTAACCAGAGAAAGCATAGAAATTTCATTTCAGTCAAGAACTTCATTCGCGTCCAATTGGAGGAGGCATATTCGAGTTTGTTCGATCGCAACAGGGGCAATGGTTTGCGAAGAGGGAAATGTTATTGAAGACCAAGAAAGACTAAGAAAGAAAGAATTTTGGTAAAGTAAACCTCAAAGTTGACTCGGCTACAGCTCACGGGTGGATAACCAGTTGCTTGAAAGATACGCATAAGTCCAAAATTCACAGATTGACAGAACTTTTGGTGAAAAGAAGGTTGTACCTCATCAAAGAAGAGATGAGTACAACTTGTCCATTTCTGTAGATGTTGTTCCGTCTGAGAATAACAAATCTGACAGTCGGACCAAAGAGCATCGCAAGTTGTAGTTCAGAGGCCATCGAAGTTTGAAATGACTTAAACATTGGCTCAATTTCCGTGAAAAGCGTCCACAATCTTCATCGTTTAGGAAGGAAGAAAAAATGTTCACATTCCGAAAATTGGGTCTTGCAACTAGCACAACTATTGATCCCAAGCCAGAAAAGTGGGAAAAGGGAAAACTTGAAGTTGATAAAAACTGGCAAAGAGTTGCTTGCGATATTAACAACTATAAGAATAAAAGATATTTAACTCTGATCGAAGATAAGATACATAGTCTTATAACTGACTTAGGTAATAGACATTTAGGTATAGACATCGCGTGCTACAATTAGCAAGAGCTTGATATCATCAAGTTTTATTTTACTTTTGGCCGCCAGAAGTGGACGAAGTGCTTCAAAGAAATCTTTAAGAGTCTTTTTTAGTGTTTATAAAGTCGCTACCCGATTTCATTTCATTTTTACCACGAAACCGAATATCGAATAGCTAAGTTTGCTAGTCACGTATTATGATGGAGACCTAAAGTTTTATGGACAACAGTAATTATTAGAAATTTCGTTATTTTTCATGACTTCTGAAGCGTAAATAGTAATGGTATATATTCCCATCTCTATGTTATGAAATTTCATTATTATTTATGAGTTTTGAAGCGTCAAAAGTAATGTAATGAGTTAAAGGATTATCAGTTTTACTCCAATTGTTTTGTGCTGAATGAATGAATGAACAATTTCATACAACTAGTGTAGAACACAATCGATCAACATTCAAAATCATAGATATCTGATATTTGAATTACTGTTTCTATTGACTACCTTCAATTGATCGCGGTATCTGTCGAAAACTGTAACACTACGAGTCTGTTAGGCATATTGTCCAGTTTCTTGCTTGCATTATGTTGACAGTTGAAGAGCGCATCAGAATTGTGATACTGATGGCAAAACTAGAGTCCGTTACGTCAGTTGAACGCCATTTGAAGAAAGAAGGGGTAATGAACATTCCTACTCACAAAAGCATGCGATCCATTTTCACTAAGTTTCTGGAAACTGGTTCAGTTTTGGACGCTCCTCGTTCCGGCAGACCTTCCATTGAAGAAGAGAAGGTTGAAGAAATCAGCAATCTTTTCGATGAAAATCCTTCCACATCACTTCGACAAGCCGCCGCCATAACACAAACTCCTGTCAGCACCTTACGGAAAACTCTGCGAGAACAGTTGGAAATGAAACCCTTCAAAATTTCTCTCTGTCACCAGCTCTTCGCTGACGACAAATCGGCGCGAGTGACTATGTGTAATGAATTTCAACATCGCATTGCTACTGATCATAACTTTATAACCAGACTTTGCTTTTCCGACGAGGCAACATTTCATATGTCTGGACGAGTGAATAAACAAAACTGTGTGGTATGGGGAACACAGAATCCTCATGCAATTCAAGAAGTTCCCATAAAGTCTCCAGGAATCACAGTGTGGTGTGCAATGTTCTGCGATGAAATCATAGGTCCTTACTTCTTTGAATCGACAGTCACTTCAAAAACATACAAAGCGATGCTTCAAGACTATTTCATTCCTCAACTAAAGAGGCGAAGAAAGTTTTCAACTACGATTTTCCAGCAAGACGGCGCCCCTCCGCATTGGTCCCTAGAAGTTCGTGCTCTTTTGAACAAGAATTTTCCCGGAAGATGGATCGGTAGGGATGGCCCATTCCGTTGGGCTCCTCGAAGTCCGGACTTGTCATCTCTAGACTTCTACCTCTGGGGCTTCCTCAAAGATCGCGTGTACGGCAGGAGACCTACCTCTGAGACAACTTCGAACCTTCATCGAAGAAGAAGTTGCAGCGATCTCTCGGGACAACTTGTCTTCATCCCTTCAAAATTTTGAACGACGTCTTCAGCTGTGTCTACGTGAAGTCATTTTGAGCAGTACCTATAGATTATTTTTATCTTGTGATTAGTCTATGTAATAAATGAAGTTTCAAGCATTGTTTTTTACAGTTGGTTATAAATTAGATAAACAAATTTCACAACATAGAGATGGGAATATATACCATTACTATTTACGCTTCAGAAGTCATGAAAAATAACGAAATTTCTAATAATTACTGTTGTCCATAAAACTTTAGGTCTCCATCATAATACGTGACTAGCAAACTTAGCTATTCGATATTCGGTTTCGTGGTAAAAATGAAATGAAATCGGGTAGTGACTTTATAAACACCCGGTATTTACAATTTGACGTCAGCTCTTGAAGTTCAAAGTCAAGCTTGAACATTGTGCGAATTAATTTGAAAACAACTTTGTCATTCATTGGCTTGGTGGTTTGTGATATGGTTGCAGAACTTTGGTTGGTCTGAATAAAAAATAAATTTTCTCAAAGGTTTAATCACCTCATAATCAAAAATAGAAAACGTCTCCGGCGCTCAACGCGCTCGAATTTAATGAATCCAATAATACCAGTAGAATACGAAATAGAGAAATGCGAGTAGATCACATCACCGGCGCGTGGATCGCTCGAATTTGAGAAAATCTAAAATAGAAATCTCCAACGCACCGAGAGTAAACTGTAAAACGTAAACAAGTCATAAACAAATCGAACTTCCTAAACAAGTCAGAGATCTATCTTATTATCCACCAAATCGACCTAAACACCTCATCATGCAATACGTAAAATTGCCTGCTCCTCACGGTGGGGACCTTTGATTCCGTCAAAGATACTATCCAATCTCATTAGGAACCCCAAAGTCATGAGAGCTAAAAATAAACTAACAATGTGCCTCTTTAGTAAGCCAAAGCTATTGTATAAGATTAGACAATTTCTTAGACGGGATCAAAGTTCCCCACCATGAAGTGCAAGGAATTTTACATCTTGTATGAATTGTTTAGCTCGATTTAGTGGATAGCAAGATAGATCTGACTTGTTTAGTGTGCTAATATCATTATTGACTCTCAACTAGTGAATATCAAGTAAAATGTTTTTATACGCTGATTTAATATGATGAACTTTTTCAATGTTTCAATCAGTTTGAAAGTGACTGCACATATTTCAGTGTTAGAGATATGCGAGATTTTTTTTATAAGTGATTGCTATGTGTATTCTTTAGAGTGCACAGAGATATAAATGTGACGTATGCACAGAAATTTAGGTGTTATAGAAATGTGCGATAGATTGTAAATAGATATAAGTGTGACGTATGCACAAAAATTTAGGTGTTATAGAAATGTGCGACATATTGTAAATAGCATTGATGGCATAGTTTTATGTAATTATCATTTGTAGTTCTAAGTACTTGCGCACTTGATGGGATATCATGCATTTTTATATTCATGTACTGTCCAATATTGTATGTGATATTTTGTTGAGGTTTGAAAGCGAATTTGATTGAGTTGCGCTAGCAACTTTAAATTTTAAGTCGAATTCCGAATATGCTAGGACTAAGATTTTTCAGACCATTACTGTGAGCGTGAAGAGAAGGTTGTAACTGAAGCCTCAATAAAATTTTACATTGGTTTTCACAGAGTTTTTGCCACAAGCTATCACGGCAGCATACGACGAATGGCAACAATAAAGCTACAAGATATTCTGAAGCACTATGATGGCACAGAAGATGTGATAAAATGGTTGAAAAAGTTGAAATTGGTAGCACAACTGCAAAACCTCAGTAAGTTGCATGAATTGATTCCCTTATTTCTTCAAGGTCCTGCATTTTCGGTTTATGAGCACATGGATGATGACGATAAGAAAGATTCTAGTGAGATCGAAGGTGCGTTGATAGATGCTTTCTCTTTGAATGCTTTTTCTGCTTATGATTTGTTTAGACAGAGAAACTGGTTACCAGGTGAAAGTGTAGATGCATTTTTTGTCAGACTTGATAAGACTATCAAAATTAGCAGGTATCGGAAATGATACTTTGTTAAGATGTGCTTTTATCAGTGGATTGCCCATTGATATTTCTAGTCAGTTAAGATCGTCAGTTGAAATTAAGGACGCTAGTTTATCTACTGTAGTATGCCAAGCGCGTATTCTTATGACAAATCGTGTTTATGTTCAGTCGAATGCTTTTGCCGCTGTTAATAGATTTGATAGACGCAGTGGTTATCACAACAAGAAGAATGGTATTACGTCTCGAGGTGGTTATTTAGAATCAAAGAATGAATTGCGATGCTATAAGTGTTCAGGCAATCACACAATTAATTTTTGTCCGCAAATCACGTTTCAAATGCGATAAGAAGGGTCATATGGCCAATCGATGTCCTTGAAACAAGTCGGGGGAAATGTCTGTGCCACCAGTTTCCCAGGATCAAATGTAAGGGCGCTTCCTTCTACGCCAATACTAATCAAAAACACAAAAACGGTAGGAATAGTAGACTCTGGTTGTAACCAGTCCATCATCAGTAGACAGTTTGTTGATGATAAATTGATAAGATCTGCAGCGTCCATTTTTACTGTTGACGGAAGGGAAATTGATATTATTGGATATCAACATATCAAAGTAAAGATAGCTAATAAGGACATTTTCACTTGTTGCATCGTCTTGAAGGATTTGTTGGAAGACGTTGATTTTATTATCGGAATGGACATTGTAGATAAGTTGGGAGGAGTTTTTATTAAGGGTAGTGAAGCTAGTTTTCCAAATGCACAAGGTATATGCGCTACCAGTATATTGGTTGAACAAAATCGTGCGAAAAATCCTATTGAGACTACTTGCAGTAAAAACGTAACAGAAAATGTTGTGAATTCACAAATTGATAATGATCATGATGAGAAACATTTACATATAGATGATAAAGATGATAAAGATTTTTTGGCTGACTTTAAGGATGGGAAGTGGTTGGTTAGATGGAAGTGGTCCACTGAGAATCCGAAAACTATAAACTCTTATGCTGTCAAAGAGGAATTTAAAGAGGCTTTTGACACTGAAATTGAAAATTGGATTAACCTTGGGTGGTTACAGGAATTTGATGAGAAACCTAAGGCTATTATTCCCCTTATGGCAGTGTTTCAGGAACACGAAAATAAAGTACGGCCCGTTTTAGACTACAGAAATCTAAACAAATATCTCTCGAGTCATACTGCAGTGCTATTTGTCAAGAAACTCTACGATTGTGGCGAAGGATGGGTTCAAATGTGAAACTCTTAGATCTTGAAAAGGCATACCTTCAGATACATGTAGAAAAAGAGTTGTGGGGTTGGCAGTGTATAAGGTACAAGCAGAAGGTTTATGCTCTGACTCGACTTGGGTTTGGTCTTTGCTCCGCTCCTCGTATTATGTCATGTATATTGAACAAGGTATTGTCGTTAGATTCTGATATTCGAAGTGCAACCGACTCATATATAGATGACATAATTGTGAACACAGATATTGTGGATAGCGATGCCGTGACCAAACATTTGTCGAGTTATGGATTAAAAACCAAACCTTCAGAGGATTTGAACGGGGCAAGAGTTCTTGGGTTGCGAGTAAACAAAAATCACAGGGGAATCTTAGAATGGTCGAAGGTTAACAATATACCTACAATTTCCGAATCACTAACAAAACGACAGGTTTTTTCGATTTGTGGGCAGTTGATAAGCCATTTTCCAGTAGCTAGTTGGCTGCGTGTAACTTGCAGTTATGTAAAACGACAAAGTAGCACTGGGGGATGGAATGATAGGGTCACTGAGCATATCCAAAAAGTAATCTTTCAAATTTTAGAGCAAGTTCGGATAGATGATCCAGTTAGAGGACTTTGGGGAGTTTCCAATTCAAAAGAGGGTCGGTTGTGGTGCGACGCAAGTAGTATTGCGCTGGTAGTAGTTCTAGAAATTGATAATGTAATTGTTGAAGACGCATCATGGCTCAGGAAAAAAGATGACTCTAGTCACATAAATGTGGCTGAATTGGACCCAGTTATCAAGGGCATGAACTTAGCGTTGAAATGGGGATGTAACATTCTGTGCGTGTTCACAGAATCAACCACAGTTTTTAAATGGATCAGTTCGTTGCTTTCTAGCAGCAATAGGATAAGAACCCATGGGTTGTCAGAAATTCTCATCCATCGCCGTTTGAGAATTATCAATGAGCTAAAAGTCGAACACTTTATGACGATGAATATTGAGTGGGTTGAGTCATCGAAAAACAAAGTTGACAAGTTGACTCGAGTCAAAAAAGATTGGATGAATGCATTAAATGTATCGAAAAGTAGAAAGCTGCCAGACGAAAGTATTCCAACAGCACTTGTTGCAAATAGTTTACCAATCCAGAGAATTAAAGATATACATGACAAATTTCACTTAGGAGCAGATCGAACATTTTCTATTATTAGTTCTGTTGAACCTGAAGTAACACGTAATGACGTCTCAACAGTAGTGAAGAATTGTACACGATGCTTATCTATTGATCCTAGTCCGGTCAAGTGGGAGCAGGGTTCATTGCATGTTGATAATGTATGGACACGTCTAGCGTGTGACATAACTCATTATGGAGGTAGAAGATATTTGTCAGTAGTTGATTGCGGACCAGGCCGGTATACTATTTGGCGTTGTATTAAGGATGAGTCTTCCAACACAGTATCGAATGAATTGAAGCGAATCTTCATTGAACATAGTCCTCCGTCCGAACTTCTGTGTGATAATGGGAGTTGCTTCATTTCTTCTTCTTTCAAAGGTTTTTGTGATGACTGGGGAGTAGGAATTATTTTTTGATGTGCTCATGGACCGAATTGCAACGGCATTGTTGAAAGGAATCATAGGACCATTAAGCGAATGGCCAGCCGAAGTAATGGCGATCCCGTCGAAATGACGTTTTGGTGGAATGTATCCAACAAACTTAACTCAAAATCGCCATTTGATTACAATTTAATCATAATATCAATCTTCCGCTCAGCCAGAAATCTGCTAATGGATACGTAATGGACTCACAGTTCAAAAGAGGCGACAAGGTCTTTGTAAAGCCTCCAAACGCACGTTGCGATTCTGAATGGTCGATTGGGAAAGTAACAGACGTCCACTCAAAATGGAATATTAGTGTTGACAACATTCCCAGACATTTTTCAGACATCCGCCATGTTCCTAAAGAAGAAACATCGACTACCGATCGAAAAGGTGCTCGCAAGATGTCTGCACTAAAACTTGCCGATATTGACATTTCCGCTGAGTGTAGCGTATCAGACAATCATGGTGAAGATGATCACGACGAAGGATGCGAAGGAATGCGAAAGTTGAATGATGAAGATGAGAGTGAAAACTTGTCATGCGTAGAGATGGAAAGGGTTGATGAAGTAAGGGAAGAAGACTCACAGAATTTGGTGAATGATGGTGTCGATGAAAGTGAACAATTTCCGATTGTGGTTCAGAAGAATGAAGTCAGGAGGTCGCAGAGACGCAGAAGTCAACCAAAATGGATGACCAATTTTGCAGTTTGATGAACTTAAGTTCATGAGGGGGGGTGCTAATATCATTATTGACTCTCAACTAGTGAATATCAAGTAAAATGTTTTTATACGCTGATTTAATATGATGAACTTTTTCAATGTTTCAATCAGTTTGAAAGTGACTGCACATATTTCAGTGTTAGAGATATGCGAGATTTTTTTTATAAGTGATTGCTATGTGTATTCTTTAGAGTGCACAGAGATATAAATGTGACGTATGCACAGAAATTTAGGTGTTATAGAAATGTGCGATAGATTGTAAATAGATATAAGTGTGACGTATGCACAGAAATTTAGGTTTTATAGAAATGTGCGACATATTGTAAATAGCATTGATGGCATGGTTTTATGAAAGCAAATTTGATTGAGTTGCGCTAGCAACTTTAAAGTTTAAGTCGAATTCCGAATATGCTAGGACTAGGATTTTTCAGACCATTACTGTGAGCGTGAAGAGGTTGTAACTGGAGCCTCAATAAAATTTTACATTGGTTTTCACAGAGTTTTTGCCACATTTAGAAAGTTCGACTTGTGTATGTCTTGTTTACAGTTTACCGCGCCGAGGGAGTCAGCTGGCGCATTATCACGACATTATGGCGCGATAAATGGAAAGATTCCGGTTTTGGCCTGGGAACCATTAATGTCCATGAAACGGATGACGCTTTTGTGCTCCTTCCTACCACCTTCTTTCCCGTCCAACCAACGCTATTCCATGAGCCATTCCACTCAGAACATGAGATATTTATATATTACTCTGAATTCCTCAATTATTGAGTTTCAAGATGAATGAGACTATAACGAAGTGAAAACATCATGCTGAAAAACAATAACAAGCAAGAACGCAATCAGGATGGAAAGACGCCCTCAATCCCTTTGACACTGGTCTCTTTGCTATCTTTGCTTTCTCAAATATCATTCTTGAATTCAAAATCTAACATTAAGATCCTTGATGCGTAAAAAATAAAAGCAGAAGAAAATAATAAAACAAAATGTGGGAACTATAAAAAGATTACACCAGCTACATAACGCAATGTGAAAATCAGCATAGCAAAAAGCAAAATCACTCATCATGAGTGCACTATGAACGGAGCCGAAAGGAACACGAAGATCTGCAGCAACTGATAGCGTTCAATAATAAATATCAACTCCAAAATGAGATCAATAACTGATTTCAAAGAGAATTTATCGGTGACGACCATTTTGCTAACATCACAAAATAGCGTTTTCACAAGTCAAGCATTACCTATAACCACGCTTTGCCCATATGTAAATTTTCGAAATGTTAATGAAGTGGCTAATAAATTTTACAAATTGCATTGATGCATTATAAACATCAAAAACTTCATTCACTTTATCTTTCAAAGAAATCGATAAAGTGAATTCCATTTTCGCTTTCTTCAAGTTGACGCGATGGAAACCAACTGTGTGTCGATGGTCGATTCTGTTATGCACATAGACACCGATCAACATTTCGGAAGAAATCTCAAATTTGGTATTTGTTTACAGCAATATGTTTTATCTACTGTTGTGCATGCAGATTCATGTGGAATAGTTTCTTCAAATCATTTTTCTTTAAAGTGATTTGATGTCTAAAGAGCAATGCTAATTATCATCAGTCTTGGCAAGGAAAATTGTCAAAGAATGCAGATTTTTATCATTGTCATTTGCTGGAATGTAGATATGTAAACAATCTGATACTCAGTTCAATGTTTTTATCAAGCAGACTTGCCACTTGTCGATTCTGAATATGAGCGACAAGGAGGTAGTGTTATATATGTAGGATGAATCATCCTTCACTACAGCATTCGCTCCAAACAACTACAAACAATTGGTGCTAAACGTCGTTGATTCGCTCTGTATCTCTGTATTACAAAAATTTTCCCTACAATTGCGGCTTCACAAGCTTTTGCTCAATAATCATCAATTGATTTGTTTTAAATACATTGGTTTAAAAGAAAACACTTTTTATATATCTTCATCACTGCGAAATAATTTCACGATCTTTCCATACGTTCAGCAACGATCAAATTTAATTGGCTGAATAGTCAAGGTATTTATTTGAATAATTGTGTTATTTGTTATTCTTACCTTAAAGTTTTGATGTTTAATAATATATTTGATTGCAATTTCTGTTTTCACACTACATTGTACATCGTTTTCTATCAAACTGAATATTAAGACAAGGACGATAATGCAGATTTGTTGAGAATGTCATCCAATCAGATTGTTCGATTGATAATCGTATTTATCTTCAATCTTAAAACTCATGAAATTTACAGTCTAGGGGAAAGGTGTCAATTACTGTCTCTAAGGTACACCTCACCTATTTAGCTGCAAGCACGTTTAGCGAAGTGAATAGCAGCTGTAATTCAAAAGGAAAATTAAGGTTTCAGTTCTATAACTAAAGTTTAGGATCAGTAAAAATTGAAATATCGCTTTCTAATACACCACCTTCCATTTCATTATAACCCGTCCAATGTTCCCATTCTCTGCGGAAATTGCGCAGTTGCGGAAAATCGGAGGGATCTTAAGCTGCGTAAATTTTTAAACAGTGAATACAATGGCAAATGAAATGAATTGTTTGAAATTATTCCACATTTCAACAAGCTAAATCAAACTAATTTAGTTTCTCTCGCATCCAAGTTACACTCTGTGATTCGACTGTTCCGTTCAATTTCGCACGGTAGGCCCTATATCTATATATGGACTATGCCAGGTAGCCTATCTTAGTTTGTTGAAGAATGTCAATGTCAATTCCTCCTGTTTGATGTTGATGGCAATGTATGAGATAATGCTTGCTATTATTCCAAGTACCACGCAACGTACTTCAATTATTCTTGTTTCAGATGCCGGCACTACTGCTTATCCATGCACACATGTGGCAGGTCAGGTGAATCTTTCATTTTGTTTCAAAAGCCATTGAGAACCAAGAAAATGAATTATCAGAGAAATAGAAAATATGTGACCAAGAGACTGCGAAAGCGATTTGAAATGCCATCAAGAACTATTTTTGATAAGTAACAAAAAAATTCCATTAAAGTAACATTCCGTTTTACAATCGAAGAATAATTGGTTCACATAATGCTATTATTATTAAGCTAAGTTAGAGCTATATGAAAAAATCAAATTTTTGGCTGCTCAGCCTGCATCAGGTTGGCCCTATGTAGTAATTCGTTGGCATCCAAGTCGAATGCATTCCTTGACGACTCATCCCTACGATTGGATATAGCATGTGTTCTAATGTTGTGACCGTCGCTAAAAGCAGCATTTAACCTACCTCGTACTGTAGAGGAGTCGGTCATCAAAAAAAATGTCTTCACTTTCCATTTTACGGCCACCTTCGATGGCAGCATCAATTTCACTTAGGTTGATATGAGCAGAGTGTATTTTCTTTCCGCAACCAAGCAGCATCCTCAACAATCACATTATCAACTGTCATCACCACTCCCAACGCTGTATTACTAGCCTTCACTTCACCCCTTCACCACACCTTCACTTCACCCCTGTCACGGACTAACCACCTTCCTTTCACTGGGTCATCACCACCGCAATCGATCAGCAACTTCCATCACCTTACGCATAGTTGATTGACTCACACATTCATCCCATCCAACACCTGCTTTAGCCGTTAGCATTTGCAAATATCCACATGCTACACGCAGCCACCCAACAACAGGAAAATGACCTTTCCATTCACCTAAGAGCCTGTTTATTTGCCGTCTGGTCAACTTTTCTTCTGTAACTGCAGGCAGTCTGCCATCTCTCGTCCATTGCAAATGACGGCCCAAGAATCCTCACTTTCTCCTGTTCACCAATTCTCTCGGGTAGTTTGGTCACCAAACCCCTCGATCTTAGCTGTTCCACAACCCTCTCCACCGGTATCTTGCTCTCATCAACGCGTATGTCGTCAATATAGCTAATGGATGCTGATACAATCTCTGGCTTCTCCAGCAATGCGCTCTCAACATTTCTTGTCATTGCCTTTGGGGCGATGTTCAGACCAAAGCCGAGTCTCGTCAGAACAAACATCTTGCCCTTCCACCGAACACCTAGATTACGCCAAAGTTCTGGTTTGATTTTCTCTTGAAGATATGCCTTTTTCAAATCCACTACGGCAACATTTGGACTAAACCTCCTCCACTGACGTAAACGGTCTTGGCATAACGGTGTGGCTGCCCCAGGACGACTGCGGATATATTCGTTAAGGAATATAAAATCCAATAATGGTCTTATTTTTATTGATTCTCCTTTCACACGGAATCAGAATACCCTCATCGACCCACTGCTGAATTTCCTTGTCAAAAACAACCTGCTGATCTTCTGGGATTTTATAATTACAGCGCCGATAGTTGTTTGGCGGCGGCCCACATTTCCACTTCCAATTCAACGTCCAATCACCATTCGAGTACACGATGTCGAAATCCTCATCACCTATGTTTACGTCCGCAACCTTCTCTGAAACATCACTTGCATCATCAGACAAAAACATGCTCAAAAGTTGAGCTTCTTTATTCTGAATATCGTCAATGTCAATAGCGAGTTCAAATTTCCATAACCAACGTTCTGCATCTTCTCCGGTGAAATCAGGAATCTTCTTCATCGCTTTCATCTCTTATTGTCCGGATAGCTTGTAAAACCTCTAATGCAGGATAATTATCTTCAATATTCAGTAGCGACTTACTTTACACGACCAGTTACATATACAGTAAAGACAAAACTAATCGTTTATAAAAGTACCAAGCAGCATTCAAAATAATAGATATAAACATGTTGGGTTGAGTATTTACGCTGGGTTGAGTATTTACAATGCTTACCATGAAATCTAAGTACAGAAAATATCAATCATCACAACAGAAGACTATGTCACTTACTGATATCTACATATGGCGAAATCGAAGCGACTAGAGAGCATTCAAATGTTTTGTAGAAGTTCATATAAAAATTTACTCAACATTGAAACACTTAAGATAGTATTTGCTATTAAACGCATATATACTTACATTTACTTTTTTGCTGCAAAAAATTCATCTCGTGGAAATATATTTCAAAAATACTATATATGTAAGAAAAAACCTTGGTAAAAATCAAAAATCATAATTCTGCGATGAAATAACTGCTCCGGCATGGTCACGAAATATACCAAAAGTTACTGCCATTTTCTTTGAAATCATTGCCACATGGACTTTGAACTATTGGTGAGAAACAACTCTTTGAAAATGAGTTTAATCTTAATATCATGAAACTAACGATAATATCATGAAGTAGGCTGGCTAATCATGAACACATGGGAATTTTGCATGTAGCTATGCGGTCTAGCTCGCTGTGAGATTTGATGAATTTTTCGTCAAAATTAGACTGCGGAAATATTTAGCAGCTGCGGAGGAAATATTAAAAACTGGAATGGGAACACTGGACCCGGCTTCTATTCGAGACTGAGGTTATATTAAATCATAACTAAAAACATTTTGTTGATGTGTTTTTAAAAAGGATACAACACTTAAAAATAGTGACTATTTCCTAATGCTTGCAGCTAGAAGTTTTTGAGTGATACCTTTCACAGTTTTCATTTCTGATATAGTGGACATGAGATTTTTTCATAGTAAAGTTCATGTGACCGAGGGATTTTCTTTGTTTTGCCCTGTCGCGCCAGCAATCACACTCCTTAACTGATAATTACTCAAGAAAACAAGTTTTATTCAAAAACATCCTAAAATTTATAAGGTCTGATGTTCCAAAGGATGCCATAGAGCTCGTTATATTCCTGCCAAGTCGTGTATGGGATCGGGTGCGGGGACTGTGAGAAAGTTTTTATCAAACCGTCTTCGCACTCGAGTTCAGCAGAGCCTTGCCGCCTACAGATTGATGCAACCATAGAAATCGGCGCTGGCGAACATTCGCTAAAAGAGATCATGTGCTCAACTGATAATGCAAAGGTGCTTAGGAAGTGACACCACCGGATATTTGTTGAAGTTCACCATGTGCAATAAAAGAGGAATTAGAGCGATGAATAGGTGTTATTTGTCTCTACCATCGATGTACAAAATTTTGCTTTAGTTGTTCTCCACTGCTTTGATCTGACGACGTGTAGCCTACCTGAGAAAGCACGAAAATTCGCCTTATAAATTTTAGAAAGTTTCTAAATAATACTTAATCGGAGAGTATCATTACTTCTTGATCATTACACTGCCGAATCCCAATCACAGTGTCCCGATTATGGCGCGAAAATGGGTATTTTAGGCGCGAATGCGCGAATTTTGAGATCGAGGCGCGAATCTGGAGCTTTTCATTGTAAACGTAACATTATATGATTTGGTCTTAAATTTATAATTGACTATATTGACAATTT
The DNA here is from genome assembly GCA_907163375.1 of Prostheceraeus crozeri. Lineage (NCBI taxonomy): Eukaryota > Metazoa > Platyhelminthes > Polycladida > Euryleptidae > Prostheceraeus > Prostheceraeus crozeri. The sequence goes on along the minus strand of CAJQUW010006155.1, from coordinate 127,557 downwards.
TATTGTTGTTGTCAAAGGATATAATTTTAGCAAAAGTACCTCCATGATAATTCTTATCGAAAAGTGGCTTCTACGATTAGTTAAGCCGACCAGACTATCGAAACCTGTTTGGAAGATCGATGTAAAAGACGAAATTTGGCTAGGTCTCCACAACATCTCATTTGGATCAGATGCCCGGAAATCGTTTAATGCTCTTTCAGCTAGCGATCAGTCAACAGTCCCGAAACAAGTACACGCTTTCTTCGAGACAGGCACCGATAAACCTTTGGATTACTAGCCTTTCGGAAATGACTTCTAGCGATACAAGACCAAGCGAGTCCAGACTTTGAGCATTGGGTCAATACTGCTACTGATCCGTTGCCGAGTGTCATCAGTCCTGAAGAAAGAACTTCATTGGAATTTGAGGCTCGACTCTGACAAAGTTCGCCTCTCACGGATTCTGAGAACAGCTTCCCCACATTGGTGAATTTGGCACGAGCGATGATTGTCATTCTACCCGCAATTGCAGATGTAGAGCGGCAGTTTAGCATGTTGCTTGACATAATTACGAAGAAGAGATCGTACCTCAGAAAAGAAGCTGTTAGGGCTTTGGTTGTTAGCAAGTCGTGCCTACGAGCGATGAATTGGAACACTAGACCTTTGCCCATTTCTAGTAGTTTGATGGAATATTTTTACAACGCCCACGCTGCGTATAGCGAGCGGCTCAAAGCAGAGCAACTGAGGTTGGAGAAAGAAAAAAAACTGCAAAATATGAAGGATATGTATCCGTCACTCGAAGGGGCAAAAAGGTCGGATAGGCGTCTGAAAGAAATTGAAATTAAGCAAGCTAAAATTGAAGTTGTGATGGACCAGAAAAGAAAATGCTAAAAGTACAGGAAGATGCACTAAAGCATCTGATTGAAAAGGATGCCGAATTTTGTTATTTGATGAATGAGCAAAAGACGGTAGATGAGCGGAAGCAGAAGGCCACTGACAAAGTTTTTTGAGAACTTATGAAACGAAAAGTAACCAATAAACCAGAGTGCTCCTATAAAATCCCCTAACTGAACTGATCTGCTAGAATTTTCAATAATGTACAAGATTGACTGGATATATTTGGTTTTTCTTGATACTTGGTCATAACATACATGCATACTTCGTTTAATTAGGCGAATTGTATTACATGAAAATCAAGCGATAATAAAAAGATGTTGAAATGATCATAAATTGAACGAAGCATTGATCAATATATCAACATAGTATAACAGCGATGGTTTATGGTAACAAGCGTGCTATTGTGTGGTAAACTTAATTCAAGTGGAAAACTTGACTTATGAGAATTTTGTGGTAGGCGCGAAAAAATTGCCGATGCGTGAATTCTGCAAAAATTCAGAATCGGGACACTGCAAGCATGATGCATAACTGACAATTTGGGGAGAATGGAGTGACATGGCAGGAAAAAGTTGGGTGTCATGGCAGCCTTCGATTTCTGCGTTTTAGTGATTCCTGGTCACAATAACGAAAATAACTCAATCCATAGCGGTCATTCAGTAGATACTAGGGTTCATTAAAATCAAGCTAGCTACCGGTACTATTATTGTCTAGCCGGACATAGCAGTATGCATGAGACACAGATTTCTTAATCATGCCTTTTGGGCTTTGCTTCTCGGGACTATCCGCTGAAATTCACCTATAAATACTCGTACATTAATCTAACAAAATTTCTGAAAATTGCATGATTCTCGGGGGGTGGAGGCATGGTGTGACGCGCGGCAGTCTGCCTCTTCCTAAATACGCTAGAGATGTCATACCTTAGGGCTCTCAGCAGTAGATTTCTATCTTTGGAAGAGACGCAGACTCCGATTGCTTCCACTTTTCGCTCAGATACATTGCTGCACTGCAGACTGAATTACACTCAACATTTTCATGTCACAGATCACCCAGACATTCGCTTTTTTCGCTTTCATTCGCTATTTCGAAAATATGCCTGAATTTTCGCTTTTATCAAGTGGCATTCGTTTTTTTCGCTTTTTTGGTAGAGCAGGAAAAAAGTGTTTCTTAGTACAGCCATTTTTTACATGTTGACAACGCAATATGACTCCTGGTCGTGTTGCCCTTTACTTTATTCATGCTGTCATCCATGTGTTGACAATTGAATGCATATATTGACGATTGTATAATCTTATGTAATAACTATATTATATAGGAATTGAAACAATTGTGCCTGTTTGTAATTTTATAAATAAAAAGCAATTACTGAATATGTGCTCAGTTGCTGTAGTGTTCCGAATGACCCTATCAGCAAGTTTGAGATTGTATGCCACGCTTACAATGACCGCATTTTACGTATCCTCGAGGCATTGTTTATTAGACGTGATAATCCCAACCTGTGCAAGCAAAAGGACCATGTGATTAATCTTCGCTTGCCATGGTAATCGGGTGACTCACAGTCTGCCGCTGCTATCGCGTGTTGACCTGTATCTCAACTTTCTCCTTCTTAAAAAATGTCTATCTTTCAATGTAATTTCACATGCTGGGTTACCTTTGACAAGACCAGTCGAAACATGTCAGGTTTACATTTTTCTTCCTAATTTCAATAAACTTTATTATGACTTCGAAAGCATTCTGTGCGCTTTTTATTTATAAAATTACAAACAGGCACAATTGTTTCAATTACATAAAGCGCCTCTTGCCTGGGGACAAGGTGAAACAGTTGGATTGGCTGCTCACACTACGTTGCAGACGTGCGAAGTTAATGAAGAAGATTGAATTTGATCGTTTGTGCATTAAGTATGGAATTTATACTTCTCGTTTAAGGAAGCATTGAAGAAGAATCACTTGAGTGCCACGCCGAATGTATGTCAAGACTTTCTACAGACTGAGTTATGTAATGATCTCGAATTACTTAAGGGCATCGATGACTCAATCAACCAAGTCGCTTCTGTGTTGCATTCCCTTGATCTCATTGGCTTATTTGAATTCCACAAGATGTCCAAATTTGTCGTGAATCAGACTCTAAAGCGATGCGTTGCGAAGTATCAACGTTTACGTGATGCCTGTGCACCCATCTTTCCTGAGGATATGGAGAAAAGGATAATCAACTTATCCTCCCTTACGCTTTCGACTACACAGAAGCAAGCACTTTGCTTGGGGTTGAACTTTTGTGTTCCACCCAGACGGACTGAGCAGATTCGTATCAATGCCGAGTTTGAGAGTCTTTTCCAGCAACTTCAAGATGTGTGTCATTCTACTTCGGAAGATCTATCTGTGTTCAAGGCAAAACTAGTTTCTCTAGCATCGACGTATGGTAGTGCAAGGATTGAGAGGAGTTGTCTTCTACCGTGTCACATCGACGAGTTGATGGACCTTAAGAAAAATCCCAACATCGTTATTTTGAAACCGGATAAAGGATCTGGTGTAGTGATAATGGATAAACATGACTATGTTGATAAAGTGAACTCAATTCTATCTGATCAGACGAAGTTCCAAGTTGATCAATGCCAGAAAGACCAGTCAGCTAATATAGCCAAGAGTATTTCTGACACATTACTCAAGCTCAAGAGAAAGCAGGTGATTTCGGATTACACTTACAAGGAACTGACGACTTCATCCAATGGTATCCCACGCCTCTACGGTCTTCCCAAGACGCACAAGTCTAATGTGCCTGTTCGTCCTATCTTATCGATGACGAAGACTGTTTATGAGAACGTCTCAAAATGGTTGGCATCTTTACTCAAACCTGTTGAGAGGTGTTTCTCGAACTTCTGTGTTAAGGATTCGTTCACTTTTGCAGAAAGCATTCGTGGTATTGATTCATCTGCCACGTCTATGATGTCTTTTGACGTTAGTGCCCTTTTCACTAATGTTCCCGTGAGTGAGACTATCCGGCTCATTGTTGACACGGTAAGAAAGTGTCCTAACCTTTGTGGAATCCCTGCCGACATTCTGAGTGAGCTTCTTTACAAGTGTTCTAGCAATGTGCAATTTTTATTTGACGGTCAGTTTTACCGTCAGGTAGACGGTGTAGCCATGGGCAGTGCTCTCGGCCCTCTCTTTGCCAACATTTTCATGGGAAACCTTGAGAGTAGTTTGTCTAGTCATATTGATTCCTTGTGTCATGTGTATTATCGTTATGTTGACGACACGTTCGCTCTTGTGAGGAGCAGGGAGGCAGGAGAATCTTTACTTGACATTTTCAATAGCTTTCATCCTCATATAAATTTTACTTATGAATGTGAAGAGCAGGGCAGACTACCGTTTCTTGATGTTTCTATACAACGCATGCCTGACGGGAAACTGTGTACCACAGTGCACCGTAAACCAACTTTTTCAGGTGTTTACATGAGTTTTCACAGTTTCGTGCCCATTGCCTATAAAAGAGGCCTTGTCCGTTCTCTATTTATTCGTGCGCTTCGTATTTGTTCTGATGAAATGTTAGACCAAGAATTCAATACCATTCGTGTTATTTTGAAGTCTAATGCTTATCCTGAGCACTTCATCGATCAATATAAAGTCACTGAGATCAATAATGTTTCTGTTGCCACCGCTGAAAGAAAGGCTGTTTATGTCAACTTGCCTTTCTATGGTGACAAATCTAGTCTTTTCATTCGCAAATCGATCGATGAACTGCTGGCCAAGTTTGCTCCTGCCGCAAAACCCATAATTATTTTTAAGACCAACTGTATTCCTGTTGCTTCTCCTAAAGATCGTCTGCCAGTGGCCGCCACGTCTTCTGTTATTTATTCTTTTCGTTGTGGTTGTGGATCAACCTATATTGGACGGACGTCACGACCCCTGACAGTTCGAGCGCGGGAGCACATACCCAGGTGGTTCTTAAATGGTGATTTAGGAATTTCTCGCTCTGCAATTACTGAACATGTGCTCAGTTGCTGTAGTGTTCCGAATGACCCTATCAGCAAGTTTGAGATTGTATGCCACGCTTACAATGACCGCATTTTACGTATCCTCGAGGCATTGTTTATTAGACGTGATAATCCCAACCTGTGCAAGCAAAAGGACCATGTGATTAATCTTCGCTTGCCATGGTAATCGGGTGACTCACAGTCTGCCGCTGCTATCGCGTGTTGACCTGTATCTCAACTTTCTCCTTCTTAAAAAATGTCTATCTTTCAATGTAATTTCACATGCTGGGTTACCTTTGACAAGACCAGTCGAAACATGTCAGGTTTACATTTTTCTTCCTAATTTCAATAAACTTTATTATGACTTCGAAAGCATTCTGTGCGCTTTTTATTTATAAAATATATAGGAATTGGAAAATGTGCCCTTATTCGCAAAAAAAGTCATGTAGCAATTCTTGAATGCAAAGCCTTGTCGTAGTGCGCTCCGGTAAATGCACAATTTTTTACGGTAACTTTGAGGCCATGTTGCTATAGTTTTTACACGATTCTGAATTGATGCATGTTGAAAGTACATGCGGGTTACATGCTACAAATGAATGTCATCGAATTTATCACTCAAGGAATTCGAGACATCAACCCTTGCTGGCTTGCCAGAGACACACGGGAGGTCTACTATCCAGTTTTCTTAGAAGATTGATGTTGGTTTAGTGAAACAAGCAGTTCAGTTTGTGCAAATGAGTGAGGTGCATTGCATGATATTGATAAATAGGCCTAAGAAATTGAGATGATAATATACATAATGGAATATTTTCTGTTGAATTTTTTATTGCACTGTCACTGTCACTGTGATTTTCGTGAAGTACGTGTGACTAAGAAAAATGTTGATGTGCATAGTAATCATTTTGCATCTACTGATGAAGACATTAATATGATGCTGATATGTGTAGCCTATTTTCTTATAACCACCTGAAACTTTCTGAGTTATAGATTGAAGAATAGATGTACCAGTAGGCCTAATGCACTATTCTGTAAATAATTTTACTACTGTTTACATTACTGCAGTCATACTGATTGCGTCATACTTCACCCGCTATATACATGTATTTTCATAGCTTCTGTGTCCTGAGTTATGCGGTATCGACTTATCTCGTGTGCTTCAACAACACGTGACTTCTGGCGAATGCGCCAGTAAATAGATATGCCCACATAAAATTCAACGAGAGAAAATCAATGAGAGCCTTGCATCGTAAAGCTTGGACTTGGGTTTAGATAAATTGTCTTGGCTATTTGTCATGTTTTGAATCGAATTGGAAGGAGCCAATATTGAAAGACATTGATTTTATTCTCGTCTTCGTTATTTATTACAGAATAACTAAGACGAAAGTAAATTCAATATTTTTCAATATTGACTATCGCCAATTCAATTCAAAGCTTAGACTTGGTTGCATATTTTAGTAGACGTGCATGGAGAATGATCTTGATTATTGGCCTTTGAAGTAGACTGCATATTGATAGTTTTGCATGGAATATTTTCAAATATTTAGTCAATGTTATCATTTATCTTCGGTTTTCATCAATTCATCAATTAGGATTTATAATACTGATGTATATTTATATTGCAAAATTTGATTGAAAAAGTACTAATATATGTCTCATAAGAGGCAGTTTTGATCTCTGGAATAGGCCCACTTACAGTCAAAAGCTTGACGAGTGAGTAAAGAACCCACTCGAATGTAAATCACTGACTACATAATTTTCTCTCTTTGGCAGCCGTCTTTTGTCGGAAAAATTACATTTTTGAAATATTTATCATCTAATCACTATGGGGCTGCATAATTGAGCAATATAAATTTCATTGATAGTAAATATACCAGTTGACACTTATACATCTAAATTAACGTTTGCAATAATGCCCATCTAATAAAATATCAATTTTGCTTCAATAATATAGCTAAATTATGAGCATTATCTTCCTTTACAAAAATACATCCTAGTAATCAATATTATTAGCATAGTATTAGGCTTGCGATTTCTGAAGAAAACTACAATGATTTTCAGATGAAACCTTTAGTGTACATTCTGTATAAACAAATATATATACATATACAGTGTACAACACTGTATAAAATAATTGCCACATTGATGCAAAACTTTAATAACTTCGTCATGTGATTCATTTCGCATGACTTTAGTTGACAGCCACCTATCTAATAAATACTTGAAAATATCAATATGCTTTGTAATATTCAGATGAAAGAGATGTTCAAAGTTTCAGGCTAAATTAACAGTTGGAAGCATGGCAGCTAGAGAAATTTCCTTAGCCAGATTAGAAATTATAAAATCGTCTTCATTCTGTAGAATTTCTAACAGTATTTTTTTTTGATTTTTTTCAACACTATGCTTCAACATTCCTATGAAACAACCTTGGAATCTTCATTATTTGTCTAAAATTGAAGCAATCTAAATTCTCTAGCAATCCACATCTATAAGGGCTCGCTATTCATTCATTTGAATCAGTCGTCTTGAGCGTTTGGGTACTAACTGACCATGGAATCAATTGAAATTAAAATTGACTGCATTTAGAAACAGAAACACAATGAGAATAGGGTGAAGATGCCTTGGTTTGACATTTGCGGTATGCTGTGGGAAGAACCAAGTAAGCTGATTTTTACTCAATATACTCAATCCGTAGCCGCTTGATGCAGCCGTTGGTGCACCCACGCGAACACTCTCGACCTCCAACTTGCACGATTCTCCGCCTCCCTGCACAGGTCTGCCAGACTGAGCCCCGTCCAGTCGACAAGATCATCGCACCAAGAGCGACGTGGTCTGCCTCACTTCCTCTCCCCTTCCACCTTTCCCTGAATGACGTTCTTGAGGGCCCTATTGGTTCTGATATGATGGCCGAAGAACATCAGCTTTCTTCTTTTTATAACAACGATGTTCTCCAGCTTCTTGATCCTTAACTTCTCTTCAACTTTCTTCCACACATATTCGTTAGTTTTCTTTTCATTCCACGTTATGCCCAAAAGTCTTCGGAATGTCTTCATTTCAAACAATCTGATCTTCATGAGCTTACTTGTTAGCGTCCAGCCTTCACATCCGTGTAGCAAGACCGACTTAACAAGGGAGTTCTCAAGTCTTATTTTTGAAGATAGCCGTATACTTCTTGTTTTCCACAATCTTCCTAATTTCCTAATCTTCCTAATACTAGTTGCAGCTCCAATTCTCTTTCTTATTTCTCGTTCGCTGTTCATATTTTCATTGATTAACGATCCCAAATAGTTGAAGCTCTTAACCTGTTCTAGTGTTTCATTCGAAACATTGATGGAAATGTTCGCATCATCCGCAGACAGATTGTTCACAATGCCAGTCACCATAGTTTTAGACTTACTAGAGCTTATCTCCATTCCATACCTGCGACATGTGTCGTCTAGTCGCTTGGTGATGTCGCTCAGGCTCTCCTTGTCCTCTGTCATGAGGTCTATGTCATCAGCAAATCTCAAGTTGTTGATCGTCGTACCTCCGCATTTCACTCCTCCATCGAAATTTTCAAGCGCATCAAACATAATTCTTTCAAGAAGCAAGTTGAAGAGGGACGGTGAAAGAATGCATCCTTGTCTTACTCCGACTGTGCTATGGAACCAGTCACTGTATTCGTTACCAATCATTACTTTTGTTTTTGCAGACTGGTAGAGTTCTTTCACTAGTTTAGTCAATCCATCTCCTATGCCAGATCTTCGCAGTGTTCCAGAGAGCTTCATGCCAAACCCTGTCGAAAGCCTTGAGAAAGTCAACAAAGTTATGGAAGACAAATTTTTGAGTACTTTTCTCCAATAATGCGCAAGTTCGTGATTTGTTCTACTGTGCTTCTGTCCTTTATGAACCCGGCTTGATTCTCACTGAGTATGGCTTCTATCTGGGGTGTCATCCTTCTTAGTATTGCTTTTAGAAGGACTTTGCTGGCATGACTTATTAATGAAATCGTTCGATGTTCGCAGCATTTTCGACTAGTTTTCTTCTTAGGAATGGGAATCATGATCGACTCCGTCCATTGCGAGGGCCATCTTTTGGTCTCACCAAGGTGAGATTTTCGCTCCCTCTCAATTTTCCTTCGTCGCCACTTGAACCGCAATCACATCCCTGTTTTACAGATGCTCAACCGTGAACATTTGAATATTATTTCAGTCTCATTTCTTCGCTTCAGGTTGCAGGTCGGATTTTTTGTTCCTTCGTTTACTCCACAATGTACATATTATGTTCTTGGTTGTAGAAACTGCTATCATTACTTACTAGTTGTAGCTTCACCGTAAATAGGTAATTCAATTGTTGCTAATAACCCATTCTATTCAGTGATGTATCAAATTTTAACTATCAGTAATGATGCTCTTATGCAGATGTTCAATTTTTGTATCATGGTATGTTCTTAGTAATATTTTCGAAATTAATAATCATTTGTTACCACGATAACAGTTATGCGTGAATGTGTCTCAGCGATAATTCCATGATGTAACTCTGCATTTACAGGTCATGGAGCGGATGAAAACTGGAATACCCAAAGTAAGAGCTATATCGTATTGATAAACTGTGTTGTAGCATCAGTTTGCAATAAATCTTTCGCTAAAATTTACGTTAGAAGTGTTGAAGTAGGCGATGAAAAGTTTTGAACAGGCTGGAGAATGGATATCCTTCCAGTTGCCTTTTGACTAACTTTCAGCGCGGCCCATGAGGAATCTTAATATACATAATTATGTCATTTTCACGTATGAGTACCATTCTGAGATGGATCTGATACTTCCGCTAATGAGGTTTCCCTATGTTCCGCACAAGAAATCATGTTAGGATGCGCAGCATCGATAAAATGTAGAAAGTATATTGTCTGTTCAACATAATTCGCACTTCAGTGATTTGCCGAAAAATTGGAGAATATTTTTTGAAGAACTTTTCAAAGGACCTTAATTGATAATTTTGTGGTGACTTCACGAAAAATGTGGTGTTGCTAATTAGGGAGAATGGAGATGTGAGACTGGGCGTTGATGAAAGTTATGGTGTCGAAGGAGATACTGGTTAGGGGTGTACCGATAATCGGCCGATAACATGCTAGATTGATGATCGGTTATTGCCTATTACCTGCTCGTGGACTTTTGGAGATATTTGTTAACTTTTATTAAAAGTCAGTGATTTCCCTTTTTTAGAGAAACTTTATTCTGCATGCAAGCCTACATTTTACATATATACTGAATTACTAATTTAAGTGACTTTTTAACATATCGATCATAGAAACAACTAAATTCTTCCAAAGATGCAATTTTTCATAAAGATCATTAATGCTGATAAAATGAGGTTAGGGTCTATTTTCGCATGTTGTGATGCGCAGACAGCATTTTTTCGCCGCGCTTAAGCAGAACGGTGGTCGTTGCTGTTCATTCACTTATCCATATTCTTGAAAATCCTGAGCCATGTCATGATCTTGCCTCCGATTGCCTGAGAGACGCAACCATTTGTTTTGCAGTGGACGAGTTGTTGTTGTAGCCTTGTGATGGAGTACTCACTATTCAACTAGGGTACCTGCGTTCGAATCAAATAGGGGAACATCAGCATAGAACAGATGGAACTATTACCTAGTATTTACGGATAAAAAGTAATTAGGGGCCTTTTCAAACACCTACGACATAATGACAAGAGTTGGGGATGGGTTTTCTCTTCATACCATCTTTGGTTGAAAAATGGATCGGTTGTTCGATATTTCTTCCGCGTCTCCTATATTTCAATAATGCTGATCATTGATGTGATTATACTTTGTATTTCGGACTCAAATGTTTTCGTAATTGCATTAAAAAATAAACTTTTTGTTGTATACTTTTCTCAGGATTGTTACGAGTTTTTAGTAGACTATACTACAATCTACAGTAATTAAACCTAATTGGTTAGCATCTGAAATTAATCAACTCTACATAAGACCAGACAAGCATCACAAGGCTTATGCAGGAAACATTCAGTGCATGTCTCATTATTTGGTGTACCTTGCTATCTTTTTTATACTAAATCGTTATTTTCAGTATAGAGTTCCAGTGTAGTTAACCTGTTGAGCCCCATGACGTGCACTGCTAGTCATTCGCTCATAACTACAACTCCCCATCTGCTGAGTAAACAATGGGAAAATAGTGCAGCGATGACGTGCGGTGCACGTCATGGGAAATTGCGGCAGTGTTTTCTGCTGATAGTTGAACACTTACGCAAGTGCCCGCACGACTTGCATCACACGTCATCAGGTCTCAAGACGTTCCCATTAATCAGCAATCGACCTGTTAGCAAAATCACGTTTCGGTTAACCCCTAATACTGATGATATTAAGTTAAGGAAGTCACTGGTTTACACCGAAAATTCATTCATTCAATTTAGTGAACAATTGGTTAGCTTTTTGACTATTCAAATGCTGCAGTAGCACTTAATTGCAGGTTTGGTTAGTCATGAATACTCATGATGCCCATCTACTGGCTTTTGAGTTCTGTTTTTCCAGGAGTATCCTTGTCCTATGGGGGAGTAAATTCTCATTTTTGGATTTTCGCGGATCATTGCTTTTAAACATACTTTGGGTGAACCGTAAGACTTGTCGTTATCATATTTAAGATAATGAAATGACACCTTTTCTAACCGCTGCTCATGTCACATGCATATTTGGCGTAATAGAAGGTCATTGAATTGGCATTGCATCTGTCGGCTGAAACTTGAATACTACTTATGAACGCTAGGGTAGTGCAACGAGTGAAAATAAGTCGCATGTGTAGCTTCTTTTGTCTTTCTTGTTGCGGTTAGGACATGGTGAGTGTGATGAAACGCATTTCGGTTTTACACCATTACCTGTCAAAAACTTAAAAAGTCTGCTACAGACGTCCATTTTGGTGTTAGCCGAGGCCTGGACAGATCGTGCTTCACCCTCCTATGCAGTTCAAAGATGGATGAAGGATTTTAATGATGGAATAAGGACGGACTTAGTCGATGCTTCTTGCTCTGGTCTTCCGAGATCAAGAAGAGCAGAAGAACTCTCCAACCAAGTTGCCGACATGGTCAAGGATTTCTCCTCGTGATAGTGCTGAGCTACTCACCTGTAACCGAAGCACAATCCTTTGAAGTTTTAGAGAGGAAACTTCAAAAGCGTTGGGTTTTCTCCTCTTGGGTGCCGCATGAACTCACTGCTGAGCACCGTCAACATCGAGTGAACTCTGCCAAGCATGAAGAGAAGTGCAACCGTCATTTTCATGCTCTCCTGGACAAAACGTGCGTACCATGGAATGTTTACGGAACAAAAACCGATAACAAGACCTGGTTGGGCAAAGCAGGTGGATAAAGCAGCTCATTTTAATTTATCTATATTTTACATCAATGTTTTGCCTGTACCCAAGTCCGGTACACTACTTTCACTACTTTTTTCTTCAAGCAATAGAGAAAGCCTCCGCCTAAATTGAAGATTAGGCCTATGTAGTTGTAGTGATTTCGTGTATATTGGTGGCCTAGCATACCGTTGAATCAAACAGTTAATTAGAATAAGTAGTCGCTGTTGCAGAATTACTGGAAAGCAAAAGTGAAAATACCTCTTTTTTACAGTTGCTTATTCGGACAAACGTTCACATTCACAACATGCATGTAGACATCATGGTAGGCACAACATGCATGTAGACATGGTGGGCTATGACATACAATAGAAAGTTACATAATAAGCTACCAATTACTGCCACTCGATGAATAGGTGACGTTTCCGCGACATTTATGTTTATGTTTTTTTTATTTGCATGAAATTATAACTCCTGTATTGCCTGTAAGTGTAAAGTATAGGCCTATTAATCATTTTGGCTTATAACTGACCACCAATTACCCAACTATATCTTACTTTTTGGATGATGTGTAGGTCTATCATGACATGTTTTGGTAAGATTATTCATGTACCCCTGCGTGAATTTTGCGTCTCAGCGTCAAAAATGGAAAATTTCTGTGTGCGGCCACGTTATTAAGTCAAACATGCTTGAATATGCCGGGGCATTGACTGAACGAGCTTTCTGCAATAAGCAGGTAGTGATCCTTGTGGCCCCTAGGCGCTCCACGTTATCCGCTAGAGTGTTATGAGAGGATATTTGGAACTTTTGCAATTTTTCCTTAAATGTTCAGTGTTCACCATGGCTGGCTCCATGCCAGACCAACCAGGTTTGATTTGTGCGCCGGTGCACCATCTTGCTGAAGATTTTTTTTCTTCGAGTGTTCATTAAAGGCTCTACCTATATTCATTCAGTGTTGCTGAGTAAGGAATCGCTTTAATAGTTTCACTCCTGCCAATGACATAAAATCCATATCTGCCGCATGCAGAAATTCCACCACATATCAAGAGTTTTGATACATTGAATCGTTTTTGACATGGTCTGCGAACATTGGGCTGGTAACAGCGATGTTGCAACACAGTTGTTTCATCTGTGACCATAACGTGACACCATTCCTCATAGTTCCACTTCTGATAGCGTTTGCAGAAGGCTAGCCTGTCGAGGCTTTTCAGCTGGCTTATATGATTTTCGGTCATACTTATTTCGAAGACGACTGCTTCTAGTAACTCACTAGGAATATGTGCGAGTACAGTTGATATATATAGTATAAAAGAATTATCAGAAATGGATCAAAATAAGAAGGAAAATAACTCCCGTAAGTCGTCAGGGAAAAACTTTGAATCTTGAAAGCCCGACCGGTTTTTCTTGGTCATCCAAGCTTCTCAAGGGCTAATGTTTAATATGAATATCATAACTTAATTTAAATGATCATAAAATAAGCTACACATACATAGTAAGCGAATTACGCAAATGTATGTGATTTGCGACATTTGGATCCATGACATTTGCGTAATTCGCTTACTATGTATGTGTAGCTTATTTTATGATCATTTAAATTAAGTTATGATATTCATAATAAACATTAGCCCTTGAGAAGCTTGGATGACCAAGTGAAACCGGTCGGGCTTTCAAGATTCAAAGTTTTTCCTTGACGACTTACGGGAGTTATTTTCCTTCTTATATATATATATATATATATATATATATATATATATATATATATATGTGTGTGTGTATATATATTCATGAATATCTGTCACTGCTTCAAAAGGATTCGCGTTCGAATAGCGATTAAATCTGTCCGTTTGTGGTGATGCAGTTATCGGTTGCCCGAAGCGGTGTTTGCTGGCAAATTATTCGGTATTTTTTATCTTCTTTAAATTGTGAGATACGCAGGGTGATTATTGCCACTTCTCATAATTTTGCAATATTGAATATTGTTGTGAGCTTCTTGTGAGTGCATTAGTTCTTGATTCTTTGCAATTATTTTCACTCCATTCTATCATTTGTTTTCAATATGACGAAGGCAGGTGACGTCATATTCTGACACAGATCGAGAACAGAGCTGATCACCGGATAGACAATAACACTATTAAAACCGCAGCGTTATCGCCTGAGGGCTCTCAAAAATCTCTCTGCTACGACGCACGCGCGGCAAGGCTATTGTTACGGGTGACAGCGAACAAGTCAAGCCTTCGAAGATCGGCAGGACAGACGACGGCGAGACGGTGATCCTGACCCCTAGCGACACAGCGAGGAGCAAACAGTAGCGGCAGTGTTCGAGACTGGTGGACCTACAGACTTACATGTGAACGCCTCCAAAAGGTCCTCTTCAGTGCCACCCTGCTCTCTCGTTTGCCTGAATATACATTTCATTTATATCATTTGTCTTCTTATAGTATCATTTTGCTTGGGAAGTAAAGTAGCCCATAACAATATTGATAATGAACTTTGAGAATTCTAGTGTTCTTAAGTTGCTTGTGTTTGGGTGTGAGTATTTGTAAGTTTATATTGATGTCTTTCACAAGACAGGTCCAGTAATTCGACAGACATGAGCTGTATCAAGAAATGCTGGGGGTACATCGATAGACAATGTATATGCCTTATATCCTCTGATACCAGTCCAGTTTAGCACGTTTACTGTTAGCGTGTCATAATGATCACTCTTATCACATTGCAGGAAACTCGTTGAATCAATGCCCTAGATGCTCTCAAGTCTGTTTTACCAGAAAGTTTTATCATACAAAGAAGTTTTAATATAATCACTGAGCGTGATAGCTTATTTTGTGTGTCCGATAGTTGCTTGACACGTATGAAGGTTAATTTGATGCAACAACATGATTAAAATACTTTCCGATATTGATACGACTTCATTGTTTGCAAAAACTAGGGTGTTGCTGAACTTTTAGTAGTGTCTGTACATAAGAGGTGACGAAAATTTCTCATAATGACAGCTCAATAAAATTTCAGTTTGATAGAGCTTATTTTTAACATTGAATAGCATTGAAATTGGGTAAAAAAAATTAAGTATTGATGTCAATTAGCTAATTATGCGGCACATAGCACCTATTAGACGGGTTTGATAATGAAGCTCGAGGTCCTTTACTTTAGGATATTTGTTTGGCCACCCTGCGTGTACTTCTGGAGGGCTTCTGTCATTGACTCCCTTTTCAGCTAGTTATATTGTAAAACCGAAGTCAGCACTCTTATATTCGAAGTCTATGCCGTAGATGCATGCAATGCTGATTTTCAGCATAAAATACAGTAGTACATGTAATCAGTTAATTTATCGAGACAGATAAATCAAGATTATTAGACAGTCTAATCATCCTTGTATTCATCATTTGCACTTGATAATAAGAGTAAGTCTAAATAGTTGAAACGTTGTGTGTATAGAGCACAGTCAGTATCCGAAGAAAATTATTCTAATTTTTACACTATCCATTATTGCTTCCATTTTATGTCACAGCTTTAGGTGTATTGCATTGCATTGTCAACACTTCTTTTTTAGGAACTTTTTTGGCGGAAGGACTTGAAGCATTATTCCTGATTATTTTTAATGCTTGAGATATAGATCTGCATTTTCAGCAAAGTTATTCATTCAAAACGTTTCGGTAAAACTTGCGTTGTTTGCAGATTCATAAGCTCGATAAGGTGCAAAAGGCTGAAGAGCGTATTCGTGTGAATCCGTGGGATATCGAAGCATGGAGTGTTTTGTTGCGAGATGCACAGGTAAGTAAATGTTAATTGGAATGGAAATTTTTTCTTTGCATAATAATGCTAAGTTTGTTAGCACTGCAATTGCGTTCTAGACTGTCATAGTGCATTATGCCTGAATTATCCCAACAAATAATACACTATTCACGATTAATTTTGTTTCATTGGAATGTATGGCTAAGAATTACATATTGGTAACTTTGTGTTGAATCTGTAAATGCGACATGGCAGATTTCGTGTATGTAAATCTGGATACAGCCGTTAAATTAATAAGTGAATGTATAGTGATTTCTAGGTCCTTGCAGGAGAAATATCAAATTAATTTCCCTCAAGAGATCACGACCAGTAAACAGGTGGGAATTATAAGGCACAATACATAGAACTGCTTTTTAACCGCGATCCGATGAACGGTCTGTTATTTATAAATGACGGTAAATGTAACTAGTGAAATGCATTTCAACTTAAAAATGAGTGTCATACCCGTCCAGACATCGCATGCAAGACGCTGAATATAAAAGTCAGGAAAAGTAGGCGCTTTTTCAGTTTCTGCTAAATTTCTATAAATCAGATGTTTTTTTCAATAAGCATGCATAAACATTGAAAATACTTGTATTCGGTCTGGTGACAATATAAATTTTCATAAAGGCAAACATCATCATTCCCAAATTGTTATGAAAATGCATAGCATCAACGCAGTCTAAAGAAACCCGTACTCAAACATAGTTCATCAATGAAAGAATTGATGAAGTTTGCATAGATCAGTTCTGTAGCAGCTGTCTTTTAATATATATTTTATTATTGAGTCTGGTAATATAATAAACTAGCTTCTTGCCTATTGATACAAGCTTCATTATTGCAAATGTGAATTTAGATAAATATGCCAATTGTCTTTCACTTAAAGCTGCATCGAGTTCTTTCTTGGAAGTATGGTATACTTATTTCGAGATTTAATATGATTATCATCTTATTTATTCAACTTATAGACTTTAGGTGATGTCCACAAATTCTTCCAATGTCAGACCTATGTTCTTCCTTCAACACTCTTATTATCTTCAGCATTGTATAGTAAGTTCTGTTTTTTTTATTGTAATTTTTCAACATTTCTACATTTGTTTCGGCAGGATTGTTTTCTATATTTTGTTTCATGTGTTAGACGCTAGACCAGTTTTGGTATTTTGTGTCAGTTTTACAGCGATGACATAAAACAATCATTTTTCAAAGTAAGATGTTACTTACTGCAAAGAATTTGAGTAACAGAGGCATACGTTCATTTTGGGAGCGGCATCTTGATCATGCTCTATTTTGTTTAAAATTGTGCTCTATTTTGGTTGGAATTGTGCTCTATAATGCTCTAACACCACCTCGAATTTCTAGTTGACATCTTGATATTTTGCTGGTCCTAATAAAGACGTCGCCGCACAGCTTGCGATTATGTGATTTGCATAATAATTTAATGATTTACATCCACGAAATTCTCCATATTTCTAGCAATTTTAATGATATTTACCAATTCTTACCTTCAGAGCAAGCGAATTGACGAAAGTCGGGCGCAATTTGAGAGAATAGTTGAAAGATTTCCTTTGGCCGGACAATACTGGAAGATCTACATTCAACAAGAGGTGAATACGTCGGACGACGAACTTTCTTGTGTTGTAGAAACTTACATGAAACATTTACCTGCATTGCCAAGTAGGTTGATATGTATTTGTAAGCTAGTAATTGAAACATTATACTTTCACTGCAAAACTGAGGTTTTGTGCTGGTCGGGACCCTTCGGAATGATGTTTGAGTGATAAGATTTTAGATATTTTGAATCGCTTCTAAATTATGATGACATAGTTTGGGAAAATAGATTCACGATTTCTGAATTAAAGAGAGCAATGTATAAAGTTGGAGGCCGAAAGACAAGGAGGATAGATCATCTGAATGTCGCATATTAATGTATCGCATTGCGCCATCAGATTTAATGATATATTCATTTACAATCGTTCAGTTAATTAGCACGAAAGATTAGTAGGCCTGCATGAAATAGCTCAGTGCTCATTTTCTTGGCGATTCTAAATGCTATGATTTTACTTAGGCTTCTTAAACTGACGAACTTAAAGTCAGATAAATGCTTGTAAACGTCTACCATATTTGAATTCTACCATCGTGGTATGTTTTCAAATGAAATAAATAATTTCTCTGCAGAAAATATTTCTATCGTCCTCTTCCGCTTCTTAGATTTCCTGACGACTTATTTGAGTAAAAGGAGCAGGCGATAGACGTGTAATGCTTAATGGAGTTCGGTTTCGATACACCTCTGCCGACCGCTATCAAGATTTATCGATTTCTGACCTCGCAAGAAATTATCAATCTCCTTATTCACATGCGTCAGATTGTATGAGAAGCTTAAATGGGTATGATTGATTTATAAGCCTCTACCTGTCACGCTGTTGACACGTGATTTTGCAATATACAAGTATAAACTCAGATTTTTTGATAGTTAGATACATCCATGTGATTCTCATCTAACATGCGTCCAAATCTCTAGTGTTTAGTAAAACAAAGCATTGTTATTCTGAAGGCAATAATAACATGCGTATGGTAGCTGTCTTGATTTCATAGTTCGTGCTATTGGTATTTAGCAGCGGGTATTTAGTTATCTTAAAGTTATGAGGCAGTGGTATGCAAGCGGTGCACTGATAAATAGAACCATGAGATGTGTCAGCTCAATATGAACGAATCTATCGCGGTTGTGGAAGATCTGTGATGCTATAATAGTCTAAGGATGGTATGGTGTTGAGGGAAAACGATCCAGCAATAATGAGGAGGATCAGCTAAGCTTCGTTAAATGTGAGGTTATGATAGAAGAATAAAATAATTAACTTACGTGGAATAGATTGAAGGTATGAATATTGATAATGACAAATGGTGTTATATATGAGTTAATCAGTTACGTTTCAAATAAGAATTTGACTAACTAAGAAAATTTAGAGTTAAGATCAGATGTTTGAAAGACAGCTTGAATAGAATGAACTTGACCAGAACTTTGATCAGTACATGCACAAATTATGCGAGAATAGCTAACATAAGATTCGAAAGGTATAGAAACCCCTACTACCTTTTTAGATGACTGTGGTGCTGACCAGGTTAGACTGAACAGCAGCATTATGGATTGTATCTAAAATCCAACTGCTAGATCTGTCCTGTCGTAATCACGTTAAATGTATGATCTCTATCCCATGACCAATTGAAAGTGCCATGCTATAAAATGAACATGACTGATCTTTTAGGGAGACTTTTCTGTAGCATTGATGTTGTCTGCTGTGATTGTTGTTTCCCACATCCCTCGTTTTATGTGCTCTTTGTCACCATATTTTCATATCATTCTTAGATCATGCATTTTCTTTCATCTGTATCAAAGAGAAAATGCGTTGTACCAAGTTGCTTTTTATATGTCTCGTCTCTGGAAGATAATGGGAATGGTGGTTCCAGGTCAAAATGGTCACTTCAAAACTGTCCAAGGGAAAGGTACGAAGTTAAATTTTAATAACAGAAACGTTTTAAGCAACATCTAAAACCTAGGTTTCTGTTAAAATTGTAGCCAGAAATTCAGCAGTCTCTGACAGTTCGTGGAAATAGGCCTACTTTCAAACTGTCGAGGGGAATTAAGTTTTCAGCCAAAATTTTAAAAGAACCGTAGGTTTTAGATGTTGCTGAAGTCATTTCTGTCACTGAAATTTTGCTTTGTGGCTTTCCCTTGGACAGTTTTAAAAAGATCATTTTGTACGATGACCATTTGACTTGACACCGGACTGGTGCTAGTATTGCATGTATTTCTAGTTCATATGAGTATAATGTATGATAAGAGACTAAATAACCGTTGTCGGATATAATTAGAGTGTGCGGTTCACCGAAAATATCGGTTCGGTTCGTAACATTTATGCTCATTAAAATTTTTTTTGACGGATGACTCCTAATCTAATGGCGGAAGTGTATTCTAATTCAAAATAGCAGCAGCAGCACCCGACTAGTTTAATTGATGCAGTCTCGAGGGACTTTCAGTGTTTCCGATCAGACTGGAGGTGTCACTTTTTAAATTCTGAATGCAGTTCCGTCTTAAATCAGCGTTTATCAACTCCGTTTTAATCTTCAAACATTGGCTACAACGCACCAGTGCCGACTCAAGGAGCACCCACGACCAAAGTACAGTATGTGAATACTCTAATTATCTCGATAATAATGACCCTTAAGTTTCGACATTTGGTCAGCTTTATCAAAAAGTATGAAAACATGCTAATGTGATGCGCACCCGTTGAATCCTGTTTCTATGCGCAAAACTCACCGAAATGATGATCATTTAGAAAGCGATGAAAGTAAGAAGTGGAAAGCAAGCTCATAGTTAGAACTAATATAACAAAGGGATTTAAGTCGCAGTTTTATTAACGTGCCGGCCTTCTATTGGGTAGGTTCTTGATCTGCTATTGCTGCATTTCTTGTCGATTGACGCGGAAAATTGTCTTATCCTGAAGTCCTTGTTTTAAAGCATGAAAGAAATGTGTAAAATCGTGATTAGAAGTTTCCTGCTTTTTGCACGATTCTCTTGTGAAAATTAAGAACTCGGATTCCTGCAGATTTCTCTTTGATTGTTGCATCGGTAGTCATCACAGGTAGGCCCCTTACTCTAACACAAGAGGGAAGGCAACCTATTGTTTATTTATATCAAATTGCAAATGTATTTGAAAATCAGTAGAGCTTGCGAACTGCAAGGATCTTCATCGGGAATTTCGAGATACGATGAGAAAATTTACAGCCGCATTTAATGCTGATACTCGAACCGAACTGTTTCATCTAGCCAAAACGAAATTCAAATTGTATCGAACCGAACCGCACATGCTTAGGTACAATACAATAAATTTCTGCAGGCATAATTCACTGCATACACGATTCGTCACCGGCGATTCAGCGTCATCCATTAATCGGGTCCTATTCAGATAACAAGCTTGACCAGTAGTCATGACATTTACTATCAGTTGATGCATTTCAAAGTCGTTCGTTTCATTCTTTTTTTCCTTGATCACTTGTCAGCTGCTTTATAATGTTCAATCAACTAAAGCATTTCTGACAGAAAGCCCGCTATAAATTTTTATCGCTAATAGAGCTTTTTAACGTCGCTATTCCCTCACTGGGGGCTTGGACGGTGCTGATATAGTCAGACATTCATCATGAGTGACCAAGCCGAATGCGAAGCGTTTTGCATATATTATTAACATATTCGACTTGCTGTATTTACTTCAATGCCGATGCGGTCGAAGAATTTTTGCCTTTCCCCCTCATTTTCGATTGGGTATAATAATTTTATAAGCGTGCAATATGTAAAAATTGTTCAATAAAATTCAAAAGTGCAACCTTAGTGCAAGTATGTGATCTTAATGATAAACACATTTCCCTATATGCACGGACTACAGATAAAATGCAGTTCAGAGTTGTACTAGCAATTTATAATGGAGAAAAGTCAATGATGTACGAACAACCGAGGTTGCACCAGGTCGGGCTGTGATTGGTTTTAACAAGTGTCACCCTGTTAAAGCACCTGTACTACGAAAGTATTGTCCAGAATGGGATATACATAGTACACACTTCTGTCTTGAATTATCCTATGCTCCTGTATGATCTCTTGCGTGTGTAAGCTAGAAATGAACAAACAACATGGTGTAATTAAAACTCTGTAAAACATGTCAAAGTTTAAACTACCTATTAGGGTGTTAAAGCACCGTGTCATTTAAATTCAGCACACAATTTAGCAGACCTACCTATCTTCCGGGAGCGCATTCCGAAACTCACATTTTCAACACATATTTCGATGTGACAACGATAGGTGCGTTTAAAAATAAAAAATCAAACTTCGCACAGCGTGACTGTAATTTTACTTTTTGCTTTGACCAATAAAATTACTTTTAGTCAGATGCTCTCTTCACTTACCCGTGATATACATCGCCTGACTCGCAAACTGGTCAACTATATGTTGTATATAGAATTGTTTTGATTTGCGGATTAGAGCTTATGCTACATTTTTCTATCTTGTGCAACTTGTGCTACTTTGTCCAACGAATGAGTTCCGTTTGCCCTTTTTAAATATCAAATCTCTGGCATCACACAGCTTCATGAAGCGGGTATCGGATGGCATGAAGAAGAATTTGGAGCATCACATGAAATTTGTGAATAAACGGCTCATCAATGTGATGTGGATGATCACATATCGTAAATAGAATAATCAAATATTGATGACAGTTGCGCCATCGATGATCGTAACTGGCGGCAGCGTTTTTTCGATTAGACCGACCCCATCACATATTTGCGCAACATTCAAAATATGCCAGTAGTCCTAGACTGTATGTACAAATGGTTTTTATCAAATTCCGGGATATCAACAATGTTGTCTTGGACAGCACCCATTTCTGGGACTGTCAGCAGGTCTGCGGAATTGAATCAATTGTATACATAGCAATCGTAGAAAGATTTTTGTTTACAACATCTTATCAAAACTCTGTCCAATGATTTGAAAATTATTGTTTACTATGAATTGAGTAACAGTACAAATTAATTTGACAACGGCAACGACGTGAAGTTTATCTTTGCAATCGTCCAAAGGCTAATTTTCATCCCCTAAATCCTTTATATCTTCGTGATTGTACCGCTTTATATCTTAAAATTGAGAAATAAGGCCACAGTATTTGATGACATTCAATGTGGTGTACGACGTGCTTCGTTCAGCAATGTGACGAATTTGGTGCCTAATTAGCTTCTTTCCACCTAAAATAAAAACAATGAAGTTTTTGTTCGACGTTTGAATGTCTTTAACAAAAACATTCGTTTCCTGGAAACGCACAAAAAAGCATGTGATAGATCACTCCAGGAATGACCAAATATGCTTCTGTCAGCTGTCCATTTGATGCAGCGCTGGGCTGAAGACTTATAAACGGATTGGCATGGCGCAGCCACGGTTGCCACTTGGTCTGCATTTACAGACTAGTCTGTAAATGATCTGCATTTTTCAATCGACGTTTTTCTCAGTTGGAAACATAAGTTTTAGGTATAAATTGTCCCAGCTAGAAGCAGTCTGGATGTAATGTAGTCGAATTGGTCATAGTGTTTTTCTGACTCCCAAATCACACTACATGAAATGAATCTCGCAATGAGAAACCAGTAGCATCACTTTTAGTTCCGAAGAAAAATGCTCCAAAACTTTCTTGTCATATAATTTTGCAAATTTGGACGTGCAGATAGGCTAATTGACTTCTTGTCATGAACTACAATTTTCCGTAAATCAACCAAGAACCTTTTTGGTTCTGTTGGATCGTTCAGAACCTCAATAAAAATAGAGGGAGACAGGACTTTAGAAACATCAAGATTTCTTGAACTTATGAATGGTGAGGAAATAGAGATTTGTCAATTTCTCGCAGAAGCTGTTATTTGCAGTTCATCAAACATTCTAAGGAACAGCATTTGACCGAATAAAAATTCTATGTGGTGTCACCTGATGATTTGTTATTGATTGTTTGATAGTGGGCCACTAACAGTGTCGGGTTAAATGAAATTCTATCATATCATGATAATCTAGAGCAGCATGCATGGGACTGCAAAGATCATTAGATAAGAGAATGTATTATATTTTTCCTAGACCAAGATATTAACCAGGCATCTTGATCTTAGCATCAATCAGTATAAGGTTGTTGGATGGTTATCAACTTGTCAGACGCTTGTAAAATGTCTTCTTGTTCTGCGAACGGCTTTTATTGACACACTAACAGCAAATAGACATGACTTATTTTAGTTTTCCGTAAATCGTGCTAAAGCGGATTTTAATGTCTGCCTTAAGTCGCTAAAGATGGATCTTTATCTTCTGATTGCTCTTTATGCATCCGAGTACTCGAAAGAGGTAACCTACAAATTTTGTTTTTTACGACTCTTTTGCTAAGCAAGAGTTGGTTGCGTCAGTTGGATAAGATAGGTGACGTCTCACCGACTTACGCAGAAGATATCGATGACTTTCATTAATCAGCCTCTCCTTTTCAGTAGCAGTCATTGATGTGATCTCCAACTCGCAAGATTTCATGGCTCCATAGCTACTCTGAGCAGCTTTATCTTGTTATTTTAGACGGTAGGATAGCTCAGTTGGCTGAGGGCCTTGCTTCCACCTTCGGGCAATAAATTTAATCACAATATATTGAATTATTCTTAGTGATTTTTGCTCAAATTAATTTCCATTAAACGATTTTAACCTTTTTGCAATTCACCTGTCATCTTCTTTTTCATCAAAATTTCTAGATTTCCATGGATATAATATTGTCAGTGAGTAACAGCAAAAAAAGTAACAAAAGTTTTGAATTGACTTGTTTTAGAATCGTTCTTCTGAAGCATAACTACAGATTTCTGCAAAAACTAAATCTAAATCTACTAGCCGTCCCTCTTCAAGCTTTCAATTACATCAATCACTTTACTAAAGAAGGTAGTTGTTAGTATCACATCGCTTCGTGGAATTTTAAGAGGATTTGATTTTTAAATTTTAAAGATAATAATTTTAAATTATTATTATATCGAATCTGTAGCATCTTAATACTTAAGTGTGATGCATCATCAGTTCAAAATTAGATGGCTTGCAGGTAGATTTGCACAATAACATATTGCGACTAAAACTCAATTGATACACATTTCATGAAAGATTTTTACTATACATGGCGTTCTAAATTTAGGCCATCGCTCCATTACAAAATATACAAGGAGAATTTGTGTAGGGCAGGAATGTATGAGATGTCAAAAATCGACGAAGTAATTGCATATTACATATAATATGCAGGCCTGTGATTACTCCTCAAATTCCTCAGATTCCTCAAATATTTTTTTTACTCCTCAAATCCTCAAATATAGCTCAACTAAGAGAAATTCCTCAAATGTGACACATTTCAGACTAAATGTAGGATAATGCATTGTTTTTTGGCGAAGGGCGATGATATGTAAACTTCCAATCAAGAAGCAGAGATAGAATCCTATCACATGTATCCTACATTCTGACTGCTGAGCTTGAACAATTATGATTCTCATTTCATTATGTTCTTATTTCACGTCGTTTTCATTTCTGGAAGCTACGTGGCTGCAGATGTTTGGGTTCGTCCGGACGTATTTTCCTATGCAGAGAAGTCTGAAGTTGTTGTCTGTCGAACTCCTTAGTGCAATACTTTCACGTATTTAATGAGTGAAGCACTGCGATCAACCTACAGAAATTGTATATTTGAAAACTGCAATCAATTTTTACTTCCAACATCGTAATATTGCGGAGAATTCCAACAATAAAATGCTTATTCAATTATTTTTATTAATTATCTTGACCTGTTTCACAGCCTTCATTATGTTTCTGCGACTATAGGGTTGCCAAATGCATGCCTGTGCTTCTTAAAGAACTTTAGGATATCGATCTTCTATATCTATTGTGTGATAACGTATAGGTAGCCTAGCCCACGTGGATTACAATGCTCTTATCAATTGAAGCTTTTGCTTTACTCATTCTCTTCCATTATATTTCCGCTGAATATGAAACCATCCGATGGGGTAAAGCGGATGGTCTCTAAATGTAGTGTCTATATGCCTCCTGGTCACTAGTGTGTGGGAGCTAGAAGCTTATGAGACTGTGCTATCCCATGAGTCTGCAGCTACTTTTTCCAGGGTTTGCAGCCCGACATCTGAACACAGGTTGGTGTGAAAGTAATGCACACATCGTTAATCGTTGTATGCAAACTTAAATTAATGAAGACATTCAAACCACATATTACTGGGTTGGTAGATTTTCAACCTGGGTCTACTGCAAGATGTGGATGTCAATATCTCAGCGGAACTTCATGCGAATAGAGGTGATAATCTTTCACTCTTTGCCTAGATGATACCAACGTCTTAGCTGGCAAGCCTGTTCCTGACAGATGTTTTGTGTCGTCTGAGAGAATTCATGTTCATTTGAATGTAGATTGTAGCGATATGATCAAGGCGCTGGCAGGTAAACAAGAGCCACCAAAACTTAGGCAGTATAGCGTAACATTAATAAATTAGTGTGTAATGTGGCGTATCCTTCATAATACTGAATTTTTTAACCCACAAGCAATGCATTCCGTCAACGATTTTGATCTTTTTATAGTTACGGGTTACTCTCTTCCCAAAATTTGTCTAAAATCTGTGAAAATTAATCGTCACAATATCCCCAGATGCCTGTATTTAGGATATTTCCTACATTCAAAAAATTGCAGTATGCAAATCTGACAAGCATAATTGAATTGTTGACGATAGTGTGAAGCACAGCGATATCAGCAGCTTGATCTGACATCCTCTGTTCGACACATTCTAAGCAGATAGTACTTGAGGTCAACAATTTAAATTCGTAGCAACGCGGGAAGTGATTATGATCAGTCGAATTTTCCCTTTGTAATATACACAACTTCAAAAAGTGTGGTGTGGTCAACCCTGGGGTTGCCCTCTTCGACCTTCATGACTTGAAGCTTGGCCCAAAATCCATGCTAAAATTTGGAGCTTTTTTGCAATTACCATATTAGGCTCCGTTTCCATTCCTCAAATTTTTCAAGGAAAATCCTCAATTTTTCTCATAGGCTAATCACAGGCCTGAATATGTAAGCTAAAGCATATTCGACCGTGTACAACTTATCCTCGAGTATTTCGTACTTTAAGTATAAGGCATTATTCAACATTTTCGTATAGAATTAGTTAAGCTGACTGAACCAGCGAAACATATTATACTGAGGCTTATTTTCTGTACTTTTCCACAGAAAGTGGAATTGAGTAGGACAGCGTTCTTAAATTTTAACAATGTCCTTAAGAAGATGAAGATAATCTCCGTTAGTGGACTTATACTTAGTTTTAAAGATTTGATTCACAGGTTTCTCCATAAGAAAATACGAATCGGCTTTAATTGCACTTTTGTCGGCAATTTTTAATATACTTCCGTTTCTTGGTGATGAGTATAGCAACGTGTCACCAAGTCTGTATTTTTATCTGCCCGAAGTGGCAACCCTGGGCTCAGCTATCAGAAAGGAACTTGAAGTATAATTCATTCTTGACAAAGAGCGTGCAGAGCATTCATGACAATGATCTTTAGAGCAGATGCAAAATATGAGCATGTTTCGATAGAAAATAAGAAATACTGAATAATGCTGCAGAAAGTGTAGATGGTCTACGATCGACAAGAATGGAGGCGCGCCATCAGAAAACAACCGTCTAACCCCGTTCAACGTGGACAAGGACGAAAATGGGGAAGTTAGTAGTAAGAAAAATCACCATTGTTTGGAAGGAAGAGCATGAAATTGTGGTAAAATGTCAAAATTAGGCAAGAAATCAAGTACATGCAAGTCTGAAAGTAGAAATACTACATCAAGAATAAAAAGAAAAATGAGTAAGATAAAGTCAAATCAATGACAATTTTTGACACGCACATGTAGAATTTCGAAACAGCTCTGATAATATAGAAGATGTGTAATGCGCTTTCGATGAGCGATCAACTGACCTATTGTTGAAGCATGAAAGGGCTAGTGAAAGAGTGAGTTGTTTGTTATCATGCTCACAGACGAATGGAAGCCCATTTTCAGGTGCGTTATTCATTGAATATAATGGAACTAACTCATGCCGGTCGTTTTCCATGTTAAAGCCTAATCAAAAGCTGGTTCTTCAATCATGTTAATTAAAAAACTTTCACGAGGTGATAAAACCTTAGAAGTTTCAACTGGTGTTTTAGCAGGGGTGGTGAAGCCTGGTGCAACTCTGCTTACAGCAACCAATTTTTGCCAAAATGTATCTGAAAATCTGAAATGGATGAAGATTTTAAGATTATTCTTGATAAAGCCGTTTTATGCTGATAAAATGACATTGGAGGATCATCGTGTTAACCCTCCGAAAAGATGCTAACTACACCTTTTGTTAGGCCTATAAGCACTAATTGTCAAACATCTGTTCTAGATGCATGAATAGGCTTTCTCTTACTTTTCACATCAATATAAGTATAGAAAGATGTCCTCAGACTTGAAGACTTGAACAATTTAAGCACGAAAATTCCTTGGCAGCCGTATAGTCGTCAAGTCTGACTTAGGCTTGCTTATAATCTAGGCCTGGATGGAGTTGACTGATCTCTCTCAAATTATTTTCCTTCAAACTTTTTGTAAAAGAAAAATGTCTTAAAATCATCTAATTGGGTTATCAATCAATTTGATCTCCCGAAAAATGTGAAATTAATATTTTCCATATGCCAATGTTTTCGAACTTTGTGTGAAAGAGATTTCGAGCCGTTCACTGATGTGCTAATGAACGGAGAGACTTAGATTTTTAATGAATGAGATTCACTACAATTGAGGAATCATTGCTGCTGTAATACAGTCATTTACCTACAAGGTCTTCGTTCCCCTAAATAAGCTTGATGTCCATGCTGAAAGCCAATTGCATCGATCAGCAGAGCATCTGCTTTCGAATATTTCTTTGATTATACTTAACTGATTCTGGTGACTTGCTTTAGTTAGTGAAAAATGCTGCGCAAGTACTGATGAAGCTATTTATTAGTCAGGTCTTTGCATTGCCTCGTTCCCACTGTCACGATAATTGTCAGCTACAGACAACCCTTTAATTTATTATGATAAGTTAGTCTGAAAGCTTATAGTACAATGGAAAATCACGATTGACAGCATGCTTTAAAAATCTTATTGTGCAAAATATCACATAGAAGATTCGCAGCTTGCACAAGAAGCTTGTATGTAAGTTGAATATAATCAATGTTGTAAAATTTGTGAATCCTTGCGCTGTTTTACATAACAGACAGTTCAGGCTTATATTAGTTAACTATTTTTAATCGCATCAGTTTTCAGGCTAACATCAAACAAAAATTTGCCTTCAAGTTCTGACTGTAGCGTACACATTTCGTTTCATTCGCTCCTTTATCGCATGTGATTCTAAATAATAACTAATAATAATTCTAATAATAACTAAAATTTTGTTGATTTGCATATTTCATGAGAATTTTTATGCAGGCCTAATCTGGGTCTCTGATTGGTGATCAGCGCAGGAATGTAGTTCAGTTGTTTGACCATAGCTTTTTCCTTCAGATATTCTTTCAAATGATGTGAAAAGCGCTTTTTACATATTATTGAAGTCACTGCGTTTCTTTTCGATTTTTTTGCGGTAATAATATTGTAGGATGAAACCAATATATATCATCCGGTCAAACTTCAGGAATCTAGTGTATGCTCTGCGTAAAGATGTTTGCGAAAGGTTCTTCCGGTTACTTTATAGAGCTTGTTATTTTTGGTATTTAGCTTATTCAAAGACTTCCTTGGCACATATTATCCTGCAAATACTACATCGTTCATATCTATTGAAATGCTTTTGCGAGAAATACATAGAAGTATGACTAGAAGTAGAAAGTATCAGCAATAAATACATTCATTTGTTCAATCTTGCATCATGATGGTCGGCCGTAGGGAGACATGGAATTTCAAAAATAATGAAATTTCACCGCAAATTCGTCATGATAGATGCCCTTGACTAAAAATGAAACTCAAATATTATAATAAATACCATGCTTGCTTAAATGAACTCTTAATTGCTGATTTGACACATTGTTGGGTATGATATAATGAAAGTACTACCACACTTAATTAAAAGATATGTATTGAAAAATTTAAAAAGCCAAAGTCACGACGTTCCGGGTTATGCTGCAACCTTTATCAAGTGCAAAGTGTTGACTTACACTTATGACACTTATCAAAAACTTAAGTAACAGAGTTCAAATGAAGTAAAGATATGAAATCTCGTTCAAGGGCCCTTTTCTTTGCGTCAAATTATCTAAAAGAAAACGATTTTTAGCAAGACACACTTTCTATGAACACTTAATGACTCAAGATCACTGTGAAATGTCAAGGTCTGCTGCACTTATTAAGTGGATTAGATGTTATTCGTGTCTGATTACCTTCATTGCAATGAGATGAAGCTGCAAGAATTTCACGGGTTTTATAATAATAAAATGTGCAAAAGCTGTTGTTTTGCCATCTCCAAGTGCTCGTTAAATTTTCATGTTGAAAATCGTTTTCAAATATAACAGACACATCATGTCAGTTATAAAATGCAAGCGATGTGATAAATAACATGTTGGGGACTACTAGTAAGATAAATTCAAAGTAGATGCAACTACTCACAAAATTTCACAACGGAATAAAAGTGAAGATTTGATCCGCTTTAGAGCTGAAGCCATGTGAAGATATTCCTGTGTAAATAATCCCTTCTTCTGCTCACATAGACCGCGATTTCGAGCATTTCAACTGTTTTATTAAATGAGATAAAGACGTATAAGCAGTACGATTAATTTCTTCTGGATAATTAGAACACGCGTTGTCAAATTGTTCCGAAAGTTGTTAGTGCGCTTGCATGGACAGGGTAATATTCGCTTTTCACCACTATAGAGTCGTAAGATCTAAATATATTTGGTGCCACTTTACTTTTGGTTTTGAGCATCGACACTTGAAAGGGTCAGGATCGGCGTTTTAACATACACAACTTTACAATTCCTGTGTTAGCAGCTGATGGAATGAGAATAAATTTGAAGAGACACTAAAAAGCTGACATTATATCATTGGTTGATCATATTGCATTTGAATTTAACGTTTTCAAAGAAAAAATGATTCCGCGTCAATATCTGAATTTTACCAGGAACATTGATTATAGGGACCTGCGAGCTTCCAGATTGGATTCCACTCGCGAATCGAATGCCGATTCGAGATTCGATTCGAAACTGTGATACGAGGAAAATTCGAATCGTATCGCTTCGGCCGGCCAAAAACTATTCCAGTTGACCTGATTTGATTTAGAGCCTCTTCTCGTTCGACACGGCTGTAACGTGTATCAGGGATGAAACTTATCCAATTTTCCGGCTTTTTCGGATTTTTGAGTGAAATTCTAGTGGTTCACGAGATTCGTAAAACTAGCACAGAAATAGAAGAGGATTTGGGGTGCTGTTGAACGTCAAAAAACTTTCTAATGCATTTATTGCTGAACTTATCAGAATCTAAGAAGATGGAGCGACTCCATGTTTAGAGACATGATTAACAGCAAAGAATACAATGTATTTGCTTGTCTCCTCTGACATCTACCGCAATCAGAAGCTCGAACTACTACGAACTATTATTTGAGCTGTTAGAAGTCTCGGTAATTACGAACTTTTACCTCGAAATGTCTTAAAAGTTGCAAACGATGAAACTGTTCCGAAAGACAAGGTCATCATTCGTTGAGACAAAGACGTTTTCCTGGGTACAGCTGTCTCCAACAGTCGAAAAATGAAAGCTAAAAATTCAAATGATGGCGTTGAAGGTCCTTCGTCTTCTTTATGAGTATTTGGTGACAGATGATGCTCTACGATCTTTTCAGTATCTAGATCCTGACAGACGCCGACTGGCTGATTCGTTTATTCAATTTCAAACTCGTTAAGAAATGTGAGAATTTCACGTTCGATCCTGGACAGGCTGAACATGAATTTCGACTTCATCTTGTAGGCTATGATGCCATCGACAGTTTCAACCGACTCCTGAGGATGTGGAATTCTATCTTGACTAGAAATACTTCGATTGTCTGTCAATTCATCAAACCGATCCTATCTTGTTTTTACGGTCTACTGGCCCAAGGAGCCTTCACTATCAGGAACCTTGCTAGTTAATTAGCATGAGAGAAACGTTGGTAATGTTGTAAAATATCTATAGAAATCCGATCCCTTGCATGATGAACTTGATAAAAAAAGTTGGTCAATCGATGCAACGTTCGTGGATGATAATAACGTGCAGAGCAAGTGAAGAAATCGGATGAAACAAGGCCTTTCACCTATTGAATGAAACACAGAGCAGACACCCATTGAATTACCACAAAGACTGATATTTTCGTATATTCTTTGAATATGATGTGAAAATAGCCAGTGCTTAGATTAAATTTTCTTGATGGAAATGAGCTTTAAGCTTTGTCTTATTGATGAAATTTCTTTTTCCTGATTTTTGCGGCCATGGGTTTTCATCCCTGACGTGTATTTTGAATGAGCTTGTGATGGTAGATTCTCATTGAAAGCGGCTAAAGACGCCGATTGCTTTATGTTGTTCAGATGTCTTGTGGCTGCATGCTCGGGCTCCTGAAACCTTTTAACTCAAGCAGTGATCATGAACCCGAGCTTCCATTACTGTCAATTTCCTAGCCCGTGCTAGTGCAAGCTTATAAAAGAATTACTCTACATTATATTTAAAGTGCTCTAAGTCTTACGTTATCATCTATACTTGTGCAAGTATGACTTTGAGTGACGACTTTGGAAGTCGACATGTTTAAACTTACCATAAATTGTTGGGAATTCAGCTTGAATAAATGATTTAAGGATAGTAATCACGGACAGTGACAACATGGGAAGTTACAAGCATTATTGAAACGATAATGCTCAGGATTTAGCACTCCTTTGCACCCCTGTGCTCAGGATTTAAGTGTAGGAACGATTGGAAAAGTTACGGTTCCAGACACAGATGAGATTCAAAGGACTTCTACAAGGATAGTTTCCATCATCAAACTACCTTTCTCTCAAAGCAAGGTCGATGTAAAGTCTCATGCCAAATCAATATCCACTATTTCTTCATAATGTAGCGTAGATGTGTTATTCGATATAGGTCGAGTTATTACGCTGAGCTGATATTCGGCAGCTTATTTCATTGAGTGCCATGGCATTAATGTATCTTTTAGAAGCGTTCCAGAAACGCTTTTGGTATGCCTATATACTTATTGGTTAAAGGTGTAATTGGCTACCTTTCGGGCCTTATTTGAACTTGAGGATAATGACATGACCAGCTTTCTCCATTTATCTCGATATTTCTTTGCTTGGATAACTTACATGGGTGACAGACTGCACTCTTCTGATATCCTGCTCACAAGTGGTGGCTTTTGTTTACTTGTACGAGTTCGTTTGCCGTCCACCATTCCTGTAGTTACAAAGTTTTCTGACGTGCTTTTCCCATATCAAGTCCGAAAAATTTCATGTGGCGTCTTTAGATATTTGAAGTTTGAAGCAATATTGAATATATTGAAAGTGAATATGGAAGTTTTTATAATTATCTTGATTTGATAAGACGTTGCTTATTTTCATAAAAACATGACTATTTTTTAAGCCTTTTCAAGCGCACTTCACTTCGCGGGCGTTCTTGGCATCGCATTGGGTTGGAAGTGGTACCATTAGAATTACGTTGACCCTATTATTTCACTTGGTCTGTTTTGGCCGTCGATCCATAGTCTTCGGGTCGAATATTGTCTTCAAAATATGTTGTTATCCTTAAATGAGTTTTAAAAAACTGCATATGTTATGTATATAGGCTACTCATTGAAAATACTGACGATGAGATCCATTAATTCATTGATATGGTTGTTGATTGTGTTATTCGTGTAATCGTGGTTAACAACAGAAAACCGTTTCTTCTGCCGCTAAAAGGCAAATGGACGTAGATCAGAACAGGGCGTTGTTGAGAAAACTGACTTCAAAGATATTTGACGCTTCAGCACATAAGCGTCAGTCTTTAGGAAGCATTCGGAGCATTGACCTGTTCTGCGCGCCGCTGCATCGTTTTTTGGTTTCATCTCAAAATATCTTTATGTCGTAGGTCGTGTCTCATTGTTTTGCCTCATAAAATATGGCACTTTCTCACAATTTATGAATATTCACGCATTGGAAATATATTGCTTTGCAATTTAATAAGTAGTAAAGCAATATAGTCAGTACTTATAAACAAAAACCGCCGTTGAACTTCTTGTTTTCATCTCTTCTTCGGTCGGAGAACATTGACGCTTCCAATACCAGCTGTCTGCATGCACTCCCATTCACGTGTTAAGTACTTCATCAAAACCAGTAAGGATAACCGTCTGTCTCTTGTGTTTTAGCTACACAACATTTGCTTCATATCTTATCCAATATTCAACACCTCAACAAGAGTTAATCAATGTATTTTGAAACACATTCTTTCACCTTATACAGACTGTTTCATAGATAATTGCACAAAAAGTTAGCCTATTTTCAAATGTAATATTCGTGTTGAAGTCCTGCTTCAATTTTGATGAACGATCTACCATATGAAACCTTATGTTCCACAGATTATTTTGACATACATTCTACTTTCATAAGTGGTCAGCTGTGGTCAGCAGACCCTACGAAAGAAAATTAAGTGTTTTCTTTGGTGCAAGATTTTAGTATGAAGACGACAGAATTTTTGATAGAAATTGACGGAGTGTGAGCTATCATTCAGCTTCGTCTTGATGTAAAGATTCAAGATTCGTTGAATGTACAAACAGATACAGTATCAATAAGTTTCACCAAAAAATTGTTAATAAAAGAAAATCTGACGCGATTTTTCAATGATGATGATGCTCAATTTCAATAAACTTAACGCCATGTGAAAGGTTATGTTTAGTACTTTATATTGGTAAACATTTAGGTTGTTTCTGGTCAGTTGTGGTCAGCAGACTTAAAAGTATGAATTTTCGGTCAATTTATTCACTGATACCTATAGACAAAACTAAGGAATGTAGAAAATTAAGGTTATCACCATTGAATCAAGGTTGTGTTAAGCTTTCAGATGATATATTGCTCTTCGAATTTCGACAACATTTAGTACAGTGTTACTCAATTAACACTTCAACCTGATTTTGCGCCTAGTGTCGCGTTAACAATGCTTTTAGCGGTCTAATGCACACAGCTTAATAACTTTTGCTGTATTAAAGCTGGCGTTTTTGAGTTTGGGTTTAAGAGAATGCTGGTGTTATCAGCTCCAAGAATATGTAAGTTTTATCAAGATCGGCCCATCCGTTCACTTCAAATCTGTATTACTCCCACACTTAGTCATTTGATGAGTCATCATTTCCCTCGGTTGAGGTCAGGATTTTTCGAATCTCTGATCCGCAGACGGGGCCGCCTGTAGCTGTCTGCTCTGCACCTGTTCACAAACAGCAATTCTTCACGCTGGAGTCCGATTAAGGGATCGACAATATCTGTACAACTCAATCAATGATGACAAGAGGACAGACGAGTACCGACATGAAATGATCAGCAACTGTGAAACAACAAACTTCCAATCACTAATTGCTTCATTTAATTAGGCAAAGCACACTGTTTCCTAAGCCTATTTCCTCGACTAGTCAAGTGAATAAATTTAGCATCATTCAGTCAATTATGAGCACGATTAAATTGGATGAGAATAAGTAAAAGATGAAAGAGTTTTTCGTGGTGTGCAACGATTTAGGAAACGGACTGTATTATAATTCAACAAGCTAAAGAATAATTATTGACAAAGAAATGAAATGCTACGCAAGTTGAACACTATTCGTTAAATCACTATAAATTTTTTTGGTCTTCTCCGTCTTTTCAGTTCACATTTTTCCGTCACGACCACGGATTTTTTTAAGATCATCTTGACTGGCTGTGATAAAGATCCCTATTATTTCGAGGTATTCCCAAAGTCAAGTGAATAACAACAACACATCAGAATCTTTCTATTGGCCATGATAAATAGTACATCTTTTTCTATTTCCGTTTCGTGAGAGACGACTCATAATATATTACGTAAGACTGCCTGAACAGTAATCAATAAAAGGCAAAAAGTTGCAAATGTAGCTCAAAACATCAAATGTTGATGGTTGTGTTTAAACGACATAGTTAGCTAAAAGGGGTATACGAAGATATTGTCGTATAAGGGTGCATGTAGGCCTGACAAAGCAAGCGTCAGTATTGAATATCAGCCTTATAACATTTTTAGCCGTTCGTCTAAAAAATCTGGTTGCGAGAAAAGATTCATATAATTCAAGTGTTCAGAACCTATCCAGGGTAAACTTATGGTTAAAACAGCATAATTCCGTTATAACGTACGCTGAAGGGATTTCATAAGCTGGATGTCATTCAGGCAGCCATCTGTAATTGAAGGCAAATTTACAATGAACTTATTATGTCCATGTAGAAAGTTTTATTTCAGCATTTATTTTTTGCGACAAGGATCCCATCTAAGTTAAAGAAAAAGAATATTTGTATGAATGTGAAGATCTGAGAGACTCGAAGACATTTGCAGAAACTGATCAATGTGCACTAAAACATCAATCACATTCATATAGCAGCAGAAAATTTCAAAGTCCAAATGGATAATTTCCATAGCCAAGTAGCAGAGACTATTATTATAATAGGGTGAAACGTGCAACATTGCAATATCAAAATTCCTCCATCTTTTTTAGAGTTCACTAACTGTGCTCATGCTCAAAGATATCTTGACAATTTAGTTTTTGCTGTGATAATTATGGTTATTAAGCTACGTTCACACATGAGAGAAGAACCTGAGAGTTGACCTCAAATCAAACCTGAAACTGAGACCAACCCGTTCACATTTGAGAGAGAGAGAGAGAGATCTTAGGAAAAGAGCTGCCACTCATTTTCAAGAGCCACTCTTTCACTTAACTATCGAAGCTGAGACATGACCTGAGATCTGCTGAGACCTAGGTCTCAGACCTGTTCACACTACCGACATCAGGTCGCAGATAGATTGAAAAGTGTTCCTATCTATACCTTTTTGTTGCGCTAACTCTCAGGTTCCGTTCAGACTATGTGAGAGTTAGTCGCAGCATAATTTTGATTGACGTTTAAAATCGACGACGGAAACTATAATCTTGCCGTTTGATTGGATGATTGCCTGAGTCTCAGCTCTCATGTGTGAACGTAGCTTTAGACTACTATGATAGAGGACAGCATTGAACAACTGTGCATTTGAAGCTTGCGTGGTAAATCAAGAAGAGCAGAATACTAATTACTTTAATAGGATAAAATAGCTCAAGGCCACGTTTATATCGTATTTCCTCTAATAAACGACGCGCAATTTATTTACAGTCACCTACCTATAAGTGCGGCGCTTAATAGGAAATTTTTTAAAAAGTTCATTTGCGTCTATTAAAATCCACGATTTTTCCACATGAGATTTTCCAAAATTGAATAACAATAATTCAGAATAATTCGGAAAAGTGGCAATAACAGCTGAAATCTCATCAAGTATTATTCCTACTGCATTGCCGACAAGGCGTGATGATTTGGATGCTGACTGAAAACAGTGTGGGACTAATTTTTTGGAATCACCGGTATAATGTTTGTTTTTGCTGCTTCTTTCCCATGGTCACTTGAAGGCGAGATTCACACAGAACTTGAGCATGGTGGGTCATGACACAACTCAGTGCTCGACGATGCAGGCAGCAGTATAAGTTACCAAATGTGATTCTAATTCAGAATCTGATTTCGATGGCGATATGAAATTAAAACGTAGAAACTAATTAATTGGCGAAATGATTGAAGTGTGAGGTTGAATCTGACGCTTTTATTATGTGACTGCTTTTATCATAATATAGACAAAATCAGTGATTAGGGCTTCTAGTGACGTTTGGCAATTACATTCTTGCCTTACCTAAATGGACAATATAGATGCCAAACCTAGTCATCCTTTTGTTTTTTCTTGATATCATGGGTACCGCGATTATTATAGGTCTGCTTTTTTGAGAAAGTTGACCTCTCGGTTGCGGCGCTTATTAGAGAGCGTGGTTTATTAGAAGAAATACAGTAAATAAAATAATCTAAAATTAAATAAGCAAGAATAAGTTTTATAATTAAAGATATAATGGAAGAAATATTACAACAAGTAAAAAGGACATACATGTAATTTGATAGCTTTTGTGGTGCTCAATTTTTCTTTACCTTCAATTTTAGGAAGCTATTTTTTGATTAGTCGACCTACCAAAATCTCCAGAATTTAAATACACTTGATCATGATGAATTTGAAAGTTTCAATGAAAATTACTTTGTTGATAGATGATGTTATCTAAATACTCATCTAATGTGCATTTAAGAGCTCAAACGTGACAATTTTACATAAATCATAATGCTTTGATATGTAATTTACTGACAGGAAATGCGGATGATATAATAACAAATGCATGGATCGTGCTATATTTCCCTCTTTCTGCTCTAATCTGCGACTGCATTTATTTCATTTGCATCAATTCCTTTGTGATTCATAGTCTTGTTCATCATTATCTATATTATTTTCCCAATATCACGCTTCATATAATGACGTCTGTAAGTGTGGATTACGTATTATGTACCTCAATTTATTATCATATACGTAGATCATAAGATTGAATGATGATTTTTAGCACAAACAAAATCTGGTTTAATGGCATCGTCTGTCTCATTCCTCATGTCAAGAGATACTTTATAGGTTTTCCCGATCAAATATAACACTTGTTTTGACCAAATGTAATATAGATAAAAGCAAATGTAACACGTCAACATTAGGGCAGTTATCAAATATAACCTGTCAAATCAAATGTAACATCAGGGCAGTTATCAAATATAACCTGTCAAATCAAATGTAGCATAAGGCTGTTATCAAATGTAATAATGATGATTAGTCAAAAGCAAATTTAACAATGACAGATCAAATATAATAAAAGAATCATATAGTGTCATACAGATCTTATTGAATTGATATGCTACGAAGAATGCAATTAACTTCACATTTGAACATCAACCATTAATTGAATGTCATACTGGTGAATGTCCGCAACATACAAGATGTGAAAACGATTAATTTACATCAAAATGTTCTGCTTTAATAAACACGCTGGCAAATACCGCTGCAGATGTCTAAAGTAGCTGCCACATTCCTCTGGGGTGATGACCGACATACTCTGCTCCGCAAGTTGACATAAAGTGGCTTCTCTCTCCTGAGGAGCTTGATCATGAAGCTGATCTGTTACTTCCGCTAAACCTCGCTTTACGGAGGCCTTCCACTGAGAGAAGCAGTTCTCCACAATATTCAACATGGGTGAGTACGGTGGAAGCCACTCGAGTGTGACTGTCTGCGGAAGACTGACATCACCAGCACTTCGATGAGCAGGCGCGTTGTCGAAAATAAGGACTTTCTCCACTCCATCGTCGGGAAAATGCTCTACCACTTCTCGCTGAAATTCTTTGAACCGTTCGCCATTCATTCCTCCACTGATCAGATCATGGTGAATTAGACCGTTAGTAGCACTAACAGCAAGTGTCATAGTGAAATTCCGTCCTCTTGTACCACCAACTACTCGTACAGCTCGCTCGCCTACCCGTGCGCGTCCTCTGGTTCTCCTCGTCCACAGATTGATGCCGGCTTCATCTATGAAGATGAGCTCTTTGTTCATCAGCTGCATGATCCATTCTGCAAATTCTTTACGTCTTTGCTTTGCCACCTCCGAATTTCGTTGACCAGGCGCATCCTTTAATTTCTTCATTACGATTAGCTCCTCATACAGCATGTTCGAAAGCGTTGATCTTCCGATCGGCGCGTGTGTCGGAAGAGCTACGCGTAATTCAGAGTTTATCTGATCCAGAGTGAAGTCTGGATGTTGCTCCACAATGGCTACTGCGGCCTCCCTCAGAGCAGGTGTCACACGAGTCCGTTGCGGACGAGCTCCACCTCGAGGAAAGGCGACGATGCCTTAATTGTCATTGGCTCTTCGAATGATGGCGTACGCTGTGGACCTCTTGATCCCAAGTTGGCGGGCGAGTGCAACATAATCCTCGCCATGACTATGAGCGTCTACCAAGCGCTGCTTGTCAATGACGGAAATTCTTTGATATCGCATCATTGATAGCATCCGATGATAACAACATATATTTGGTCTGTATCTGCCACTTATAAAGAGACTAGTTTGATATTTGTTCTACCTATGGTGCACAATAGAACAATAGAGAATGAATAGAATTCAACACTTGATCTGACAGATTATATTTGATCTACCAACAATTAGATTTGCAATCGATGCGCTGCATTGAATCTACATTTGGTCTGACATGCTACAAAGTGATTGTCTAGTGTTACATTTGGTTTGACAGGGTGTTATATTTGATCGGGAAAACCTATACTTGAATATACTTCTACATAGATGTCGAAACTCCCTTTCTTGATTTACAAGATGTTCGAATTGGCTTCATGAAAATCATTTACACCAACAAATTGAATAGAACTATCAGTATGGGAGCTAGCAGTGAGTTGTGCCGCGAGAGGTTATGCCTGAAACTTTCACATAGCATTGTGCACGTATTGTGCACGGCAAAACTGCACCTCTACCGGATCAGATCACCTGTCAGTCAAATGGATTGAATTGAAAAATTGCATATACAAACATATATAGCTCTGATTGAGAAATTGTGACGTATGGGATATAAACATGATTTTCATGAGCTATTGGCTGCTAAATAAAGTCGAAGAGATCTGTTCAATCTGATTGTAGAAAGCATTTTCTTTTCTGTGACTCGTATTTGCCATTTTCTCTCCGAATTAGATGTCTGCATTCACGTACTTTATGCTGCACTCATCTGACAGATGCCTTTTATGCAAGTCATGTTGTAAATGCCTCCTCCACTTCAATAAACAGTCAGTAACTCATAAATCATGCTTATAATCCATGTGTCACAATTTCTCCATGTGAAATATATGTAATTTTTCAATCAATCGTTTCGCAACAGACAGGCAAACTGATCCAGCAGTCTGGCAGTTTTGTAGAGGCGCATAATGCTATGTGAAAATTCCAGGTACGACCCCATTCGTTTCACAACTTCGTGCTAGCTCCCGTACTGTATGTGAGACTAGGTATTCCATCATGCATTCAGCTCGCTGTTGTGCTTCTTAATTGTCATTGTTAAGTAATTCGAGTCCTACATTATATGATATCATTGGATGAAAATACAAATTTCTGGAAACATAAATTGTTTTCATGTCCATTTTGGTTTTGAAATCTCTGCAAATGTGCGCTATATTGGCAATAATTTAATATTAATGGGCTTAGCAATTGAAAATTTGAAATTCACTTTCCGTTTGTATTATCGAATGTGGAGAGATAGTTGTGAAATGTCTTAATTCTGTTGACACTCTGTTTACTGAATGAAGTTCAATAAATGTTTGAAAAAAATTGTCTTTTGTCACTCCTCAAATAATACAATGCAATGTCATACTTGTCATTTGCACATTCAATTAACACAGGACAATCAACTACCCAGAAGAGCTCTTGTAAGCTTTTTCTACAGGGGATACATACGAATGAAGATGCCTTGGCGAGACATTTTAATAATGAGAATAGTGAAAAGGAAAGTAACTGATGTCGATATGATGAGACTTTTTAACCAATAGATTTCAACTTCAACTACTAAGCGCCAATGAATTTTAACTGCTAAAAGCAGCCATCTTCAGTGTTGAGAACTTAATATCTTATGTAATGTACATGCAAAATACTTGTAGGAATACGACGATTTATTTATTTATTGTGGGGATATGCCCGCACGCACTAAGGTCGCTAAATGATGCTATTGCTATTCTGACAACTCAGTCTAGCCACGACTGCAGAGATCCAAAAAGGCCCAAGCGTCTCGAGGTTGTTGTATTTGTTGAAATCAAGTAACACAGTTGGCTTCATCTGGTACATTAATGTCTGCCTCTTATGTGTCTGAAAATATTTGAAAAGTTCGACCTTAATTGTACTGTATCCAAGTATATCGTTGTTGCATTTAAAACGCTTATATTTGTCAGATATGTCAATATCACAAGAAATTCTGTTGATTTGAATCCTTTGTGTGGCCACTTCCTAATCAAATATATACATTTCTCGAAACACGCGACTTCTCTTATCATCTCTAGCACTTCATTGTTCCAAGAAAAATGACGATAGGTGTTGAGCACAAATATATATACTTTCAAAATATGTTGAGTGATTTTATGATTTGATGATGAATTTCATATTTCTGTAATCATGTTGGGTGGAGGCGTTGATTCTACCAGCTTGAAGCTCGTGTAGAATTTCAGAATTTGAAAAATAGTTTCGAATTTCGAGTTGTGATTGTCATTTAGTGCATTTCGCTGCCAAGCGACATTTTCCGAAGTATGCTGCTAATGGTTAAGGAAGCATTGATTGATAATTCAAGCACAAAATTCATGTATTATAATGTTGCAGCACAATACAATTACAAATCATCAATGATTATCGATTACTCAACTATGTTTTAAGTAGGTTTGTTTGGTCTGCGATAGTCGTGAGCGAATGAATTCGCTTTAACACGAAAGCACTGTCTTTTAATGTAGCAGTAGGTGATCTACTTGTCTTATCTGAAAGCAAGACTTAGTACAAAAACTTTAAACGATATACTCGTACATGCAAAAACATCCCGTAACATGTCATGTTAGATTTCATTTTGCCTCCACTTGGAGACAATCAGTTAGTGCTTGATTTTAATTTTTCATGTGCTTCAGACAGCGCATACAATCTGAAAGAGCGTAAAAATCACTATATTGAAACAGATGTTTGTAAACTATTCTGCTGGATTGACTTTTTCATTGCTGCTTGATCAACGTTGATTATACGTGATGCAAAATTAAAGACGAACACTCGGACGAAAGATGCTGAAACTGTTTGAAAATGAATGGTTAAAGATCAAAGGTAAGAAATCAAAATTGGCCAATAATAAAAAACCTGTGATACTTAACTGACGTGATATAACATGCACAATACACAACGAATATCTGCTAATTGGATTGATAAAATTTTAACTGATATTACGCCAACCATCCTCAAAATATTTGCATTTTCCTGTTTTCATAATGAGTGCAGTTTTTTAGTACTTCAAG
This sequence comes from Prostheceraeus crozeri, assembly GCA_907163375.1. NCBI lineage: Eukaryota > Metazoa > Platyhelminthes > Polycladida > Euryleptidae > Prostheceraeus > Prostheceraeus crozeri. Next base: position 84,873 of record CAJQUW010006155.1, on the reverse strand, counting down.
TACTTTCAGTACACATTGGTGGTTTTTTGAGATGCAAATTTTATATCACAAAATGATATCTTGCAATTTGATATCACACAGTTGCTAGAGTGTGAAGGAAAATCAAATTTTATATCGATGGTTGGCATCGAATGTTCATGTACATCAAGTTGCCAGTGTAATTAATGCATGATACTTTGTACTCCATTCTTTGATTTTTATAGATGAAAGCTAAGAACTACGAGAAGGTGGAGAAACTTTTTCAGCGATGTCTAATCAAAATTCTTCACATCGACCTTTGGAAACTTTATCTTCAATATATTAAAGAAACCAAAGGAAAGCAGGCCGGTTTTAAGTGAGTATTGCTTTTCATCATATCTGAAGCTATTGTAGACCTGTTTAATTTCTAGGGAGAAAATGGCACAAGCATACGATTTTGCTCTCGACAAAATGGGCCTTGATTTGAATTCTTACTCAATCTGGTCAGATTACGTTCAGTTCCTGAAGAGCACGTGAGTATTTGATGATTCCATGTGGTGCCTTCGAATATCGACAATATACATAGTTATCCATACATTATAGAGATTTACTTTTATTACATTTGCCTTAATTGCTTTTAGAAACCACCTTAATTGAAATTCGATGAAAACTTGTAGGTATCCATCAGCAGTATACTAAAAATTTATTTCGTGAGTTGCAAACCATATTTCGCGAGTATGCTGTCTCATGTGATCACGAAGAAAAAAAACTTGCTAACACTGACCGTGTGTTGTGCGTAAGTAAATTATTCATCTCAGGCGCAAAAATGTACTACCTCTAGCCTTTCGATAGATGATTAACTAGTCCAGCATCAAGCTAAAGCTCCAACAGATATTCAGTAGAATAGTTGACTTCATGCAAATTACGAACAACATACATTTTTAGAAGCCTTTCTTATGACACATAGTGGATGTGTTTTTGGTGATGCGCCGGCGAAGCGTCAGCAGAAACGGAGTCGAATAGTAGTGAAGTAATAGTTGACACGAGATATCTGGTTTAAATGTCTGGGAAGCATGTGAAGAGCCTATGCCATGCAAGCTGTTATCAGATTTTATGTGTTGATTACTTACCATTGTGATATTCACATGTCAAAGTAATGAGCCTATCACTCAACGGAAAGGAAAATTACAAACAACATTTGAATCAAAAGATAGCCAGCGTACATGCAGCTACTGAAAAAATCAGGGAAGTGGAAAATGGCTTTCGCTGGACACCATGAAGTAATAAGGAAAATATGAGTTTCGAGATTTTCACGTTTTGACTCTGGCATCCTTTCGTTTTACGTTGGTACGTGCAAGTGTGTAGATTCTATCACTCGTACTTGGTTCTAATCTAATTTCATTATGTAATTTTGATATACAGGGTGGTGCACGTAAACCGCCGGACTTTAAACTTTTATTACTCCTCAAATATTCATCCGATCGTCATGAAATTTCGACTCATACTAGTTTGGAGTATAGGATTTATGATGATTATACCTGTTGTACTGAGAATTGTCAGAAAATTCTGATTCTATTGACCGAATGACATGTAGTAAAATTGACATACCAACAATGTATCTTAACATGTAAAATTTAATGATAAACTTTTCCCTTTATTTCCCCCACGTCTTTATCAATAATGACCAAAACGAATTAAGGTAAATGTCATAGAAAAGATTTATTAAATGAAAAACATAAGAAAAAAGTGTTAGTAGTCATCGAACTTCAACGTGTCCTCTTCCATTCTCGAGGACGGACTCGAGTCGCTTTTGGTAGGCCAGAGCAGTTTCTCGACACATCTCAGTTGTCACTTCTTGAAATGCGTGTATGATGCGGTCCTTCAGGTATTGCATGGATGTTGGCCGTGTATGGTAAACCTTGGACTTGACAAAACTCCACAAGAAGAAATCGCAAGGCGTCAGGTCAGGTGAACGCGGTGGCCAGGGGATGTTAGGAGATCCACGTCCTATCCATCTGTTAGGCATCTTCTTGTTCAACCACTCACGCACAGGAAGTCCCCAGTGTGGAGGTGCACCATCCTGCATGAATATGATGCTCCTGCCTCTTCTGTCCGACTGCACCGATGGCCAAAATTCCTCCTGTAGCATCTTGAGATACCGATCCTTGTTGACGGAGGTGTCGAAGAAGAACGGTCCGTAGATACCTGATTGGCTGATTGCCGCCCAGACGGTGATGCGTGGCGAGTGTATAGACTCTTGCTTGATCCAGTGAGGGTTCTGGTTGGCCCAATAACGACAATTGTGGCGATTCACACCACCATCCAGATGGAAGTGAGCTTCATCGGACCAGGTTAGTTCCACTAAATGGCTCGGGTCGGCTTGGATGCGCTGTAGCTCCTGTTCTGCGAACTCCATTCGGTTTTCCAGATCTTCTTCGTGTAATCGCTGCACCACCTGGACCTTGTACGGATGCCATCCATAGTCATGAAGGATGCGCTGGATAGTGCGGCGACTCACTTGAAGAGGATTAGATGCACGACGGGTAGATGTGTTTGGGTCCTCCTCGAAGTGCTGCACAACTCGTTCCATATTCTGCTCCGTTCGTTCAGAAGATGACCGGTCCCGCTTGACAGTCACCACACTACCACTGGTCAACAGGTTTGTGTGCTACCGCTTTATGGTACGGGCATCCGGTGCTCTCGCGTTCTTGCCATACTCTGAATGATAAAGCCTTTGTACCTCCACTGGACTCTTGAGCAATTCGTACCAAGCCGCGCATTTTGCTCGTTCTGCAACCGAATAATCATCCATTCTTCTATGTTCGATTCTTTTCAGATCGTGATTTAATCGTCGAATGGTATTATATATGACATGGAAGTAACTGAACAATATTCACTTCAAGACTGCGCAGAATACGATTCATGTTAAGTTAATTAACTTGATCTAGATTTTCGATGTCAACAAAATGAGTACATGTCATTCGTTCAATAGAATCAGAATTTTCTGACAATTCTCAGTACAACAGGTATAATCATCATAAATCCTATACTCCAAACTAGTATGAGTCGAAATTTCATGACGATCGGATGAATATTTGAGGAGTAATAAAAGTTTAAAATCCGGCGGTTTACGTGCGCCACCCTGTATATATATATATATATATATATATATATATATATATATATATATATATATATATATATATATATATATATATATATATATATATATATATATATATATATATATGAGACATGTATTGCAGAAAAGCAAATCGCAATCAATTTTAGATAACTTAAGGTAATATTTTTCAAATAATATTACCTTAAGTTATCTAAAATTGATTGCGATTAGCTTTTCTGCAATACATGTCTCAAAAATAATTTGCTGCCTAAATTTACGAATATATATATATATATATAGGTTTTAAAAAAGAAAGACACGGTCAATAAAGAAGGTCTTATTTCTGGACTATATATTCGACTGTCTCTTTTATGAGTCCGATGTTATAAAGATTTTTAACATCGGACTTATAAAAGAGACAGTCGAATATATAGTCCAAGAATAAGACTTTATTTATTGACCGTTTCATTCTTTTTTAAAACCTATTTATTTGGTCTATGGCGAAAATTATTATTAATATACAGGGTGAGTAAAAAGTAACGCCCGATTTCAGCTACCTGATTTAATATGCAAATACTGATGTCTCTCTTATCTTTTATCGCATATCCCCGTAAGGAAGTCTACTTTAATAAATTTATTTTCAGAAAGATGAAAAGATTGTCTACTAAAGTGCTCAAAACTGTCCGTTGTGCTCGATATACACAGTTCCATCGAGAGTAAACACTTCGGCACTCAGGTAAATGTAAAAGTTATGCCCGATCTTTTGACCCGATCTCCTGATTGGAAGAGACAGTGACAAAGTTGTGGAATATCGACACCCCTGTGCAAAGTTTAGTTCTCTCTGTGTAAAACAACACGCGTGTCAATGTTCCATCTTCCTCAATTCTCAATGCTTTCGGTCAGATTCGGTCTTCAGCTTAAAATATGATATGGTTATTGACGAAATTTTATTGTCGCTTTTAAATTTGCTTGTCCCTTACCTTGGATAAAAGGCTGTGCGACTTACTACAGAGCTGTGTGAGCTTAATATAAATTTATGAAATTGATCTTGCTATAAAAAGCAGACGAATTCAAGCATTTATTATTTCCTATTCCTCCTTAACATCATGGGTCCATCAAAAGATCAAAAATAAATCGTTCGTCAATTTTTTTGAACATGGCAGTTCTGTTCTCAGGAAGGCGCCCATCGGCCATCTCAGACACTCAGACGAAAAAGACGATCAAAACTTTCAAATTCTGCTCAGCATAGTCCTCAAGATTCCCAGTAGGAGATTAGGAAGGTCTTTAAAGTTAGAAGGAAAAAGAAAAAAGAAAAGTATGAACCCTAACAAATGAGAACGGATCCGACCATACAAGCCCTTGGATTCACACACAGACCGACGACGGAGATGCAGACAGACGCCTTCAGTATGGTATCCTATCCTCACCCTCGAGGACGAACGGACGAATCTCTTTCACGACCGGCCCGATGTGGCCCGATTATGACTAAATTTTTAAACTAAATGGCACAACAAACAACTAAATGTGGTGTATTGGGCGACAGACAATCCTTAATGACATTGAGCAGGAGGTAAATCTGCCAGGAGAGTATGTTTGGCCATAATATCTCATCCCGAATATCGGACACATTCTTCTTCTACCCATGCTGTGAATGAATGGAAGTAACTACCAGATAACTGAAACAATTCCATCCTTTTTAGTGCAGATCCAATTTTTACTTTCCACACAGGATGCGCCCCCAGCGCACTATGCTACACGTGTTCGTGAATGGTTATGGATTGGAGACGAAGGACCCTATTGATCCAGAAGGATCACCTCACCATGGATCCCATCCCATTTTAATTTTTTGTGTGGGAATTTTTAAAGATCTTTATATTCAGAGGCCTCGTACACACTACCTACTTCGAGATGTGTAACCAACCAGATGATGAAACAATTAGTATTGATGAAAATGTGCGAGAAGTGCCGAAGTGTTGTGTTACGACACTGGAACTGTGATATCGCACAGCGGCGAACACAACAGTGAACACTTTTAGTAGACAATAAAAAGAGAGACATCATATTTATTTGCAAATCAAATAGGGTAGTGATCGGGGCGTACTTTTTTTACTCACCCTGTATATATAAATCAATTGTATATAGTGCACTAGCTTTTCCGGGACCCTTGGTGGGATCACCGATGATAGGTCGCTCATCAGTACACTAAATTTGATGATAAAGTCAACGCTCAGTTGTCAACCACTTCGATAGTGTATCGTTTGCCGATTTGGGCAGCCATTCCGAAAACAGCGGGTTCGATTAGGGTTGAGCATTAAATTTAGTTTCTTCTGATAACTGAGCAACGCTTAGTTAGCTTTTCACTTTTCACTGTGAGGATTCATTTTCACTCTGCTATTCATTATTTTTGGTAGTAGGCGTTTTGAATCATATTATTTGCAGCTATCTTATTATTATGGCTATTCAGCGAATCCTTAAGTATGAGAGCGTAGAACAATGTTTTCTAGGTTTCTTGAATGGTTTAGTTATGTTTTCCAAAAATTGGTGCTAAAAATCAGTATCACCTGAAATATCGAGTAGTTCACTTGCCGGCTTTTATTTGATCGAATTAGGAAAAGATATCAAAGTTACGTTTGCGGAAAAAATATTTTCTTGATTTCTTGTGAAAGAGATCATTAACAACAATGAAATTAAGTAAATGATAATTAATTGAGAGTGTAATAAGCTGATTATACTTATGTTCGGACAATTTTAAATATCGTTTTTATTCGCTCAATCAATGCTAGCCGCATCCCTGTTCTCCACTTGTTATGTTATTCATCATTGTTGAAGCGCAGGAGAGCTGCAAAGTTTCTTGATGCATGACGTCACCTCCAACTCTCCAGTGAGATAACGTGGTTCAACATGCATGTAAAGTTCGCGCTGACAGAGTCTTCGTTAACAGGGAAGTTTAATTGACCTGATTCGACCACGTAACGCTCATACATTCTCTACCGAAGCAGAAATGAGTGACGGGGCAAGTCGCACGCATCATTTATCAATTGAAATGCCAAATTATCTCATTCATATTTTTATCATCTCACTCAATAAATGTGATGATCTGTGCTGCATTATGCAAGCCATAATGCTCATAAATATACTATAACTAGAGCGAAGTCGTCTTATTTGATAAAGTATTTATGTAGTTTAAAGATGTATGCTAAATTTTCATTAAATATATTGGGATTTTGGGATGAAGATACTTATGAATAGGTCTGTCCATACAAATCACATTCTCAAGCATTAAGGCATACGGCAAGCGTTCGAAAATAGTGTAAGTATGTTTAATTGTCAACGAAATTAATGTATATGCAAGTATATAGCCTACACATGCTTCACAGGCTTAAGTGCAACTCGTGCATCATACAAGGAACTTCCTTTCCCCCATCATATGAAATTTGTGGAATAAAAGTTAAAATATCACGCAGAATGGCAGTACCGGTATATATTATTCTAACTCCTTTCTTATAACTCTTATAACCGTCGCAAATAAGCAAATTCTTCACAAATCCTTTTTCCCAGAAGGGTTCGACGACTTACAGCCAATCTCTGTGTAGCTTTCCTGTACGTCATGTATTCATGAATTACATCTTGGCCTACGTTCAGGCTATTGTAAATGACCGCCAACATAGCTCTCATTTTCTGAAAAATGGGGTGAAAGTGAAATTTAATCTTTTGGCACATAGGCCTCTTTCAACAAAGTGTTGTGGAATGATTCGAGAGAAGATAATGGACTTCTGATGCCAATTAGAAGTGTACGATATTGAAAGATTCTTGACTGACATGATGCTGAATGAGCTGATAAAAATATTTTAGTTACGTGTACTATGACGGTAACATGCCACAGTCGCATAGTAATCGAATCACAGGGAAAACGTCAGCTGTTGGTTCAAGGTTCAATGGTTCAGGGCTGTCTCATCGGGTAGAGCAATTTCGCTTGTACTCCCAGCAAATGAAGCATCCGACGAAAAAGAGACATCGAGGTGTGATTGGCCAGCGTTCAATTTTCTACAACTTTGCCTCGTCGTTTTTCTAAATTTCGTAAACAATGATTGCCTTCCCAAATTAAAGGTAGGAACAACTGTCTATTAAGTGGAAAGAAGGTTGTTTCCTGTTATACAGATGAGGTAATGGAGAATATCGTAGATTTTTCACTTTGCTTTTTTTCAGTAAAATAAATACAACATGACCGAAGTGTGCTGACGGAGTAAATACAACTTTATCACTCCATAACTGTAGCATTTTCTTGTCTAATGAAAATTTATAGATGCATGCATTATGAATACTATTATCTGTTTGAAAGAGGCCCTGACCAGTCATTTATAGGTTTATAGTTGGAAAGAGTCAGGAGTATTTTACGATGTTAATATAATTAGTTTTAAATGTTTGTACAAAATTTTTTTTCGACTGCTATCCAGCAATCATCTTCAGGTAATTGCCGAATATGATACCTGAATACAATTACCTGAAGATATTTGCCGCATAGCAGTCGAAAAAAAAATTTGTACAAACATTTAAAACTAATTATATTAACATCGTAAGATACTCCTGACTCCTTCCAACTGTAAACCTAAATACTATTATCACTCTTGTTCTTGCAATAAAGGGCGCAACAGTGTGTCTTGGTGATAGTCGAATGTCGACCGACACTGAGTAACTGAATTTTACTTCAGCGCGCAGTCTCACGGCACATTTCAGCGCCTCCTTCTCTGCAGCACCCAGCAGCGTATGATTCGTCTGTCCGTACTCCGTAGTGACGTAATAATCTGTTTTCGCCTGCTGTTCGCAAAGGATACTTGACATGGCGACAGGTACCCGTTTAACTCAGGAGGAGACAGAGTTAAGTCAAAAATTCGACCGAACTACACCTTAGAATATAAAAGACGTTGTGTAAGAAGGACTGCTTTTATGGCAAGAATTGTTGTAATTTCATCTATCAGATATTCTGAAATACTTTTTGCGGCTTTTCTTTCAGATATGTAGAAGTGTTCCAGCCTCCTGTTCCATTGCCTTAGGCAAATAGCGTATTGATAAATGTAATACAAAATGTTTTAACTACGCACTACATAACCACAATCCATCATTCCTGCTCTTCGTGTTTCATCAGATAACTGTCATATTCTGTAATATAACAAAGCTATTTAAAAATAGCAACTACGATGTTGTTTATGAAGGTTGTGAAGTGGCGTATTATCAGGATGCATATCAACAATTGTCTCAATTTTGATCAAAGAATTGTTTCCTCTCAGAGTAATCGCTATTTTACTAAAGCAGAGCAACTTAATAACAAATCGGAATGCTTTTGCTAATCATTTCTCTGTTTCTCAATAATACAGTGAATAACACGCATGTTTTCAATTCAGCGAAGTGTGTTAGTCATGCATCACTTCATCATAGCTTGATCACATGTTGTAGGACAGTCATGAAATTCGAAAAGTGCCCAGTAGAAATCAATGTAAAAAAAGGTCCACTGATCTGCACCATATTGCTTGTTACTTTGAATATTCAATTTATATTAGTCAGGTATCATTTTTTTAATTCAGGTTGTGTATTGTTTCAAAATAACTGTTTTATTATTTCTGCTCAAATGTTGAAAGCAGATGTTTTGAAGCTAATTTTTTCTGCTTTTCTTTTATTCAGAAATGTTGTTGGCTCATACGCGGAAAGTCAGAAAATCACAGCAATAAGACGCGTTTACCAGCGAGCTATCGTCACACCTATGATGGGAATCGAAACAATCTGGCGTGACTACTGTATGTACGAAAATTCGATTAATCCCCTAATCGCCAAGAAATTCACTGAGGACCGATCGAGAGAGTACATGAATGCTCGCCGTGTCTCAAAAGAGTTTGAGGTTTGTATTTCTTATCATTTAGTTTAGGAAAATCACTTGTATGCACTCGGATACATTCACCACAAGCACATTGGTGCTGTTAATGTTGGCTGCTAAGTAGAATGCATGTATATTCTTATCAAAAAATCTCTGTTCTCAGCACGAAATTTCGTGCTGAGAACACAGATTTTTTGATAATGGAACCGGCACACAGCCCTTCAATTTTCTTATGTATATCCTTGCTTAAAACTCCTACCTATTCAGAATAAATTTCAATACATTTTTAATTGGAAAACGTCTAACAACACATGTGAAAGCTAATCACAAGTGAATGATACGTGTAGGATAGGCGTTGAAGTTGACTGCGAAAATAAATTAGTGGATATATATAAAGGACTGAAATCGGTCGGGATTTAGATCCTTAGTTTTGATTAGAGTTCGGTTCGAATATTCGACCTCTCGTGGACGAATATTCGAATACGAAAATGAATATTCGAATATTAACGAATACTCGAATATCAAATGCCATTCGAATACAAAATGACTGAATTCATAATCTGATTTTTAGAATAATTGGCCTTGTACGGAAAATATATCGATACCACGGATATAATATTGAACTTTTATTATCATTTATTGTCATCCAGTAGACACATTTCAGGTGTTGAATTGTAATAAGGACTACATAGAAAAGTTTCTCCTATTCAACTATCCTACCGAGATACCGAAGTGGCGTCATTCGACTTGTGTAATATTGTGTAACCATGGAGAAAATGTGTAATCCAACTGCCAGATTCCTGCTTCATATGAAAATTTTAGATCTCCTATTACAATTCTTCAGATGCTATTGTTATGGGACTGGCTGTTGGCATGAGCTGGATATGTCCTCTAATTAACAGATGAATGCACAGAAAAACATCCAGCTCTATGGGAACGCGGTAACTGAGTGCTTCACTGCTATTGGCTATTGAGTTGTGACAGCATCGAATAGCATCGAACGCGGTAATTCAGTGAAAGCTTCACTCATAGATATGGCTTCACTGCTATTGGCTATTATGAGTTGTGACAGCATGTTAAGTGGACTTGAGAAAATCCTATTATTCGCAACACAAGTCACTACCTTCTTGACTTCATTTGCTATATTTTATGGTTATCCAACTACGACCGGTTTGAGACTATGTCTGTTAGAAAATCTGATATTTGGAATCACTTCGACCGTGGTGAAGCGCCATCAACTGCCGTCTGTAAAATAGACTCGACTCATGTGTTGAAGTGCTGTGGGTCTACCACTTCGAACCTATGGAATCACCTGAAATTGATTCATAAAATTAATCCACCGCAATCTCGGGAAGTACCGGAGAAAGAGAGAATAACTAATTTTTTCAATCAAAAGCATCGAAAATATGACAAAATCTCCCCTCAACAAGTTCAAATAACTTCAAAATTGCAGAAATTCTTAGTGAAAAGGTACGAGCTTCTCATTACTGTGGAAGACAAACATTTCCGGGAATTTATAACGCAATTGAATCCATCATACGCTATTCCAACTGCGAAGTCCATCAAGCAAGATCTTCAAGTGACCTATGAGAATTGTCGGGAAGATACTAAATTGTCCATCACTGATCCAAATAATACGTGTTCTTCTATTACAACAGACATTTGGACATCTGAAAATCAGTCTACGTCATTTATGAGCCTAACCGTATGTGTTATCTCTAAGGATTGACAGCTCATCTCTAAGTGCTTGGATGTTGAACTGTGTGTTGGATCTCACACAGCTGCAAATCTGGTAGTTCACTTAATAGAGGCGTTGCAGGAATGGAATATAAACGCTTCTGACATAGCAGTAGTGACAGAGAGTGGAGCGAACATCAAAAAAGCTTGCAATGATATGAACTTCCGACTGACCCTAAACTGCTTTGATCATATGTTGCAATGTGCAATTATCACTGGACTGAAAGAGGAAACCGTCGCCAATGTGCTTCGAGATGCCCGAAGAATTGTTAGCCACTTCAGTCACTCTCCTTTGCAGGAAACAAATCTCGAGAGAGAATCAAAAAAGTTAGAAGAAGTGACTTACAAAAAATTAAAGCAGGAATGATCAACGAGGTGGGGAAACACATTCGAGATGCTCGATCGCCTTGTCATGATGCACAAGCCTGTGACCAACACTCTTATGGAGAGTTCTTCAAAAACAGTCCGTGACATTGTACCCCAACTGGAATTTTGGGTACAAGCTAGCGCTATATGTGAGCCACTGATGATTCTGAATACGATTTCGAAGGAAATGAGTGCCGAAAAGTGTGTGCGACTCTTTCTTCAGTATTCGCCGTTACTACGAATCTCCTTACCAATGTTATGAAGCCGCAACCAACAGATCTACCCTTTATCGCGAATATGAAAGTACTATTCTGTGATTACATGAACAAGCGTCTGCAAGAAAATGCGCTGCAACAATCTGCGATGGAGATTGCTGCAGTATTGGATCCTAGAATGAAACATCTTCCTTTTCTGAATGAAGCGTCCAAGAAGAAAACATACAAACTTCTTCGTGATAAATTAGATTCCACTACCAATTGTGAAACCAACACAGATATTCAAACCGTCGAGCAGCAGCCAACCACATCATCAGAGAAGGAGAAAATAGAATCGATATATAGTGGGTGCTTTTCAGAAGAACCGAAGGCAAAAATAAGTCGCAACGAGATCACGGGAAAGAAGTTATTGGAAACCTACCTTAATGATGAGTCAATCAAGATAAACGACGATCCGCCAGTTTGGTGGTACAAGAATGAGTCACGTCATCCCAAACTAGCAAAGATGGCCAAATTTTATCTAGGTGTACCAGCAACAAGAGCTTTTTCGACCGCTGGTCTGATTGTCAGTCAAAGGCGAAATCGTCTGAAGCCGAGCACCACCCGAATGCTTCATTTTCTAAACAAAAACTTGCAGCTAAAATGCCATCTCTTTTTGAAAAATGACTTGTTTCAGTATTCTTTTTAATTCACTTTTAGAGGAAATTTGTTTTGTGTAACATTACAATCAACTTTGTTATTTGTTTTTTTTCTTGTAATCAATTTTAGATAAAAATATAATAGATTCTCGATATTACTTCATTGCTTTCATTTCACATTACGTCTAGATAGTATTAGAAGGAGCCTAGCATCAATTATATCTGACCTAGCCATATACTTTGATATATGACGGTCTATAGGGACTGTGAATTTGTTGAAATGTCATTCAATTAATTTTGCTCATGTTTCTCATATTTAGACACATAGCTTCGAAGCTTGTTGAAATAAACTAAGCTACCGGTAGGCCTAATTATGAGTTGCAATCCACGTGCATGTATAAAATGATGAAACCCAGTTAAAGTGAGCTTTTGAGAACAGTTTACATTGAGCCATCATCCTGATCAATAGTCAGGAGTGATGAGACACAAATACAGGCTAAATGCATTTTTCCAAATTATTCGAATATTCGTTCGTCGAAATGACGAATATTCGAATACCAAATTTCGCACGAATACCGAACACTAGTTTTGATTTCCTTCCTTCGAGTTATTATTTTCATATACATGTATATATGAACAATTCCACGCGTTACGATGTTATTTCGCACGCATTTCATGAACTTGGAACTTAGTTTTTCATCAGAAGTAATCCCATTTCTCATTATCTCTGAATGGATTCCAGTCAAGCTTGCGGTCAAAATGAAGATTACATCGTCGGAAAAGCACAAAAAAATAATTATCGTGCGCGAAAAAACATTTTATGACAAAGTTACGACGTTACGCGAATGCAACCTCGGTTTTTTGTTATGTTGCACTTATCTATTTTTCTGCGAATTGAGGCGATATTTTCATTCCATCTTTTGTGGACATGTTCTCGACGCGCTCCTCTTTAATGACTGGTATGCGGGAAGTCTCATCCTACAGCTGCTGAATCGTAAATTGAAGTTATTCAATGTTACGACGTTACATGCAAAATGTTACGATGTTACGCGTGCGAAAAATATGTGAGCACATTTTCGGAACTACACAAATGTAAAGTATATCCGCTCCTAAATGTTTCCAAACACGTTTTCAATGGTCAGTAAATCATTCGAATCAAAAGTATACATGATTCAACTTCTCCCCGATGACTGGACTCAGTATAACACACAATGGTAGACCTATCAAATTCATCCATGTCCTCACTTGATGCCCATTGGAATTTCCCTTCAGCTTGTCTTTTCATAAACAAGGTGACTATAATGTTGCCTTTTCGGTGTGTGACACGATCTACAAACCAGGAATCATCGCAAGCAGCGGCTCTATGCATTTGGTCGACACTTCCTGAGCTGCAGATGTCCAACGAGATTGGTCCTTAGACTCGGAGAATCGCATAGTTATTCCCAGTTTCTGTCCGCAAAAGTCGAACAGCTTCACATAATCTAAAACGATAATCGCAACGTAATACATGCTGAATTCGTTTTAAGTACTCGATTTTCTGTGAGTGTTTGAAAACTTGCTAAGAAATGGTTCGCAAATGACTGTGTAGGCCTAAGCAACGACCATAGGGGCCAGTCTACAATTGGCGCTGGGGTCGTCTGCAAACGTCTTATATGTTGCTGTTGATGTAAGTCCACTGGTAGCATTGACACTTTGTGCCATCCAAACTGATTGAATAAAAGTAGAAAACTGGCCAGAGCTGCACGATAATTAAGATATCATAACTAATTTATCAGACGTTTTTTCTCTAAAACGTTCATCTCTTAAAATTTCCTTTTCAATTGGCAATTTTAAAAGAATGGTAATTCTGGTTACATATTCAATGTTAACATCCTTTGCAGACATCAAATAGCATTTTCAGAACTTTTGGCTCCTGCCGATGCCCGCAAACGAGCAGAAGTACAAAATAATTGATACTAACGATAGACAGGTTTAAGCACTCATACTACTTATCCATTGACAAAAGTAGTACTCATCCATATTTGATGCTATTGAACGAAATCCTCCACCGAGCTATATACACAATTTCTCAGGATACTGGATGGCAATTTTCTAAATTATCAGACTAAACTCACATTTTTTCGTCAAATTGGGTACTCCATGTAACTCCTATGCTGCAATTTCGAGCAGTAGGCCTATTTAATCACAGCATTAGTTTGGAATTTTCTCAAAAACGTGTTGAAAATTCCAAGTGTGACCTAATTTCAATAAGCGCAGGAGCCATGTTACAAAAAATAGCTAGAAGACAACATAAATGTGTCTGCTCATCAAGTCACCGTATTCGTGTGTACATGAATGGACAATTGAATGATCAGAGAGTTTAACCAAATCAAATAATTAAAGGATGTTGCGAAAGTTCAAATAATAGGCGCATTCTGAGTCGATTCGGCACGAGAATACCATGAATTAACCCATCGAATTCTACAATGCCTACTACCAATGCCGTGAGCGTTCGGATGCTGATAACTTCATTTAACAGTGTGACCACATATCGTTACGACGTTACGATTTTCAAAATTCTCTATAAAACAAATTTGTGAACAAAAAGCGGATCTGAATAGACAGTGTGATACGAATCACTTATCTTGCTTTGCATCTTAATGTTGGAAGCTTTATAGGTTGGTTGAAGGTCGTGAGACGAAAAAATGTCATTTTTCCGCTACGACGTTACGCATGTAAGTTCAGACCTGCATGTCAATTTTTTAACCAAATAAAAGAAAGTGAGATTGTATTCGAATAAATGCTCGACTTTTGACTCGAATAAGTAGCAAATATCTGCTATATTTGAATAAATTAGAAATACATTAGTACACTAAAGGGGGAATTTTAAAAATGATAATTTTTCATTTTTCTCTGTTTTTACTACAGCATTTATTTAATTAATTTTTTTGCAATGAAGGTCAAATTTCCGCGTTAAATTGAATGTCATTCTGGAAAATATAAGTGTCAAGGATGATGTTTGTGCAATCAAAAGTAAGTTCCTAGGTACTTCAGAAAATTACCCAAATGTTGACATTAATAATAATAGTAATAAAGCGTCTTTATTCAGAAAGATTGAAAATCAAACATATCACAAGTGTATCAAGTAAAAGTAGAAAATTTACATTTGGACATACATTTGAAAGCATTTTTTGGCATAGAGTTTGTTATACATTACAGTGCAATATGGAATAAATGAACAGGCTCTCCGTTTAGACTTCAGTATTGGTACCCGCAAATGACCAGAAAAAGTCAATCTCTGAGGACTGAGGTAATTCAGGACACTGTCAGTACATAAAAGTGCTTTGAATTCCTTCAAGGCTCTTGACTCACGTCGATCGGACAATGGAATGAAATGCGAGCAAGTACAATCCTTTCCACAGATAATTCTATGAGAACGCTTCCGGATAGCTTCTATCTTTATACTTTCTTTCTTGCTTATGCCAACAAAAAGGTGCGAATTATACTCCAAGATACTCAAAATGTAGACTTTATACATAGTAATCAGATCTTCTTTAGATAACACAGCTTTGAGGACTCTCAGGACATTCACTCTACGAGCCGCGAGCTTACAGGTGCGCTCTATGTGCTGATCCCATCTCAGATTGTCTTGAAACAACACTCCTAAAATTTGTAGCGTGTTACATAGCAATGAGTCAGATGAAACAGTAGGTCGAAAGTTAGAACAAGAGAATAACATGCACTTTGTCTTAGATTGATTAATTAAGAGTCCACGTGAACTACACCAATTTATCATATTAGACATCTCAAGATGTATCAAATGGTCTGCAGAATCGTTATTACAATAAGGCACTAGCACAATGATGTCATCAGCGTACTTGATCATGCTTGCTGACGTCGAAAAAGGTCGCAAAGAGCTTAGTTGTACATTAAACAGATAGGGGCCTAAAATTGAGCCCTGCGGCACTCCAGAAGACACGTTTACAATGGAGCTATAAATATGACTATTTAAACATACACGCTGACATCTGTCCTGAAGATAATCACAAATCCAGTGAACAAACTTTTTTGGGAAGCTGAATTGAATCAAAGTATCTAGTATTATAGAATCATGGGAAAGTCGATCGAAAGCCTTACTCATGTCAAAGGAAATCAAAAGAACACTTGACGTTTCAGGCAAGTCCAAGTTAGAAGTTACAAACTCATGAATATAAATTTGAGCGTGGAGCGTTGATGAGGCTGGCCTGAAACCAAACTGATTGTAACCGTAACATTGAAGAAGGCGTTCCTTTATGTGTTTCAAAATTGATTTTTCCAGAATCTGGCTCATTACCGGAAGAAGCGAGATTGGCCTCAAATCACTTAAAGACGGATTCTTCGTTTTCGGCACAGGTGCAATGTTTGCAATTTTCCACTGTCTCGGAACACAACCAGTTTGAATTGATACATTGATCAAATGCGATAACGGACCAGAAAACTCAAGGGCACATTCTGATAGGAGGCGGGGAGATAAATCATCACTGTCACTCGATTTACTTTTCTTCAAATTTTGTAAGTAGGAAAGAACGATGTCAGTATCTACAAATAGTGACCAAGCGACAGATAGTGAAGTTGTTCTGCTTCGAAGCTGTGACCAATCTGGACTAGGAACAAAAATACTCGCAAAATGGTTGTTGATCTCATTTGCTGCTTCAGTCAATGTATCGAATTTCTGCGTAATAGATCGCAAATTATTTGCATCTTTTCCAGTCGATTTCCCTAACGTGTTATTGACGATATTCCAGATACCATTTTTTGAATTTCTCAATTTGAATGACCAAATTTGCTTCGCATTGCATATCTCAAATTCGACTTTTTGTTTATAGTGATGATATAGATCAAAATTTCGCGAACGATAAGCATTGTGTTTTAAATTAATAAGATGTTCAAGAATCGGCGTAACCCAGGGTTTATCGTTTGAAGTCATTTCCACATATGTAACTGGAATTTCTTTCATCGCACTTGAAATAACGCTATAAAACGTGTCACACTTGGTTTGAAGATTGCTATCAGATTTGTACAAAGTTTCCCATTTAAACGAGTGTAACTTCGCTTTGATAGCTTCAACATGGCTGCCTCGAAGATCCATTACTTTTCGGAATTGAACAGAGTCATACGGAGCATCGATGGAAGGCTTAAGGAAAACATTCATATGGTCAGCATTACCGATATTCGAACTTACATTTGCAGAATGATAACTGGATAGCAACGAGCAGTCGAGAAAAATTTTGTCCAGTACCGATAGACCACGTGTAGGAGATTTCACTATTTGTTTCAATCCAAGAATTTCTTCAAAGGAATTACAGGGTAACTGATTAAAATCACCAGCAATACTGAGTTTGCTATCTTGAAATTGATCGAGAGCAATATCTGCATTTCGAAGAATATAATTTATGATGCACTCGTACTGGCAAGATCTCGAATTTGGCGGTACATATAGTAGTGAGAATATGAGTTTACATGAAGGGAAGTACAACCAAACACACTCGATGCATTCAGGTATGTCATCATCGAATTTAATTTCTTGCAGTTGAAAATCTGTACGAATATAGGCACAAACTCCACCTCCTCTTCTAGCTTCGCGGTCACATCGTATAGGGGAGGCATAATGAGGGAGCATAATTTGGGCATCAGAAATAGTGTCATTTAACCACGATTCAGTTATTGCTATTACAGCAGGCTTAAAGGCTGAAGAAAAAACGCACAGTTCATCATACTTTGGTTGCAGTGATTGGATATTGGACAAAAATATTGACGGGTTAAGACGCTGATCATTCCTCGGGGTTAAGATCGATCTCGAAAATGTGAGATTTCATTTCTCCGAATGACCTCACCTCTGTAAATAACCACGTCTTCACCAGTATCTACATTCTACTTGTAGTTGCTTCAATTGTTGTTGATGTGTGACAGTGCGATCGGGATTTAGATACACGTTTTTGAATGCCTCCACATTTCGTAAGCTTTTTGCTTTTCGCAATACCTCAAACTTAGATTGAACATCTTTGCAAACAATTTTCAAAAGTCTTTTGCCATTTATCTTGCCAACACGAGTAGTACTAACCACTACGCAGTTGTCCACCCCGATACTCTGAAATAACTTTCTGCATTCTAGCTTGTCATGTTCCTGACGTTCTTGTAATTGACCAATTTGCAATTCTGCTAAACCAGGGATTATAATATTTTGTTGCCTTGAACATCGCTGCTTAACCTCATTCGCTATACTATGACAAATGACGTCATAGTATACACACGACGAATGTCATGCTCTCATTCGCGTGGAATTGCCCATATATATTGTTTTTATATCGTAGAGCAAATAGAAAAAATCATTCTAAAAAAGTTCTGAAGATTTTGAATAGAACGGTAGAACAAAATTAACTTCTTTTTGTTCACAGTGACTTATGACATAACAGGAGCGTTTTTTCAACAGGTCATAACGAAAGGTCTAAATCGTAATATGCCATCAATTCCTCCGATGAACAGTCCTGAAGAAGTGAAACAGGTAGAAATGTGGAAAAAGTACATTCAATGGGAGAAAGACAATCCTTTGAAGACTGAAGATATAAGCACAATTACTAGACGAGTCATGTTCGCATATGAACAGAGTCTTCTGTGTATGGGTCATCACCCTGATATGTGGTATGAAGCGGCTTCCTACCTAGAACATGCCAGCAAATTGTTAGCTGAAAAAGGAGATCAGGCCACCTCTCGACAGTTCGCCAATGAAGCAGCTGGCATGTATGAAAGAGCCATTCATGTGTTGAAGGAAAACATGATGCTGTATTTCGCGTACGCCGACTATGAAGAAGGCAGAATGAAGTATGAAAAAGTGAGTAAATTTTTCTATTGAGGAAACGTAAATAGCCCCTGCTGAATGATTATTGGGAAATGCTCACTTATCATAATGGTGAGAGGTGTGATAAATTATAGTTGCTGAATATAAACTTGTGCATGTAATATAGTAGAACTTAGGCTGAAATCAAGGGCTCTGAGTCTTACTAATAAGACCAAATTAGATTGTATTCAGTACTAATAAATGTATGTTCAGTGGGCGATTAATGATGGAAAGGTAAATGTAGATGTCTAGTATCCTCTGCAAGAGCACAATGTGGCATCTGTTTTTTAACAGAACGATCCGTGATTTCACCAATTTACATAATTCATAGCATAAAGTCATATTCAATATGTCAAGTTCATCCAAAAAATCAATTATGGAATTATTGGATCTATGTGAACGTAAAAGTAATATCCACAGTATGTGAAGTAACAGCAAATGGCAACAGAAGAAGAGCCAAAATTAGCTGACACGCGACATGGTGAAATCATGTTGTATCAATGTTTCTTTATAAAATTTTGCCAAATCAGTTATTAAACAGTGATGGCAAGTCAAAATTAAGTAATTCCATTTCTGCATATATAGCAAGCTCGGTGAACACAACCTATGCCCACGACAGGATAAAGTTCTAACCAAATATATATATATATATATATATATATATATATATAAATAAGATAATGTCCCTCGGAATCAATCAAAGAAAAACTCAAAAGACTGCCCAAACCGGTTTTACCAGTCTTTCTGGCTTCTCACGGGCAAATGTATTGAATGCAAATGAAAGATATCACTAAGTTGACACAAAATGATGAGATCATATAGATTACTGAAATCTAGGAATTTATGCACATGAACATAGTAAACAATATCACTTAATTAATCTGTTCAATGAAGGCTTGAGAATTTTAATACATAGATTTTCTTTGTCCTCACGAGTATATTTATCACTGTTATTTGGCAGCTTCAATATGGGCATAGCATGGAATGGAGGGTCAAAGTCCTTAGCACATGATGACACATGTTCACTTACATGTAGTGTTCTGTAATTTTGGTCACGGATCTGCTGGCGGTGGACTCTGATGCGTGATCTAAAAATATTTATATATATAAATTTATTAAATAATATTATATTAAATATAATTAAGAAAATTAAATAAATATTAAAATTTATATATATTTTGTCATATTTATAAATATATAAATTGTCAACGTACATCTGGTCCCTCAAAAATCAAAGATCGCCATACAGCATTAAATGGAGTATCGTACAACAGACCAAACCGTATTTTTGTGGCAGTCATTTCTGCAATCTGTGCTTAACAGAAAAATTCTACATCATAACATCAAAGTCAGAGATTCTTATAAATAAAAAAAGTGAAATGATATCTAACTGTAGACACCGCAGAAAATATCTGTTGTCTAGTTTCAGACCCCCAACATTATAGTTCGCTGTTTTCTAATCAAGTAACCATGATTTAGCTACCTAAGTATCTGTCCATTCATTTATTGACATCTGATGATCGATGACCATTTTGTTATCGTGAAGCTTGAAGTAATGGCAATAAATCTTTGATCTAACTTGCATTCTAATTATATATATATATATATATATATATATATATATATATATATATATATATATATATATATATCGCAAGACACAATGACAAAACGAGTCGAAAAGAGCATGAATGCAGATGTGAAAGCGCGAGTATTCTTTCTGATGTCAGTACCCGTCCATCTTTTTCACAGGGAACATTCTTCTAAATTGGGATGAAATTCTTTACTTCGTAGCCGAACTTGCTAGCTATTGAATATACAGCACATGCATATGAAATTACTTAACCGTATTGAGGAGGATTATGAATTTCTATATTTTCTCATGATATCAAGATTTGTCATATGACAGAATGATATTAATGTTTCAGGTGCATTCCATTTACAAGAAACTCATATCTATAGAATCAATAGACCCAACATTACCATTCGTCCAATACATGAAATTTGCACGCCGTGCAGAGGGAATTAAGTCAGCAAGAGCTGTTTTTCGAATGGCTCGTGAAGATCAGCGGTGTACATACCAAGTATTTGTAGCAGCAGCCCTGATGGAGTATTACTGCAGCAAGGTAAGCAGAATTTTATTCCTCCTTTGATTTCTACTTAAAAGGTTCGATGGAGACATTAGGCTCGAAATCATTCCAAAATATGACTATCGTATACAGTAAATGTGCATCGCGTTCTCAAGCTTGTAATGGCACTCATCACATAACTCTGAACTCTTTTGGGACCAACATTTGCTGGTAAGTGTGAATTTCAGTTTAAGCAAGATATCTCTTTCGCCTAAGCAAAAATCAGTCACAATTCAATCCAAATTTCAATGTACGGGTAGCATATTATTAACAAAATCAGTTTAGGAGTCAGTTAGCAATTTCGTTGTTAGAAAAATGTGACGTCTTTTCAGTGTACGAATCTTACGCCATATTTCTATATATTTAACTCGAAATTCAGTGGCAATAACAAGTAGAAGCATAAACTGCATTTTCAAGATTTGCACTACAACAATGTCACAAAACAATGACTGAATATCCTAAGATTTTTTTGTTATTTTTCCTGCTGACAACCAAGTTTTTGTGATATTGATTAATCTATTTCTCAGGGTAAATATGAGCTAGTGATCATCACATTGATTGAGACATGGACCATCAAATGTCCGTTCGAGCATTTGGTGTGATGGGATGTATGTATCCATGTGCTCAGGTACATTTGGCGATTCAAATTTATCTGAATCCGAGACATAAGGATAAGCTTAACATAGTCCATGCGATATAAGTAGTCATGTGCTCTCTGTTTTGGTGGTGTCTTGAGGTATGGGCACAGTTGTTGCAATATTTGGTCAACGTTGATTCGTAAGCAAAGCCATGTTTAACGAATCTTTCAGTTTGGTTTCTCATTGAAAACAGACGAACAGAATTGTTGGGTTTTAGAGCACCACGAAAGAGAAGGTGACAGCAACAGTTTCCACATTCATTAACCTCACGAAGGCCAGTGACCTTCATAATGCATTTTACAGTTTCTTGGAAAAGCTTGAGAACGTGCTGTCTATTTCAAAGCATATAGGCATATTTAACGTTGAATTGGAGTTTCCTTTCTCAAAACAATAGTAAGACCTAGATACTGCTTCACCAGACGTATTGAATTCTGATCCGAGTGGTGCATTCCAGACTGGCTATCCCGAGAGTGGATGGGATTTGCATACACTGTTTACTTTTCAAAGTTCCCACTTAGAAGAAGTAAGATAAGATAAGATATTTCTTTATTGCACATCATACATGATTCGGATATGTCATGAACATATGCAGAGTAAAATAGAAAAAGCGAAGTTATGCAAAAGAAGATCTAAAACGCTCAGTCTTGGCTCTAACTTTTCGATGAGTGGTCCCCTGTCGTGAGGAATAGCGCGTTGCCGCACAGTCGTAGATCAGATTGAGTGGGTGATATGGATGGAGTGCTTTCTTGGCCAGATTGACGGCGAGCGAGTTACAAAAATCTGCAAAGTCTGTCTTCATGTAGATGCCAAATATCTTGGAGACACGTTTTTCAAAAACCAGAAGACTTTGAAAATGACACTTGCTCACATTACACCACGCTGGAAATCCGTAGCTTGCCACTGACCGAATTATGGCGCAATAAACTGACCATAAAATATGCTGAGGTGCATTGATTTGTTTCAAGGAGTAGAGGACGTAGAGTCTTCTCCTGACTTGACACATGACACTTTCGATGTGGTCACTCCATAGCATTTTATCGTCCAAAGTAATGCCGATAATTTTTGCCTTTTTCACAACTTCGATTTCATGATTGGATCTGGAATCAATGAGCGGAGATAAGCAGATCGAACGCTTTGTTTGAATGTCCATGAGCTTCGTTTTGCTACCATTCAGCATGAGACCATTTCTTGAGGACCAAAGAATCAAATTATCGAATTCAACGGAAAGTCGATCGTCACTGGTACCTCTCAAGAAATGCACAATACACATGTCATCGGCATATTTCAAAATTTTCAATTACATGACTGAAATTCGTCGGCCTTTTCAAATTACAAGGAAAAGAACATCCAATGTCTTTCCCTAAGTGCGTTAAGTTCGCTTGCATGAAAATGAGACCGTCGCAAAGCTACTGGTCGATCTAATGCCTAATCTAAAAGGATGTTCATGTTCCCCCAAACCAAAAGCAGTCCAAAAACCAAATACCAAAACTGCTCTTAAAAAAGTGCGACCATTTTTTCTAAATTCCATATTGATCAAGCAATCATTTAGAAATTTCCAATCACCAAATCAATGATGACCCAGTTCTTTGAGGAAGTGGTGTTGATTCACAGAACCATCGCTAGACGGTGAATGAATGATTTTGAGGTACACACGAATTCACGAAAATATTCTCTCTTAACGCTTTTGCATACTTCAGACATGCCAGAAAAGCACGTAAATGTATGAAGCCCGAACCTGTCTGATGTTCGAGTGTCTAAAATTTAGTAACGATGCCGTCCACTCTTCATGAAAGATATGAGGAGCTCACCTGCTTAAAAGAATATAGTTGTTCCATGCCGCTACATATTCGTAGATGTTGAGAAAATATTTAAAAGGGTGCGAATTCTACTTTTCGGTCAACAATAAAACGCTAAGGTTTGAAAGTAAGGGCAAAAGTGTAGTAATTAGGCAAGTTATGCGAAATTTATTTGATTCTTTGAATGATGACTCCTGAGATCCTATATTGTGCAATTTTTTTGTGATTTATTAAAGTTTGGATATTATTTTGTTTTTATGTGTGATGCCTATTTTTCGACAGGATAAGACAATCGGTCACAAAATTTTCGAGTTAGGAATGCGTAAATTTGGTGACGTGCCAGAATACGTTCTCTCCTACGTCGACTACATGTCCCATCTGAACGAAGACAACAACACGCGTGTGTTATTTGAACGGGCTCTTAGTTCAGGTCTCATTGCCATAGAGAAGACTCGAATGATCTGGGCCAAGTTCCTCGACTTCGAATCTCATGTTGGCGACTTGCCTTCAATTTTAAAAGTAGAGAAGCGACGGCTGGCAGCTTTTGAGGAAGTAAAGGAATATCAAGGAAAGGAAACAGCTCTTCTTATCGACAGATATCGCTTTCTTGACCTCTTTCCCTGCTCAGATACAGAATTGCGCGCCCTCGGCTACACTGTAAGTATTGACGATCTACAAATTTTGGTCATGTGTCCGCTCATTTTGACTTTGCTACTAATATTTATGCTGCATATTTCTGATGTGATACGAGAGCATCTGCATGGAAATATTACAAAATCAAGGAAAAATTTGTAGCAGTAGCATCAATAAGTTGGCAAAGGCACTTTCTCCTAGTAATGAAATGGTTCTCAATCTGTATGGCTTCTTTCACGCAGTATGCGTGGAATACACTTAAAAATTTATAAATATTTAAACACATATAATCCATGTTGTATGGCTGATATTGAGTCAGGGTATCTTAAGTGTCGTGTTTGTCAAGGATCACCTGAAATATTCGGATGGTCCTTTATCAGAGGAAATTACAAGAAATAACCCCATTACAGCAGCATAATAGACACTTATCAAAATTGAAGCTCTAAGTATCCGTCGAGTAAAGTAAGAGAAAACTAATGTAGTGGAATCAAAGAAGTTGTTGAGGCCTGAATTCTTGAAGTTGAAAAAAATCGGTGAGAAACTGACGGAAACTGACTTAACTGATCCCCACGTTTATGCATTCGGAAGAAGAAATGCTGAAAGGGTGAAAGTTGACCCGAAAAACCGTCCAATTTCAATACTTGTTTGTTCACAAAAAGTTAGAAAGATTAGGATGAAGCTAAAAAGGAAATTAATGTTAGAAGCAATGTGAAGGACAATGGAAGCGAAGAGCAGCAAGGGCATCAGTTGCTGCCAGCATGTAAAACGAAGCTGAATGTGTCGTCCGATGATTAATTGATGATGTATCACGATTCAGAATCTGAAAGTCCTTACTTGCTGAATCCTATCACCCAATCCGGTCAGAAATAAATATGTAATAAATAAAATTAAATAAATAGATAAATATGTCAGAAACGCAATTGAAACCACATCAGTTAGAAAGCCGAAAATGAAGTTGTATGAAATTTGCCTGATAGTGAGTAGATATAGGCCTATAACAAATATGGTGGACCCTGTTTTAAAGATGTAGTCGTCTTTACTACAGGATTATGTGACAATCATATGAACCAACCAGTCGTATGAAATAAACATTTTAAGTCATAATTCATCATTGGATTATTAAGAGGTCTTGCATACGGATATTTGGAGCATAAAATAACTGACTGCATTTTAGTGTTTTTTACGGTATTTCGATGAAGTTTGTTATTTGAGGGTGAAAAAATACCACAAAAGACACGAGAATTCACAGCACGGCAACTATAACAGCGTGCAATCCAGTAATCCACTCTATTAAGCTATCGAAATAGGTCGTTGTTCAACGTTCTAGCGAAGTTAGTGAAATATAGAACAGTGCATGCAGAAAGCAGATTCTTTAACGAAAACTCACTGTTAGCAAACAAACCACATCAACATTTTCGACATGATTCCTAGGATTTAATGACATAAGTATTAAGACACATGAGCTTGAAAGTCTGAAATCTCGATTTCCAATAGCTTTTCTGAAAGTGGGTTTTTGCCAACTCTGCATATGGGAGATGTCATGCGCAGATTGAAACAAAACTCTTCACAACTCTTCTGTGCGCACCATATGGATAGTGACTAACAGATCACTAACTCACTATCTGACATTGTTTCGGTACGGTCGCCCCCTTTTTTACCAGTTATGTTATTGACTAGCTGTTATTGAAGCCCTTTATTGAGAAAAGTGTTAAGCGAGTTATAATGCCTGAACAAAATAGATAATTGACGTGTGGCAAACTAGAAAATCAAATGTGATTCATGTTTGGCAAATAACTCGACCAGTCAACTTGTCTCGAATTTTCGAGTATTCACAGGACCCTAGTGACTGCTTGGCATCATTCTCTGTGCATGATACAATTCAATCACAAAATAAATTCGAAACATGTTGCGAACTTTTGACTAGCTGCATGTCCATATCTGTAATTCGTAAGTTCTACTTGACGGATGTTGAGCAATGCATCACTCATTCATTATATTTGCTTTTGAAAATACCTATTGCGGGATTTTGAAGTTTCAAGCCAATGAATTTGGAAGTCGGAATTGATTTTGATGTCGTCCATAAAATGCACCAATAAACTCAGAAATCAAACATAGATAAGCTAGCGTGATTAGAATCATCTTGCATTTTTTTAGCTTCAACCATCTGAATTTGCTTGTACTTCAGGAACTGGCACGTCAGCAATTGGTGCAGCTTCATTCTGGCAGTGGTCACGAAGTGAAGTTTTTAACCCATGCTGCAGAGTCCGACAAGCCTGCTTATCCGAAACCAGACGTCAATCAAATGCTGCCTTTCAAACCGAAGGCGTATCCCAGAATTGCCTCACATCCTGTTCCTGGTGGTGAATTCCCTCCTCCTCCTTCCGCATCAAACTTGCTAAAGATGCTTCCGCCTCCCGATTGCTTCCAGGGTCCGTTTGTACAGGTAAAAACTGAATTCGCTTGTCATTATTGAGGTATTAGTTTTTGTGCTGTTTGCCATTTCAAAAGTACCCGATGGGTAATGTTGTTTATCCTTAAAATGGTCACAGCTATCGGCATGATTTTCGCTCTTTAGTATATTACGTATCCAAATGCCAATAAGTATAAGTATGAATTTATGGCTGCCAACTGTGCTTCAGTTATGACGTTGCTGCTTCCCGATATGGTTTGGTTGAGTGAACAGAAACAGCAGCATATACAGAGTAGAGATTGAAGTGGAAATAATGGATGTAGAATCCAAGCCGTTTTATGGTTTATTGCACAATGAAAAAATGATTTTATTCAATCATTGCATCAAATGTGATTATGATAAGCCAAAGTATGTAAAGCCGGGAATTTATTGGTGGTCTGCTGATACATTCAGTTGAGGAACCAATGGCCCACCTTTTTAACTAATGATCATAACTTTTTTATGTGTAACTTATCGGTTGGGCTGCGTCCTTTCAGTCCTCTTGTAGTCGTGTCAATCATCATGTCTACTCGATCCATTTATCAGACCGACGCCACGCAGTCGGCTTCGCAACAATTAAACATCTTCGGTGTGCGTGTAACTGATCTGCACACTTCGAATCAACGTTGACCTCTGAACAAACGATGAATGATAACTCTTCTTAAGAAATGGAATGGAAGTAAAAGATACACGAATTCGAAGTTTATTAGAGAGCAGATGGGCCGATCATGATACAGCTTGTACAGGGTGAGTCATAATGTGCGCAAAACTTTGGTGATGTCCTGTGATTACTGAACGGGGTACTCGACATTAATTTTAATGCCATTTTGTTCGTTAAGACTTGGGGTTTTGTATGATGTCACATCCTACAGACTTCTATGAATTTTAAGTATAAAAATTTGAAAATTGAATCATGTCATATTTTCTCAGTTGGTGAAATATTACCATAGTTTTGGGCATGATTCTGCATCTGTTTAGTGATTCGCAATGACATCAAAATGATTCCACAATCCATTTTATTTCGTTCAACCAACAATCTGGACACAAACAAGCAATCTATGTTTTTTGAAGATTTTGAATTTGTCCTACAATTAGGAAATGTTTGATTTAACTAGGATATGCGAAATTTCAGCGCCAAAAGCTAAATTGTCTTTTTTTCGTTAACGATGGACTTAGAAACAAGATTGACTATTGTGAAATTGTTCTATTCCAATAACGAATCTCCAACTGCTACTCTACGTGCATATAAGAGAATGATGTCCTTGCACAATGATCCATTTCCACCTTCAACTATCAGTCGACTGATGCAGAAGTTTGAGGCAACAAAGACTCTCCATGACATCCAGTCTCCTGGTAGACCGTCCATTGTCAATGAACGTTCCTCTGCTATCGAGAAGTCGATCACCAATCTTAAAGCTGCAAATCCACTTGGTCATACTAGCTCTCGACAAGTCGCGCGTGAAACCGCTATCCCTCATCGCAGTGTCGTTCGAGTCCTACATCAAATCGGGATGCATCCATTCCGAATATCCCGAACACAGGCGATAAGTGAAGAAGACAAGCTGAAGCGTCTTGACTTCGCGAAGTGGATATTGGAGAATGAGGAAATCCTGCCAAACATTCTTTGGTCTGATGAAGCTTACTTTAGTTTAGATGGGCTCGTAAACCGACACAACTGTGTGATATGGGCATACGAAAATCCAAGATGCAATTTGCCGAAGAATCTCCACTCACCAAAGCTTTGCGTTTGGATGGCAATTTCTTCAAACTTCAAATTGCAGCCCCACTTCTTCGAATCGACTGTGGATCAAGAAAACTACACTAGCATGCTCCGTGATCACCTCATACCTGAACTGCAAAAGAGGCGGAAGATGAAGTCTGTCGTATTCCAACATGATGGAGCTCCTCCTCATTTCTCGAAGAAGGCACGAGACTTTCTATCAACGAAATTCCCCGAAAACCGAGTGATTGGTCGTGGTTACGGTCATCCTTGGCCACCGCGGTCTCCCGATTTGTCCCCATTAGACTACTATTTGTGGGGAACTTTGAAGGCTCGCGTGTATCACCAATTTGTTCCGAGAAACATTAATGAGTTAAAGGAGAAAATCTTTGAAGAAGTTCAAAATCTTGAAACAGATGAGCTCCAACGGGCCATTAACCATTTGCTCGTCAGAGCACAATGTGTTGTCGAGGCTGATGGAGGATTGTTTGAACACTTGCTGTAAATTGTCTATCATCAGTAATAAGCTTAATTATAAGAAGTCCTTTGGAAAATTTGTTTTTAATTTGAATTTTGAACGATTTAAATTGTGAAATTTAGGTAAATTCTAGTGAATTCAAAATTAGCTAGAATACTGTCAAATAATTGAAAGAGAAAAATAATATTGCACACAGCAAAACCCCATGACATGCTAAACAATATGGAAGAGAAACTCAATTCGAATAATTATTTTGGTCAGAGCTACAAGTCCTTGAAGTTTTGCGCACATTATGACTCACCCTGTATATTCTTGGAGCTGATAATATCCACTTTCATTTAAGCTCATATGC
The DNA here is from genome assembly GCA_907163375.1 of Prostheceraeus crozeri. Classification (NCBI taxonomy): domain Eukaryota; kingdom Metazoa; phylum Platyhelminthes; order Polycladida; family Euryleptidae; genus Prostheceraeus; species Prostheceraeus crozeri. The sequence continues at coordinate 55,921 of CAJQUW010006155.1, read as the reverse complement.
GAGAATTCTAGGATAAGTAGAAAAAAATTTAGAAATTTGTTGTTTAAAAAGAGTAGTATTGCCTTATCTTAATGACTTTAACTTGTAAGAAAGTGTAATGAGGCAAGTTATAAGTTGAAGAATATGCTTCAACTTTCGTCAAAATTCAAAAGAATATTTTAATTATAAGTTAGTTTTTATCATATTTCAAAAGAATAATATATCGTTCTAAAAGCTTATTGAAAGCCTGGTGGCAAATCTTAATCATATGCCGAGACCCCGAAAGGAAAAAAAATTTAAGAGGTGAGGACAAAATCTGACTAAAATAATTGCGGGAACTACTAACGTTTCTGGCTCCTTCAGACATCCACAATTAATCAAATAATTCAAATCTTGTTCCCAGAGCTCGGGTTCAAAATTTTGAACTTGCAAACACGATTGCAAATTGCTAGTACATGTTTGCGTTCCATACACAAACCATTGGTAGGTGGAGGTACATAGAAAGCCGGCAGCTGATGTAATCTTCATCATATGCCGAGACCCACCCGGAAAGGAAAAAAATTTCAAGACAATGGGCATCAGTAAGTAGCATGACCAAAATTATATATTCGTGAGCTGGCCGCAACTTACCGAACGTAAATTAAACAGTCTGCCACAGGGATGCGGAGTTCTATCATTTTTATAGGACTCCGACTCCGGTTGGCAAGTATATAAAGCCTAGTCTTTTTTAAAAATAACTGTTAACATCTATCATTGATCATCATAGGCTTACCTGAACCTATTTTTAGTAATCATTACTGTATCAATTGTCAATCATTTTCGATGAAAGTCTTATCAATTGTCGCTTTGAGTTGGATAGATATGACTCGGCTCCTCTAATCTTGTTGATGTGTGCTTCACACGGTTTTTCTCCGGTCTCTACCGGGCAGGAAATCCCCCATCCTTCTCCAAAAAATACGAGTACACTTTTGATTTTAATATGCGCTTTGGAGAAGCCATCACACGCGATTAACGTTAGAGTAAGAGGTAATGTTCTCAAACAAACTAATACATGTATTTTACTTTTCTCGCCGATGTGACCTTCGTTGCACATGTGTTTGAGGCTAGGAAGGCGTCTTCTCTACTAAATCACCGAGTGAAACGACAATCCTTTTTTCACTATCACTGTTCAATCCCTCAACTATAAAAAGCTGTGCATGGACTGCTGTCTCTGTACTTTTGTTTGACGGGGAAAGTTGACATCAAGACAGTGACAGCTATATGCAGTGGGATAGTTAATTTGTTTGTATTATATTTCGGGTCTAGTTATAGGCCGGAGTCCGGAGCCCTATCATTTGATAGGACTCCGACTCCAGCAAAAATGATAGGACTCCGACTCCGCATCCCTGGTCTGCCAAATTAGCATATGAAACCTAACGATTCACATGGTGTAAAGTTTGTTGAATTTGACCTTCTGTTTCAGTGAATACGATGGGTCAGATGTTTTTGAGCAAATATTCTATGAATCCTATTCGTGGTGTATATTTTTGTACATTCACACAATCATGAATTTCAGTGATCATAAGTTTACTGACGGATATATCATGCTATCAGTCATCTTTCATCGAAAACTGCAGTCGTCCTCATGCTAGAATTCTGCGTCAAAGAAAAACTAAACAGCAATTTTCTTTTGCTGTATCTACTCGTACTGACCACAATATTTATGACATTGAAGATTACTTATTAAAACATTCTCATACTGTTCTTATAAAACTGGAGCACTTGCCAAACTAGTCCATGGAACATGAGGTTTCATCCACGTACAAAGTTTGTCAAAATTGAACCAGAACTTCAATGCGAAAAATTGTGACATTTGAAAATGGGTTGATATTTTCGTGCAATTATTTTTAGAACGGTCTTTAATTGTTGATCATCGGTGTGATTGACTTTTTAAGTGATTTTACGACAGTGAATGCGCATTCGAGTATTGAGCCTATGTAATTTTCAGATGATTTCAAGATATATGATATATTTTACTTCTTTATGTAACCTACAGACTTCCCAGTACCTTATTATTCCTACTTTTTGCCTTTTTTGTCAAAATTCCTAACACGTTTTCACTTCTTTTGATTCTTTGCTGAGTTTATCAAAACTTTGTTTTTCATTGTATTGTGTGCAATTAATGTAAACCTATCTTATTAGCAACTCAGTATCAGCCGTATTTCTCTTTTGTAGAGAAAAACAGCAACCTTTCGAAACCTTGCCAGCGTTATCTTTCTCTAAACTTTCCATGCACATTGTCCATGAAATCACAATGACTCCTATTTAGCTTCTTAAACTTTGCCAATTCGGGATCATAGCAGTCTTGACACCCACTCTCTTCTTTTGGAGTGATTCGTTTACATACACTCTGTCGTTTTTATTATCTTGAAACCTCCTTTGAACGGCTTTCCTCCATTCTCCATTTTTTTAAGCCTTTAATTTCCTCTTCGATAGCGTAGTAAGCAGCATCGAAGTCGAAGGAGCAGATGGAATTATCGACAGCTGCACAAACCTGAAATTATCTTATCAAAGGACTTAATGATATTCCCTATGATGGTTTATGTTGTTTTCGATTTGATTGCATTTAGGTTTTGCGGTTCATCATTTATTCATAATTGATATTTAACCCGTTTACCCACTATTGGAGAATCTAGAATAGTTTGTCTTGATTGCAGAAAAATGTCGTTTTCTTTTCGAAGACCATTCTTACAAACTTTCATACATTACTATTAGCTCAAAATACAATATTGACTGAACCGCATATGAATTTAGGATATTGTGATGGAGAAGAAATTCAAGAAAGTCTGAACAGCATATAATTTTAGAATGTTTCGTTGTAAGGAAATTCATCAATATAATTTTTAATAAGGGAAGGTGAATCTTGTTATCGTGTCTTTATAATTATGTTATCCAATCAGTGAACTTCAGTGACATTTTATTGAAGACAATTTACCAATAGCAATTAAGATTGAGACCACTTGAACCATCTGAATGCACTCGATTCCAGGTCGACCGATTCATGGAGCATTTTCTCAGTCTGGAGCTTCCGGATGATTTCCTACAGCAAGTGCAACAAGAGGAAGTTCAAATTGACAGCGGTACAGCTCTGTCGATCCAGTTAGCCGCCCAAGGCTACATCGCGTCACGAAAACGTCGCCTTACAAATGACGGTCACGGACTGCCAACTGGTGGTAATGATTCAGACGATGATGATTTCGTGATGTTAGGCGGACTTGGATCTACATCTATTTCAGCGGCGATTAATGCTCCGTCAGCCAACCTCTATCAGTCTCGAATGCAACAGAAGCGTTTACGTACTGGATGATGTTTTCTTGAACGTAATGGTACTCGTCTCCCGGTCCGAGTCCTGTGTTTATCATTTTCATATTCCTTCCCTTTGTCTGCAAACAAAATACTTGTGAAAAAATTGTTTTCTTTCTCGAAAATATCAAAACTAAGCTTTTGCATATACATGTATGTGTGACAGTGGCGGCTTTGGCGATCATATCCTTGATGCTCAGCACAAGATATTTTATCTCATTGATCCCCATACTAAATCAATGTTTTCAATCATAAGAAAGTTAAAGTCTTGTATCAATGAGAAATTTTAATTATAGCATTTTCAAGCTTTCACAACATTCCATTACTATTGTCAGATCATATTACTTTGATATTAAGGTTATACTCATTTAGGATTTGTTAACTCTTTCGCTACCACGAGCCGCTCACAGCGGCTCACGAAATATGTTGGTTTGTACGGAAAGCCGCTCACAGCGGCTCACGCATGCAGATCCCTCTAAGCTATGCTTGCTGTTTGGGAAACCATTGGCTTTCGTTCTCTGATGCATTAGCCAATCACGACATTGCTATTCATGAATTGAACACCCTGGAAAGCTAAATCGGTTGATGACACAGCCATTGAAGCAAAGCCTGCGAAAGTTTAAACATAACTTGATTCTCCTGCTTGAGGACGCAGCTTCCACATCATCGGAGGCCAGGAAACCCAGAGGACGGCCAAACATTTCAGAAAGATTGCAAGGGAACAAGCATCTTGTTCAACATGATAGAAACTGCGCATTCTGCAGTACACCCGGTAATCGGAGACGAACCAATTTTGTTTGTTCTGGATGTAGCGACCAGCCTCATCTCCACCAAAAAGACTGTTTTTCTGCATACCATTCTTCAAAAAAGTAAACCGAAATGGTGTTTTGAAACCTAATAAACGGAATTGTTCAAACAATTTCATGTTATTTTCGTATTTCATGAAATGTAATCCTGACATCTAAACCAAAATTAGATTTACATATTTGATTAAAATTAAGCAAAGGGCTGAGGTTGTTCTAAGCCATTCATCGGAAAAAATTGGTAGCGAAAGAGTTTTAATTAGTAGCTAACTTATTCTGAAAAGTTCAAGGAAAAGCAAGTCAATTCGAGCATACGTCATTCATCATTGGCCGATGCTTCTCAAACCAGAACAATAGCTAAAACTACAGATAACGAATTCCATACTCCATCTCGCCATAGACGAGAAACACAAGTTACACGTATAGTTTTGCCACACATACGCAAAAAATAAAATCTTTGAAATTCTGCGCAAATGCTGAAAAACATCAGTAGGTGTCTACTCAATGATTGATACTGATTCATAATACGGATGTCAGTCAATCACTTGCTGATTTATATTACTCTTCATCATGCCCCAGTCAGTGAGCAAATTACTTAGTGTAGACGAGGCACAAGTGCTTCCTCTCATGATTTCTTATGCTCCAAGATAGCTCTCTCAAAGTGATTCCCCGTAGAAAGTCTTGTGGTAGGTGATTCGGTGTCCAGTCATTTAGGCCCCAGAAATAATGGTCATTTAGGCACCATGTTCTATGTTATTTTAACTACAAGATTACAGTCAAATTAACCAAGAAAATGTTATGATACATAGGAGATGATACATTACAGAAATATGCTTGGTTTCATCGGAGATGCCGCAGAATTGTCTAGGGAGTGGTATGTTGATTGTTCGAGAATGTCAAAAGCACCGGTTCATGTTATTTTAACCACGACGAGTTGCAGCGTGTATGAGGTATCAAAAGACTGCAAATTTTCTGAAACCACCAGAAATGTCAATACTTTTACAAGAAATTGTAATAGTTGTATTTAATTAATTAAATAGCAATAATTCAAAATTGGACCCCATACACGCTGCAACTCGTCGTGGTTAAAATAACATGAACCGGTGCTTTTGACATTCTCGAACAATCAACATACCACTCCCTAGACAATTCTGCGGCATCTCCGATGAAACCAAGCATATTTCTGTAATGTATCATCTCCTATGTATCATAACATTTTCTTGGTTAATTTGACTGTAATCTTGTAGTTAAAATAACATAGAACATGGGACCTAAATGACCATTATTTCTGGGGCCTAAATGACTAGGATTCGGTGACTCGACGGGGCATCGTGCAAGAGGAGTTCGAGAAATTGCAACGCTTGTGTGGCAGTGCTTCCCAGCATGTTTTCTTATCACTACTGCGGATAGAATTATCAACCGCTTGTCGAAGCCAGGATAAATGAAGGAAGAGCAGTTCGCCAGCTTCCTCGGCCTTTGTGGAACTCATATATAGCTTGTGCCGTACTGAGTCAGTGGTCGGGCCAGCTGCAAAATTTTCGCACTGCGAAAATGTAAAAAAAATGAACTCGCTGCGAAAAAAATTGACTTGGTCCTGCGAAAAAATTGAAACCTTGTAATTCTTACATTTAAATGAACCTATGTTGTCTAATAGAATAAACACTGGTCTACAGGATGGAAAAGGCAAACTAGTGACAACTAATTAGCATGTTATTTATTATGTTATCATTTAGTTAAAGCTTCATGTTATTCACAGCGTCTTACATCTTACAAGGTTCATCAAAATAGAAGAATTCAGTAGTTCTAAGCATATTGAGTGTGGATTAGTGCTGTTTTCGAAATTCGATTCCGATTTCGAAAACGTTTTCGAAATGCACCAATTTAATTTTCGAAATCAAAATTTCGATTTCGAAAACTCATTCTTTAATTTTTATAATTTCGATTTCAAAAATGTTTTTACAATTTTTATGATTTCGATTTCGAAAAGTTTTTATAATTTCGACTTCGAAAACGCTTTTATAATTTTAGAAATTTCGATTTCGAAAACGTTTTTATAATTTTTTATAATTTCGATTTCGAAAATGTTTTTATAATTTCGGAATTGAAATCTAGTGGCGAAATGCGAAAACAGCACTATGACAGTGCATAATGGTGATTGATCAAAGGACAAAAATGCCCTATTCATCCTGCTGTCATTAGTAGTGAAAACTGTGCCCTACTTGCCACGGATAGGTACATGTAAAGTTTAGTGTTATCAATAGGTACATGGATAGGTACATGTAAAGTTTAGTGTTGTCAATAGGAACATGGATAGGTACATGTATACTTTAGTTATCGATAGGCACATGGATAGGTACATGTATAATTCAGTGTTATCAATAGGAACTTGTATGAGATCTGTTTTACTGGATAGGTACATGTGTTTGGTACACTGTGTTTCGGAACGTCTATGATCGAACTTGTGTGGTTTGGTTCTGAGCACTTGGGTACGTACCGATAGACGTCCGTTGTTTGATTTTGAATGGGTTTGCTCAATTGCGACTATTGTGACTATTGCAACCATTGTAATCAAGATGACACATTGATTTTCCTTTTACGTAGACAAACTATGCTATAAATATGAGATAGTTTTTGATAACATACATAATGATGACTAGTATCCCAACGTCGTGGGTTGTCGCAAGAGACCTTGGATATTCGTTCAAAGCCATAGAAACTGTAACAAATCTCAGTGAAAATATCAACGCTGGTGATTTAGTTGATCGACTAATGGATCTAGATGAGCATGCTATGAATCACAATTTGGATCGTAGGTGGATAGAGGATTTCTCCATGCTACACTGCAATGATAGTGAAATTAGGAGGATCAAATTGGAACGATATGGAAAGAAGGAGACATCTGACAGTGTTTTAATAAAAAGTTCTCCCAATAAAAGTGACTTCAGAAGGAAATTAGAACAAGAGACATTTAAATTATTATGTGAACGGAACTGCGTTAAATGTTTTAAACAGGAACGATCACTTCTCTTTTTGCCATGTTCTCATAGCGTTATGTGTTCTACATGTTATGTACCCTTTGAAACTTCATCTTGTCCCCTTTGCGATGAAGAAATATCTTCAACAGTCACTGTATATCGTTCATGATGAGTCATCATGCAGGTCTGTGATTGGTCACTATTGTGTCTTTGTGTGACTTTTCTATATAAGGAGGACATTGTACCGTTCTATTTCAAGCATAATTTGAGGCTAATACAATGTCAATCAGCATGTCGTTCACTACCAACATTCCCATTTCAATAATTTACCGAAGTCAACTCTTCACGGGCAATATATTTTTTCTGCCGTGAATATAACTGGCTATAAAGCGGATTTGGTGGATCTGATGGAGGAAATAGTGAAGTATTTCCGCTGCGGAGAGGACGTTGTGGTGCAGAGAATGCTAATGAGAGTCGTGAACAACGCTCTTACACGAGTTGCAAGATTCTGGCTCAACGAAGTATTTCGCCCACTATCTCAAACGGAGATTGTACCGGAATACTCTCGCTGTTGGTGCAGCAGTATCCAACGGAAACTCAACACATGTCTCCATGACATTATCACCTCCAGCTACTATGATGAGAAGGGTGAGAAGTGCAAACTGGACTTGTTCAGTGGACCGCCATCAGTAAGCATCAATGTGGCTGCTCAAGGACATTCTGAGGTGATCAGTTTGCGGGCATACTATGCCAATATTTTAAAGACTTTCCATTTAAAGCCTTGCTGTATGTGCTGTCCTATTTCAAAACATCTAATGAAAGACATTGAGCAGCTCATAACTGCTACAAATGAGACTCTAGCCGATGTGAGTGTATATCAGTTTCCCTCTACAACTTGCTAAGTGTTTTATGTAATTTTATACGTACCAGCAACAAACTCTGTGAATGCTTGTAAACTTTTGTATATAATGTTGTAAGTACTAAGCAAAAATTGTAATTGTATTATCTATTTTCATATTAGAATAAAAATGTCTGTAAAACGGAAGGCATCTTCTCGTCAATCGAAACGGTCCTTCAAACCTTCAAGTCAGTTTAAAAAGGCGTTGCGAAAGTTAAACAGGATACATGATAATAAGAAGAAGTGTAAATTGATTCAAAATTCAAGTGATGATTTCATTCGTGATTTAGCTTTTGCAATACACAAATGTCTACCTATTTACAAGCCTCTGTTGAATGCTGGCTCTTTGAATAGCATAAAAAAGTTTTCAAATCCAAGGAGTAGTGATAAGAAAAGGCGAAACTTAATTCAGCGCGGTGGTGGTGGGTTTCTAAGTATGTTAAATGATATTGGAAACAGTATTAATGGTGCAATCAATAGTCCGCTTGGAAGGATTGCAGCAACTGCTGCAATGTTAATATAAGGTTAGCGAATCATAAAGTGACACGTCATCACTTTGATTGATGAGTCATATATAGGTGTATATAAGGAAGACGCTTTAATGATATTTTACCACTTTCAAGTGACAATTCATTTGCGCTGGTTAGTAATGGGTAAAAGACCGTTCCAGGACACCATAAAATCAAAAAAATTGGTATCTTTAAAAACGACATAAATTCATGAATTTGAACCCTTTTTCAGGTTTTTAAGACCTAAATACATGAATTTAGTCCATTCAAAAAGTACAATTTTTTCAAAAAATGGTATTTTTAAAAACGACATAAATTCATGAATTTGAACCCTTTTTCAGGTTATGAAGACCTAAATTCATAAATCGGCTAAAGCCAGAGGAGCTTCCCGATTTGGGCGTTTTTAAAAATACCCAATTTTCAAATTTTTCAAAATCTCAAAATTTGAGAATTACAATCGGGCGAAGCCCTTGAACCTTCGGTTCGATTTTCATTGCTTAAATCATGACCGTTCCAGGACACCAAAAATCATAAAAGTTGAGAATTTCAAATTTGTGATTATGACATTTTTCATTGCTTAAATCATGACCGTTCCAGGTCATGTAAAACCGGACACCGAAAATCATAAAAGTTGAGAATTTCAAATTCATGAATTTTATCCATCTTTCAGGTTTTTGAAATATATCATGTGACTAAAAATATTTGAAGGAATTGACATATTCTTAACAATAAGTTTAGGTACTTTTACAATTGTCATTCAAGGGTAGAGAACATCTGCTTCCCGCATTTATGAATAAAATGCATTTCAGTGTAAGGAGCTGTGTCCTCCAACTCAAACATTTGAAAGGAAACAATGTATGAAAGAACAAACAGCTGCTACACCCACTTATTCATTTGTAAAGACGTGGCGTATAATTGCAGCATGTAGGAAGTAAGACTTCATTTACAATTCCATTAATCATAACTAGTGACTGTTTTCTTTCCTTATTGCAAAATGCCAAAACGTACTGCCGCAGAAGCTTTTTCGTTTTACATGCCGATTTTACTAAACTTAATTAAAGAAGAGCACAAGGAAACTGCGAATAAATACTTTGAAGAGTGGAAGTTAGAAATTCAATCGAGAAAGAAGAACAAATTGGACTCTCAAAAACAAGTGGAGGATATTACAGTAAAAATAGAACAGTATCTTAACACTACTACAATTCCTCAGTTCAATGTTACAAAAGAACATTTCATTACCATCGAAGATAGTGCTACTATGATTTCAAAACTGATTGCAAGTGATAAAGTGCACCATGGGTCGTTGCTGAGAAGTGCTGCTTATCAAGGTTATGGATTTAAAAGAATTCTGGAATTGAGTGACAATAAAAAAAACAGATTTGTGGCAAACTTGGAACTATTTAGAATTTCCTATAACGTAAGTTATTGTTATTTCTTGATGAACTTATCAGATCTAATTCTACCACACGTATTATTTTTAAATTCATCAATGCCCATTAGTTTTGTTAGAAAACATTTTAAAGAAATCAAAATTTATATAGAAAAATTGAATCAACCGACAACTATAGAAGAAATGAGGTTTGGTTCCCAAGATGAATGAACATTAACTGTGTTGTTTCACTTTTTAAGATATGTGCAATGTACATACATATTTGATGTATACATATTTATGAAGACTTCTTTATAAGTAGTAACGCATTTTGGATTATTTTGAAATGTAATTAAATTTTCTTTTGTTCTCCAGTCTAATGGTAGTAGACTGCTATTGTACAATTGTATGATAAGATTGATTGTTGTATTATTATATTTGATATTTAAGAATGATTCATGGAACTTAGTAGTAACGCATTTTGGATTATTTTGAAATGTAATTAAATTTTCTTTTGTTCTCCAGTCTAATGGTAGTAGACTGCTATTGTATAGATCTATATTTCAGTATGTAACATAATCTTTGGTATTTAAGAATGATTCATGGAACTTAGTAGTATTGCATTTTGGATTATTTTGAAATGTAATTAAATTTCCTTTTGTTCTCCAGTCTAATGGTAGTAGACTGACATTGTACAATTGTGTGATAAGATTAATTGTTGTATTATTATATTTGATGCAAAATACACTGCCGTTGTTTTCATTTTCCTGTACAAGAAGTAGACATTATTACAGTTATTGGAATTTATTTCATTTAAAATGAATGATGAAAATCCGACAGTTATACTGAGTAATATAGGTGATATATTACCTCAGGTTAATAACATGACTGAGTTCTTAGAAATATACGACAAACAAACAACTACGTATTTCGATTTAAATAGCATTTCAGAAGATTGTTTTCAAAATATTTATTCAAAATATTTCTTTAAAAATGGAAGAAACAAAAATGGAAGAAACCGCAAGAATATATCCTTCGTTATCATATGAACGTAGTTCTACTTTAATGGACATTGAAAAGATTAACATTGAAAAAATGAACATTGAAAAACACAAAGATAGAGTACGCTATATGAAAGATAAGGAATCTCAATTATTATTAAGATTAGAGCATTATAAAAAATTAAGAAAGAGATGGACTAAAGTTAAGAATGTAACACAAGGAATTGGTATATTCTTAACAATAAGTTTAGGTACGTTAACAATTGTTATATCTTCAGGTGTTTTAGTAATTCCAGTAGTTGCTACAGCTTTAACAAGTACGGGTGTTTTTGCAACTTCACTTGTTACAATGTTAGATAAATCTTTAATAACTAAGAAACGAAAATCATTAAAAACTAAGCATTTACATATTAAAGAAGTCTATGATAAACTACATTACTACTTTCAAAGAGTATGTGATGATAATGTTATTACGTTAGATGAGATTGAAAAATTTGATCTAATAGCTAATGAAGTAAATCAAACCTTTCAATTACAGTCCGAAAAAGTTGATGATAAGAATAGACAGGATGGCAAAATTTCTAGTGATGGCAAAATTTCTAATGAAGAAAATGACAAAATTTTTTTAGAAGAGCTAAAAACTTTAAGCGAAAATTTAAGCAAAACTTTATTGAACAAAACTTAAAACGAGAAAACTTTAAACGAAAAGATGTCAAACAACAAAGCAATGAAAAAATAATTTGTTCAGTAAAATGTTTTTGCTGTATTCCAATGTTACCACAAAATTCAAATATTATATTTTAAAAATGGATAAAATTAGAGCTGATAATTTTAAAAGAATAAAACAATTAGAAGAGTTAATAAAACAAAGAAATATTATGAAAGAAAATCATCTTCAACATAGAATGATAAAAGCTGGTATTCAATCTGATATGTTTGAACAAATGCAGCAAACCGAGCAAGTAAAAACTGATTTTGAAAAAACTGTCGAACCATTTAAAACTCTTGAAAAAGAACTTAATGATAAACAAATTGATATAACAGATCCAGAGCACAAAACTATATTAGATGACTATGGATTACTAGAATCAAACATTAATAAGAAATTACCAAAATCTATGCAATTTGAACATTCTATCTCATTTATAGATGGAAAAACAATACCTAGATTTTATCTCGGACAAAAAGAAATATTTCCACAACCTTTTCGAGGTTTAATTTTTTCACCAGATAAATCTCCTTTTAATTTAGATAGAAATTTTGTTAATCTTTTAAGAGGAGCAGATTTAAATAATTATGCTGTAGAAGATCTCATAAAATATAAAGCTATGTTAGACAGAGTTGGTGCAGTAAAATCTCTTAGACGTTATAAACAATTAGAAAATTTATTATCAACGGGAGTTAAAATAGGGAAAGGTTTATCTGAAAAACAGAAAACTGAAACAACTGTATTTTTACCAGATGATCCACAAGAATTACTAAATAGATTAAATATTTTAATATCTGCAATAAAAGAAGGACATAATTCTAGTTTCAATGAAATTCATGCTATATTGAAAAGACTGTTAGAAAAGAAGATTCTAAATGAAGAGGATTATAAAAATGTGGCTGAAATATGTTGTTTCTAATTTTTATCTATGATTTTTATCTATAATATTTATTTAATTTTTTTAGTTTAAAAATGTGTTCAGCAGATTTAGACAAAATTAATAATCATTTAGAAAATTTGATAGAGATTTTGGGTTCATCAAAATTTAGTACGACGTTAAAAATTATAACAACTACTTCATCACACACTTGTAATTTAGAACCCATTCTACATTTGGAACAAAATAAAAATTATCAAATTGCATTGACTAGTTTCTCTACATTTAACACTATTCAAAACGTTATCAAAGATGTGAATGATAAATTTAGATATTCTACTGATAAAGGCAAAACGTGGAAAATATTAACTTTTCTTCCTGGTTCTTACGAAGTTGAAACAATATCAAATGAAATTAAGAGACATTTAGGTATATCATTTAAAGATAAGAAACAATTACATTTGCAGTTGAACCGGCAGTTAATAAATTTTCTCTTACTTTAGACGAAAATCATCAAGTTGATTTTAATCATGATAGATCATTGTCAAAGCTATTAGGATTTAATAAACAAACCTATAGTCAAGGTTATCATTTAGGTGAGAAGATTCCAAAAATAACTGAAATAAATTCAATTGTTGTACATTGTGACATTATTGAAGGAGGATATATAAATGGTAAATTATCAAATTTAATATTCAGTTTTCCAGCTTTTACTGTACCCATTGGTTATAGATTAAATGTAATTCCACAAACATTAATATATTTTCCTATTACAAGAAAAACTATTAACAACATTGGCATTAGAATCACTGATGAAAAAGGACAAGAAATAAATTTTGGAGGTGAAGAGATTATGATAGATCTTTTGGTTCGGGAGGTATAAACTCCCGTTCGGGAGGTATAAACTCCCGTTCGAGAGGTATAAACTCCCGTTCGAGAGGTATAAACTCCCACGCGAAGCTAGAGAAGTTTAATTTTCTTCTTCTTCTTTAAAAACAAAAAATAAAAATAATAAAAATAAATTTTTTTATTAAAAAATGAGTGAACTACCTCCATTTAATAAAAAAAAACTTAAATTTAATCATCATCCAAATTTATCTAATAAAGTTTTGTCAGTTATTTGTGGAAGATCAGGTTGCGGAAAAACGTATCTATTATTTAAAATTTTAACGACTCCAAATTTTTTGGATTATAACAATCTTATAATTTATACAACAACGGCACAACAACCCGTCTATCAATTTTTAAAATATGGATTTGAAAATAATCTTAAAAAAACAGCAATTGCTTCATTATTCAAAGAATATGAAAAATCTGAAGATGAAGAAGAAATAAGTTCGTGGTGTGAAGAAGCAGCAAAAAATAATCAGTTAGTAGAATCTAATAAAAATAACCATATAAAGATACAATTAATAGATGATAGTGGTAATATGCAAGATCCTAGTAAACTAGATAAAACAATGAAACATTGTGTAATTTTTGATGATTGTGTTAATGATAGAAATCAGTCAGTTCAGAGAAATTATTTCACAAGAGGTAGACATAATAACTGTAGTGTATTTTATTTAACACAAAGTATGTATTCATTAGACGGAAGTGTTATTAGAAAGAATGCAAATATATTTATACTATTTGAAATAAATGCAAGAAACTTAAGTGATTTGTTAAGAGATTTATGCGTAAGAAATAAAGATGAATTTAAACAATCGTGTAATAATGCTTGGTCAAAAGATTATGGCTTCATTACAATTAATATTGATAAAAAAATTCATGAAAGAGTTATCGAAAATATTTTCGCGGAGTGATAAAAATATACAAATATAGTGTTACAATATTTTTTTTATTTTATATATATATCAAATTTGTCTATCTTAGAAATTAGAAAATTAAAAAGGTTCAGTAGTTATTCCATCAGGTAAAATTTTTCTTTTATCATCAAATGGATCTAATGCTAATTTATGTTCTTCTTTTAAATACATGTTATGTTTTTTTGAATTAAGTCTATAATTACATGCTGTTTTTATTTCATTATTAAATAATGCATTTTTATAATCTTGAAATGTTATTTGATTAGCCACTGATGCCTTTGAAATTCCTTTTAATGTTTTATGTGTTTTAACGGGCGAAGCCCTGGAAGACATCTCCGATGTCCTAATATTATTAGTTGTATCATAGCAGTAACATTTAGATTTTAAAAATATAGCTTCTGTTATGAAATCTTCATTTCCTTCTAATTCATCTTTTACTTTACATAAATCAGAAGGATGAATGATATCTTTTATTTTATCTATTTCTTCATCAAGTGTAGAATTATACGGTATTGTTAATTCTAAGAAAACAGAATCGGTATCTGTAAAGTGTAATTTATAGTTTTTGCCATAAGCAGGTGCTAAATAATCATATATAAATCTATACATAAATAGTTTAGCTAATTCTAATATAGTGAAACCAATAAAATTAAACTTATCATGTTTTACGCTAATTCGACGTAAATGCACAGCACATAGTTCATCACTAAATCTAGTAGTTCTTTTATATGTAGGTTTCCTTGTTAAATTTTGAAACCTATCTTTATCATAAACTATTTCAATATTTTGTCTATTGCGCACATTTTCTAAAGTCTTACCATAAAATGCATTATTCATTAATTTGAAGAAAACGTTTCCAAAATCATCTTTATTTCTTTTAGCTATTTTACGTTTTTCAATATTGAACTCTATATAATTTTTTAACCATTTAGATTTTCTATACTCTAGTTTTCGATGTATTTTGGTGAGAATCATTCCATGATCTAAATACCAATCTAGCATTCTTCCTTCAACAACATACTTTCCTTTATTGCTTTGTGTTAACATAAGTTTTTTTGTTGGTCTATATTTCTTAGGAATTAAAGATTTTTGATAATCTGAAAAATCTTCTATATTAGGAATTTTGTTTTCGGGACAGAAAGGAAAATATTTTGTTTTATCTTTTATATAATCAGGGTATACTAAATCAACTTCATATACATAACCAAAATTATTTTCACCATCATATGTTCTTTGATAATCTAGAACGGGCGAAGCCCTAGTAGACATCTCTGATGTCGTACGAATATTACACCATGACATTTCACCTGTTGGTAATTCTTGTATCATGCAAGAAGAATATAAGCTATTAAAATCATAATATAACAAATAGTTTTCTCTCATGAATTCATCAATTGCTTTTTCACGTTCTACTCCTTCTCGTTTCGTTCGAAAAATTTCTAATATTTTTTCTTTTTCTTCTGGAGATAAAGGTTTCATTATTCCATATTCTTGTGGATTTACTTTCTTATTATAACATTTAACATATCTATTACCTAAAACTGATGAAACTCCACCTCTAATTCCAGATTCAAAAAATAATAATTTATCATATGTATTTTCTTTATAATGTTTAAGTTTAACATTTGTATGTTTTAATCCTGCTAGCCATGTTAAACCTGGTGTAGAATAACAATAACATGGATCTATTCCGTAATATTCTAAACACATATCACGAAAGTTTTCAAAAAGATCAGCTAGTATTAATACATCTATCTGAAGATATTTCATTGTATAATCAAACATTGTTTTACAATTTAACTCTCTCCAATTCTTTTCAGCTTCTGCATAGTCTTCGTCAGATAATTTTGATTGTTTTAATGTTGATTTAAATTTATTTATTGGAGGAAGTTGTTCTTCTTCCATAATTTTATTCACAGAATTAAAATCAGTCTTCGACTGTGGACCGCAGGTTTTATCTCCAGTTATATCAGTCTTCGACTGTGAGCCGCAGGCTATATACTCATACGGAAATATTCCTTTTAAAGGTTTTTAATTATATTTATTTAATATTTTACATTGTTCAGATTTCAAAGTTTTTCCCATAACATCTAATGAATAAGGAGTAAAAAATCTAAATGCATCTAAAATTCTAATGCAACCTAATTGCATTGAAAAATATTCTTCTTCTGTTTTACATAGTACATTTATTTGTTGTTGTTGTAATTTTTCAGATGAAAATAAATCTTTCATTACGAGATGGAAATCATATTTAGAACCATTGTAGAAATATAGAGGAACAAAGTTATATTTAAATTTATTAGCATTAAGATTACAAGAATTATGTGCTCCACCTCTATATAATCCATTTAGATGATCATGATCTTTTACCTTGACGGCAGAGCCGTCGCTTCGCTTGTCAAGATATCTACCTTTGCCATTTTTATAATTTTTTGTAAATTCTCTTCCACAGTAATAACATTTTGTTTCATTAATAAAATTTAATTTTTCTTTTTCTGTTAATGGCATCATTGGAATATTTGTTTCAAGCAATTGTGAAAAACGTCCTTGTAATTCTTCTACTTTCTTTGTAAACATTTCTGAACTATCTTCACCATAGTATTAAAAATATTCTGATTTAAATAATTCAGGATAATTTGAATGAATGTACATTCCCCAACATAATGGTTTTTGTTCAAATAAATATTTTTCTTTACTTTGTTCAGCTGAACTTTTTCCAGGTGCACTTTTTTCAGGCGCACTTTTTTCAGAATTATAATTTTCAGAATTATAATTTTCAGAATTATAATTTTCAGAATCGGGTGAAGCCCTGGAACTTTCCGTTCGATTTTGTGTCATATTAACATTATATGCTTCAAAATCACAATAAATAGTAAAGGGTACTTTATTTTTAAAATACCATTTATTATATTCTAAATAATCATCTTTAGGAAAAGTATTTTGAACTGCTTCATTTTGTTGACAATTCTCCAAATGTCTATTCATTTCTTCTAAAGTTCTAAAACTTGTCATACATTGAAGACAAGGAAAATTTTTATTATCTGAAGTTTTTGTAAATATAGAAACATCTTTACACAATATAAAATGACCCTGATAATATAATATATTCGCTTGTGCTGGTTGTTTTGACTGTTCTAGTTTTTCAAATTTATCTTGATATATTTCATGTGTTTCATTAATTTCTTTTGTAATATTAAATGTATTTTGATAATAATTTTGATTTAATATTTGTAGCTGATAAATATATTCTTTATCATATTGTTCTTTATATTGTTGTAGACATTTTTTTAAACATTCATTTATTTTTTGATTGGTTTCATTTTCTTCATTATTTAATCGGAGCGAAGCTCCTCTGGCTTTAGCCGATTCTTTATTATTTTCTTCATTTAATTTTTGAATTGTTTCTATCTCATTTTGATATTTATGGTGATATTCTTGTAGCAACATTTTTATTTGTTGTTGATAATCTATTTTACATTTTTGTAAACTTTTATTTAAATTTTCTAATTTTTGTTGATATTCTGAAGATAAAGATGAATATTTGTAATTATAATCATCAGTACGTCCTTTATAATTATTATGATTAATCATTATTGGTGATAGTGTTTTAACAAGTTCAAATTTTTCAGTACATATCATATTTCCTTGGTAAAAAATATTATGATGCATGTAATTTCCTCTATCATTATATACTATTTCTGATTGACATAAATTTTTATTATTCAAATAAAATTTTTTTGAATCTGAGTAAAGTGGAATAATTTTACCAATAGAAACATAATTCACATTTAATTCAAAAACATTTACTTCAATTAAATTTTTATTTTTTTTATGAAACTTTATTAACCTATTATAATCATATGGAAATTCATCTAAGCCATCAGAAAGATCAAATTCCTTTATGTATTCTTCTTTATTATAATGACTTAGTCTTTCTTTATGATATTCTGCAGGATGTAAATGTGCTATAATACTCCACAGAAAACAATAATCATCTTCATTTTTTATGTTGATTATTTGTGGTGAACTGAAAGGTAAAGAAACATAACTACCACCAGTATTATTTTTATATTTATCAATTACTATTTTCTTAGATAGTATTTTAACAAATCTCCAACCAGATTCACGTAACTGGGCTTCAATTATACAATTTTCTAATTTAAGTATCATCGATTCAAATATGGGTTGTATATCATTTACATTATGAATTTCTTGTGAATTTGTAAAATGTCCTTGTATTATTTCTTCAGGAATTCCATCAGGTCCATTTTTTGTATAAAGTACTTCTACATTCATATAACATTTGAAAGATTTCTTAAATATATTATAAAAGTTGGTTAGAATATCAGAAAAAGTTTTATCGGTTTCATTATATTCAAAAGACTGATTAAATAAATATTTTATATTTGCTAAGGCTTCATCGTTTCGTTCAGCTTCATCAAATTCATCAGTATCGCCAAATAAATATCTTCCATCTGGTACGGGCGAAGCCCTGGAACCTTCGGTTTGTATGGTCTCATCTTCACTATTAAAAACTTTTTTATATTCCGAATGTGAATAATCATCAAACATTTTTTTAACTTTTATATCAGTAGGCAATGTTTCTAGATAGTTTTTATAACTATTTAATTTTAATATATTTCCTTCATCAACTCGTTCTACATTTTGTAAATGCAATTTACTATTTAAATGAGATTGATAACTTCTTTTTGTTTGCAACTTTTTTTTACATAAGACACAATAAAACTTGGTATTTTCCATTTTTTTATTTTTTTAGAGAAAATTTAAGAAAAAATTTGTGTTTTAATTTTAGATATAAACATTTTAATATCAAGGACTTGAGTGTTATTTTATATTATTATATATTTCACGTTCTTTAGTTATTTTTTCTTTATTAAGTTTTATCACATTAAGTTTTATCATATTAAGTTTTATCATATTAAGTTTTATCTTATTAAGTTTCATCATATAATGTTTTATCAAAAGATAATTTAAATTTTTTTTCACTAACTATTGATTCATCATCATCATCATAAATTGTTTCTTCATCATCATCATAAATTGTTTCTTCATCATCATAAATTACACTTTTTGGTATAGGATGCCCTTCCATGATAGGATACCATTCTCTTATTGGAATATCTAATTCTAAATTACATTTCTTATCTGATAATAATATAATAGAGAAAAATATTGGTCTTTGATCTCTTTTGGAAAATTTAATAACACCACCATAATTTGAATCACTTTTAGTTTTAGTTAAAGATGATAAAATTTTAAATTGATTAGATGTAAATCCTAATTTAAATTTTGTAGACCCGACACATAGTTGTCTAACAGTATCTTCAACTATACCATCATTATTATTTTCAATTGTAAGAAAATGAAATTTAGATAAATTTTTATAATTACTAATATTTTTATAATCTTTTTTACCATTTACACCTTTTTCAGATGTTACAGAATCATCATTATTATCATAAGATTCTCTAAGATCGGGCAAAGCCCTAGAACCTTCAGTTCGTTTATTATGAATATGATTATGGTCATTGTTAATAGTATAAGGTGTAGTCCACATATAAATTTTCTCTTGTTGAGCTAAACCATTTATATAAGATTTTAATAAATTAATATTTAAGTTGGAATATAATCCTATATACGTATCATCATCATATCTTTGGGGCATTTCTAATGTTTCTTGTTTATAAATTGTGTCTCTATAATAAACTTGACATAATAATTCTTCATTATGTTTTTTACTCTCTATGTGAATGTTATATTGATTTTGATCGTCAACAAATAATCTAATTTTTTCTTTCGAAAAAGATTTTAATTTTTTAACTAATTCTTTAATATTGATATAATTAATAATTTTAGTTTCTATCCAATCAGTATTACTAATTGGTAACACTGCTCTAATAAATCCATAAACATTATTATGACCCAGTGGCGAATGCTCCGGGCATGCTAGGCATGCGGCGCATGCTCACAATTTGTGGCTTTAGAAGCACTTTTAACGCTGAGTTACTATTAATGCGATTCAAGATCAGACTGTAGCAAATCAGACCTTGTCAGCTCTGTCTATGAGAGCATGCGGAAAGGCAATAGCTACTACACTGCTGCTGCTGCGCTTGCACTGTAGAAATCTGTTACTGAAAATAGAATCGCATCGTTCCCTGTAACACTTGCATCGCTGCCGAAGGCATCTTCCCGGCATGCGCTCATCGAGAGAGCTGACTAGGAGCTGACATGATCTGAAGATGGATCAATGCCATCAACGCACGCTGCCTGACATCAGTAATGAATTCCCTCGCACACGTGAGCTGATGACCAATCACAAGGCGCCATGGGAATGACGACATTGTAGCTCCAACTTGATCGCATGGCCAGCTTAGAAACCGAGTGATGACATGTCTCCCGCGCACGCTTTCTCTCTTCAGAGGGTGTGAGAAATAAACATCTACTGCCATTCCTTCGTCGCTTAATTAAGTTTGTGTGAACAGTTACTTGTGTACGCCGACTCCCAAAACTAAAATGGCTGAAGATCAAATCGCGTCCTTGATTCAGACTCCGTTTAGTAGGAGAGATATAGCCGAGAAAAATGACATCATTTCGAATGGAAGACCGAAGCCGGAACTACCAAACCTCACGCGCATTCACAGGGACAAAAGTAAAGAATTTGTAGGGCATTTTCATTCTTCCCAATATGATAATACATTTTGGTTGACTGGTTCGAGTGAGCTGAACATATTATTTTGTTGGCCATGCCTGTTGTTTTCAGGCGACCACAACACATGGTATAAAACTGGGTTTGACAATCTCAATACGCTATCCATTTCTCTAACACGCCATGAAAAATCACTTAATTACATCAAGTGCTTTCTTCAATTAAACAGCTTCGGGAAAAACTATAGAATCGATCACCAACTTGATCAACAGAGGCGTATCAATGACATGATGCATAATGAAAAAGTTTAAAAAAAATCGCGAAATATTGACCCGCCTTATTGATGTCGTCTGCTCTATCGCCAAGCGTGAGCTTCCTTTCCGAGGCCATGATGAAGCAAAAACTTTGGCCAATTAGGGTAATTATTTAGAGACTCTCGATTTGATAAGTCATTACGATGCAACATTAGCAACCCACTTGAACGAGTCAACCATTTTTAGAGGGACTTCGTCGGCTATTCAGAATGATTTGATCGAGGCGATCAGTTCGTTATTAACTGATCACATCAAACAAGATTTAAAAAACTCAGAATTTGTGTCTCTCATTCTAGATGAAACATCCGATTGAGTTAATAAGTCTCAGCTCTCAACTGTTGTACGATACGTTGATGAGAATTGTGAAGTTCAAGAAAGATTTCTTCATTTCACTGATATGAGTTCTGATCGGTCATCTGATGGACTACTACAACACGTGAAGCAATTGTTGATGAACTTTCACATGGAAGGTAAACTTGTTGCCCAAACCTATGATGGTGCTGCCGTGATGGCTGGCCACCAAAACGGATTAAATAAAAAGGTCAGAGACGTTGAGCCAAGTGCAATATTTGTTCATTGTTACAGCCATCAACTGAATTTGACACTTCAACAATCAGCCAAATTGATCCCTAAATGTACATTATTTTTCCAAACCCTGTCTTCGATGGCTTCCTTCTTTTCTCGATCGCCTTTAAGGACTGACGCTCTTCAAGATTTTGTTCAAAAAAGATTGCCTCGAGCTGCTCCAACTAGATGGAACTTCACCTCAAGACTGGTAAACACTGTTATGGAGAATTATGAAAATTTGAGGGCATTTTTTCAGCATGTATTGGAAAATTCCCAAAACTGGGAAGATGATTGCATTGACAGATGTCTTGGATATATTGCTTTTCTTGATAAGTTCCAGACTCGCTTTTTGATAACCGTATTTTCTCGTATTTTTTCACTGACAGATACATTATTTGAAATTTTGCAATCGAAAGGTATCTTGTATTGTGGACAGAAGATCCAGGAATTGATAGAAAATGTCAAAAATATTAAAGAGAGTGATTTCGAACTTATTTTTCAAGAATCCTTTGTCCTTACTGATGCGTCTTTCGAAATACGTAGAACTGAAACACCGGATCTTTACAAACATCTTTTTCAGGAAATAACGGATAATATTCTGACACAGCTGACAAACAGGTTCAAAACGATTTCTGAATTGGAATTCTTTAATTTATTTAATTCTAGTTTCTTTTCAAAGCACAATCAACAATTTCCAGAAAGGGCATTGAAATCGCTAGATAAGCATTATGGCCGATTCTTCGATGTAATTCGTCTGAAAAATGAGTTGATTGCAATTTATTGCATGTCTGACTTCGATCGAAAGTCAGTGCTTGATATTTTGAAAAGCATGCATGAGCAGAAATTGTACCTTGAACGCTTGTATGCTTGAACTGTTCAAATTAGCGAAATTGGTCGTCTCCATCCCGTCTTCAAGTGCAGGTGCGGAGCGATCTTTCTCGGCTTTAAAACGAATCCATACATACTGCCGGCGCACCCAGAAACAAAACAGACTTTCTTCTTTGAGTTTAATGGCTATTGAGAAAAGCTTGTTAGTTTTGCTTCAAAAGAAGCTTGCCTTTTTCGATAATGTAATTGAGAACTTTGTAAGAAAAACAGGAGGGTTGATTTTTTGTATCGTCAGAGAAGTGACAATCTTTTGAAATTGTGAATAATATTTGGAAAAAAGCGGTCGTGCTAGTCTTGAAATCGTCTTCTGTTTTAGAATATAATCATTTTGAGTTGTGAATATGGCTTTTATTCATTTACATATACCGTTTATGCGCATATGTAGTGTACGGTGTATAGGCTATTATATAAATTAATTGCAAAGATATTAATTTTGTTCATCAACCCGAGTTTAGTATCATTGTACTAATAATATTATGTAATATTAATGATGATAATATTAGCATCATAAACTATGATAAAAAAACTCAGTGTGGAGAAGTAGGCTATAGCCTATATTGGTGACTAACATGATGATAATCAAGTTAATCAAAATAATCATTGAAATGAAAGTATCATAGGGTCTATGGTTTATGTTATGCATGTTGGTTTATGTGCATGCATATTTAGACGGCGCATGCCTATTGTGTGAACGCAGGATTCGCCACTGTTATGACCTATTATAACCATATTTTCTTTATTTAATTCAACATAAGCTACATCATTATATTTACTTACAATCTCCATAAATTTAATAAATGGATCCCCCGGAAATAAACAATAATTAGTTTCTATAGAAGGTAAACCTTTAGTCTGTTCTCTAAATATTTCGGCTTGTAATTGAAATAAAATATTAACATCTATACATGGATTATTATTATTATTATTATTATCAAAACATTTATTTTCAAATCCCGTTGATCTCGTCGAATAAGAAGAACAGGATGATGCGGGCGAATGTAATTTTTTTAAATTTGGATTTTCCATTTTTTTATTTTTATTAGAAAAAATTTTATTTTTTTTATTTTTATTAGAAAAAATTTTATTTTTTTTATTTTTATTAGAAAAAGTTTTACTTTTTTATTGTTTTAAAAATGATGTTACCAAATGTTGGTGGAGGTGCATATATCCCGAATAATCGTGAATTAGAAATAGAGATAGAAAATTATATCATGAAAACTGGAGACGTTTTATCTGGACCATTGCATCTTTCTATTCTTCCGCAACAAAATACAGAGTTAACAAATAAACAATATGTTGATACACAAATCAATGACTTAAAGGAAAAATATATAAACGATGTTTTGGTTCCACTGATGAACGAATTAAAGTTGCTTAAACTTAATGACAAATCATTAAACGAAAAATTATTAAAACTTGATAAAAAGGATAGAGAGCTAGAAGCAGATATAGCAAAACTTTTTAAAAAGATTTCAGAACAATCAAAAATTTTAATATTACTTTCTTTAAATTTAAAATCTGCTGTAATTAAAAATAAACATCAGATAAAAATGTTAAAAGAACAATTAGAAGATGAAATAGAAAAACTACCTGAAAGAATTAAAAAAAATTTAAAGCAGTTACAAACTACATTCCAAAAAAGTGTTGATGAATTGAGTTCTAAAATTACTCAACAAATGAAAAAGATGAATAGAATAATAAATGAAGTAAACTCACTTAATCAAAAAGTTGATAAAATGAAAACTCTTAAAATCAATTTAGAAAATGAATTAAAGAAAAATTTACAAGAAAACTCTAAAGAAAATAAAGAACAGTTAGATTCTGTTAAAAGACAATTAGATGTTCTTAAAATTAAGTTAAATGCTCTTAAAACGGCATTGAAGATTAATCAGCAGAAAATGCAAGTTAATAGAAAAGAAATTAAAGTACATCACACGCTGCTTGACGCAATAGATAAAGTGCAACAATAAATTAATAAAGTTATCTCGAAGTTGTTGTCCATTCACAAACGTAAATCTTGATCGGACCTTGTCCTGAGGCTTTAGCCGATCGACGAAGTCTTGGGTTTCTAACCTATCGGAGCGAAGCTCCTCGAGGCTTTAGCCGATCGGACCAAAGGTCCTCAGGTTTCTAACCAATCGGAGCGAAGCTCCTCGAGGCTTTAGCCGATCGTAAATATTTTTTCTCAAAAGTCAAATTTAATCCTAAAAAATGCCTATAATTTATAAACACAATCTTAAACATTTTGCTTCAAATCAAAAAATTGCTCATGAACCATCTCAGAAACCTGTGTACCATTATGATAGTGTAGAAACTGTCGGAACACAAAAGTTCCTAGAAAAGACGTTTCAAAAAGAAGGGGCTGGCATCTTTTCTGGTATTGGAAGTATCGTTAATTTAATTAAAAATAATAAAGATTTGATTACATCTGCTGCAAAAGGAGCAGCTGCTATAGGTAGTACAGCTAGTGCAATATCAAATGCTGTCAAGTCTCAAAACGAATTAAAGCAACTAGAAGCTATTCGTAAACTTAGGAATGATTCTGAAGAACTAAAAAATTTAAAAAAACTTTCAGATGAAACAAAAAATAAAATTGCTAACATAGCTGTGGGGGGTGAAACCTTGAGGAGCGGAGCTCCGTCTAATAGTAAACATAATGAAAATAAAAATAATAAAAAAACAATTGAAGAAATAAGAGGAAATGGCGTGAGTAGCAACCTTCGGTTTAACCAGCAAAGCTGTAGCGGAGCTGGTCTAGCAAAATTCTAAAATATATTTTTTAGTAAAATTTTTTTAGTAAAATTTTTTTAGCAAAATTATTTTAGCAAAATTATTTTAGTAAAATTTTTTTCTGTCTGTGAGAAAAAACAAAAAGTCAAATTATTTTTTATAAAAATGTCTTCGCTTATCGAAAATAAATTTAGATTAGACGATCCTCCGTTCGTCAGTTATAATCAAAAAAAGAATGACTATATAAGAATTGCTATGAATCCCGGATCTTCCAGTAAAGTAAATACTGGAGGAGATTTAATTTTTGAAGTTGATAATCAGCAGAGTTATTTATACCTACCTGATTCATTTTTACACTGTGAATATTCTTTGTATAGTGATGCCAATTTTATAACACCATTACCAGAAACCGATAATATTGCACTAGAGAATAATTTCTTTCCAAGATTATTTACACAAATGCGTTTAGATGTTGCAACTCAAAATATAGAAACAATAAGTGATTCTCCAGGTGTAATTGATACAATGCTTAGATTTGTAACAATTGGTGAAAATAATAAAAAGTATGAAATCGAAGGTTGGTTTCCTGATACTAATGATGGTATAATTGTTGATGATTTAACTCACGCTGGAACAGATGCCGCAGGAATTGCGAAAGATGTAGAAAATATTGCAAAACATTTAAATAAAACAAATAATGATGCATATAAAGAAAGACGTGAATTTAACAAAAAAAGTAAACAGACAGTTAATTGGTCATTGT
Source organism: Prostheceraeus crozeri (assembly GCA_907163375.1). Classification (NCBI taxonomy): domain Eukaryota; kingdom Metazoa; phylum Platyhelminthes; order Polycladida; family Euryleptidae; genus Prostheceraeus; species Prostheceraeus crozeri. The sequence goes on along the minus strand of CAJQUW010006155.1, from coordinate 29,722 downwards.
CTCCATTATTTGGTTATTTAGATTATGATAAAATATCATATCAATTAAAATTTAAGTTAATAATTCATCGTACAGCAAATAATGAATTAATCTTTTTTGGTAAGACTGGGAAAAAAGCATATTTAAAAATTGATAGACTTGAATGGTGGATTAAGCATATTACTCCTAGTTTAGAGGTTGAAACAGCTATTGCAAAAAGATTAAATACTAACAAACCAATTCCAGTAAATTTTCTAAAGCGTACTGCTAGTTCAGTAACTTTTTCCGAACAAAGATTTAACTGGCATTTTACTAGAACTGCGAATACTCCAAGATATTTATTACTAACATTTCAAAGAAATAATTCTCCAAGTTTTGATAAGAACAACAATATTTTTCATATTAATACAATTCGAAGTTTACAAGTTTCATTAAATGAAACCCGATATCCAATTGATCCATTAAGATTCGATGATACCAATAATCAATTTATGGAAGGATATGATGCTTATAGAAATCTTTGTATAGAATTTGGAGTTGAACCACAATTAACTCCTGGAGATTGGAGACATTTATATCCAATTTTCTGTTTCGATTTAAGTGCACAATCTGAAGATATTATTAAAAATGGTTGTGATGTAACAATTAATATTGAAAAGAAAGATTCCACAACTTCATTGATAGCTTATGGTTTATTGCTAGAAGATGTAAAATATTCTATTGAAATTCTTAATGGAAAGATGACTAGGATAAGTTAATTAAATTTTTTTCATAACTAGAATAGATTAAAATTTTTTGGTAACTTAAAATTTTTTAGTAACTTAAAATTTTTTCATAACTAGAATAGATTTAAATTTTTTGGTAACTTGAAATTTTTTCATAACTAGAATAGATTTAAATTTTTGATAACTTAAAATTTTTTTATTAAAAATGTCGCAAGCGAAAAGTAATATTAATAATAAAACTGTTGAATTAAAATTACGTAATATTGTTGACAAAAATACCCCTAAAACTATTACGATTAACAAAAAAAAGTATTACATAAGTAAACCAATGATAGAGAATATTCAATTACAAGAAGAAAAGAATGGCGGGATTCTCCCATTAATTCCACTAATAATAGGAGGCATAGCTGCAGCAGGAAGTATTGCAGGCGGGACAGCTGGTATTGTTTAGGCAGTAAATAAAAATAAATCAGAGAAGGCAGCATTAGAAGAGCAAAAACGTAATAATAGAGAGTTAGAGAAAGCTGCTAGAGGTGAGGGAATAGTAGATAATTTTATTAGTAAATTAAAATTAGTTGATGAAGGAAAACGAGTTCTTAAAAATATTCTCCACAATGTTGATGATTTAATTGAAATTAAAGAAACAAAAGATGGTTCTGGAATATATCTAAGTCCTAGTATGATAAGGTAATAACCTCAGAACCTTTGGTACTTTTCGGTAAAACATTTATTTTATTTTATCTTTTTAATTTTTTTTTATCTTTTAAAATGAATTCTACAATATCCGAAAATTTAACTAAATTAAAAATTTCTAATTTAGATTTATTGAATTATCTATTAAACAAAAATAAAAACTCAAATTGTAAAATTTATGAAGGTAACGACGACAAACAAAGTTTGGCTACTACCTACGGTGGTGACATACAAAAAACATTAGAAAACTTTCCTGGATTTATTTGGAGTAAATATTCGAAAGAAAAACATCTTCCTGGTCATTCATATACCGGCCCAGGAACTCGATTAGATATAAGACTAGATGAGAATAATAATCCGAAACCAGGTGAAGAACCAATAAATAGAGTAGATGCCGCCGCTTACAGGCATGATTTAGCTTATCGAAATCATGATCTAAGTTCTCGACATGCAGCTGATAAGAAGATGATACAAGAATTAGATAGTATTCAGAATCCTACATTTAGAGAAAGAATTGAAAGAATGTTTGTTAAGAAAGCTTTACAAGCTAAAATATTATTCGGTCAGGGTTTAAATGAAAATCATAATTTAGACGTTTATGCGTCTGAAATCCACAAGGAATATAGAAGACCTAAATATTTATTGAAAGTAAAAGTATTTAATAAAGATGATATTTGGAGTGCTGATCTTATTCATATGCCGAATGAAAGGGACTACAAATACGCATTGACCGTTATAGATTTATATACACGATACGCTTGGGTAAAGCCTTTAAAAAATAAAAGTGGTCTATCAGTTAAATATGCGTTTGAAGGAATCTTTAAAGAAAGTAATAGAAAGCCAAGGAAATTGTTTGTTGATAAAGGATCGGAATTTTATAACCGAAACGTTCAGCCACTATTTGAAACTGTTTATTCAACTGAAAATGCAGGGAAGGCCGTAGTGATAGAAAGATTCAATCGGACGTTGAAAAATATAATTTTCAAAAAATTTACTCAGCAAGGAAATCAGAAATGGTTGAAGATATTACCAGGAGTTGTAGAAGAGTACAATAATAAAGTTCATTCTGGTATTGAAGAAACCCCAAAGAATGCTTCTGACGACCCTGATTTGATACGAAAGAAAATATTCGAGAATAATAATTTGAATGAGAGTAATCCGAATTTGCAGAAACTTAAGCCGAAATTTAAAATTGGAGATAGAGTTAGAATATTTAAATATAAGAATAAATTTGAAAAAGGCTTTGTTGGCTATTGGACTAAAGAAATATTTGAAGTTTCTAAAATAAATCAAAGTTATCCGATTACTTATGAAATTAAAGATTTAGATAATGAGGATATCAGAGGTCGTTTTTATCAAAATGAATTACAGAAAACAGAGCTTTAACCTTTAGGTGGCGCTTTAGCTAGCTTCGCTTGAGTTATAGATTGTTTAACTCTAACATAATATCTAGAAATGATACTCCTTTTTGTAATTTGTACAAAACGTATAAACATAATTGTCCACAATAAGTAGTTCCCGGTTTTTGAATTTGAAACGTATTATAAATTCCATTGCCAAGTATTTCTGTTACTTCATTCGTAGGTGGAAGTCCGTATGAGTCAAAATAATAATTTGAACAGTTTATATTTCTTTGTCCTGCTGACCAATGTACGCCTTTTTCATCTGACGTATGGAGATTGGTTACGAAATTTACAGTTATTGATGGAACTTTGTTCCGGGAACTGAAGGTTCCTGTTGGCTTATTTTTTAGGAATTGTAATTCGTCTCTCATTAGAACATGAAAATTCTTTATTCCTAATTCATTTGCGATTTTCTTTAGGTCGAAATTTGTCGTAGTTTGCGTTCCATATAATTTTAAAAACTCATTTATGTTGTTCATTTTATAATAAAAAAATTTCTTAAGGGACCCCTTGAAGTCAGAAGGGACCCCAAGAAGTTAGAAGGGAGGGGGTAGTAGAACTACGTTCATATGATATTGAAGGATATATTCTTGCTGTTTCTTCCACTTTTGTTTCTTCCACTTTTAAAGAAATATTTTTAGACACATGATATATTTTAAAAACCTGAAAGATGGATAAAATTCATGAATTTGAAATTCTGAACTTTTATGATTTTTGGTGTCCTGGAACGGTCATGATTTAAGCAATGAAAATCGAACCGAAGGTTCTAGGGCTTCGCCCGATTGTAATTCTCAAATTTTGAGATTTTGAAAATTTTGAAAATTGGGTATTTTTAAAAACGCCCAAATCGGAGCGAAGCTCCTCTGGCTTTAGCCGATTTATGAATTTAGGTCTTCATAACCTGAAAAAGGGTTCAAATTCATGAATTTATGTCGTTTTTAAAAATACCATTTTTTGAAAAAATGGTACTTTTTGAATGGACTAAATTCATGTATTTAGGTCTTAAAAACCTGAAAAAGGGTTCAAATTCATGAATTTATGTCGTTTTTAAAGATACCAATTTTTTTGATTTTATGGTGTCCTGGAACGGTCTTTTACCCATTACTCTGGTTGAAAGCTCCGAATTAGTACTTGTTGAAACATGACTCAGAAAATGTATACAATCAGAGAGGAAGGTGACGCTTTTGAGCAAGATCTCTTGAAGCTTCGTCCGACACGAAAGGTGCAAGGGATTGGAAATACGTTCTACTTTCAAACCTTGAATTATGGTGATGATGGCTTTTATCTTCAAGTTCCATTCTTCCACAGTAATGGTATGTCTACATCAGGGTATAGCAATATGAGACAAATGCGAGTGACTTTTCCAAAATGGCAACAGGTGATTCTTAAAACTATTGACTCTTTCGCGAAAGAATGTGTTGAGCTGCCTGAAAGTGCTCCCACTCATTGGAGAAAGGCATTAGAGGAAGGAGTTGGTTATAAGGAATTGCCGGAATTCGATACACTGTTTTTAAAACTATCTGATCATTTTCAAGCATTCGATCTCTTTACAAACGCGATGGAATGTGAGGATCTCAAACGGGGCCGCTATATGGGCTTAGTTCACGTTACCGGACTTTATATTGGCTCACATGGTTCGACTGGTAAAGTCGCATCTTTACAAATGAAGGTTCTTCAACTAGTCTATGAACCACTACCAATTGATAAATGTTTAATTAACATTGATAAGACTGCTTCAAGTGATGGGAAGGAAGAGAGCAAAAAGCGAGGTCGGAAATCTAAAGATGGGAATCCTAAATTGAAGTTGAAGCGCCAAGATGCTGACTTGAAAACTTTCTATAATCCTAATTGTGATGAGGAAACACAAATGTTTTAATTTGTAAATGTTTTAATTTGTAAATGTAACTTGAAAGTTTCTATTCTGAATGTAAATAAACTTGATCTGGAACATGTGTCTGTTTTGTTGTTCTAAGCAAAATTAGCGGGATGATGAGTTTAATGTTAATGGAATTATAAGATGACAGATTTTTGTCTATTCACTGATCGCACAATGTGTGTCGCTGGACCAAGTCAGTCCGGTAAAACTACATTTGTGACTGAATTGCTACAATATAGAAATGAAATGTTTAACAAGGAAATTAAGAGAGTCAAATGGTATTATGGAATATTTCAACCACAACTACATTCTGCACTTCGCCAGAAAGGTTATGGGGTGAAGCAAGGGTTGCCATCAACTGAGGATATCAAAGCAGGTGACTTACTAGTATTAGATGATCTATTACGAGAAAGCAAATCTTCAAAGGATGTAACTGAAATGTTCATTCAAACTGCACATCATAGGGAAGCTTTCATTATCTACATCACCCAAAACATCTTCGATGGAGGGAAAGAGCAAAGAACTAGAAGTTTGAATACACATTATTTGGCAATATTAAAAAATCCAAGAGATAGCAGTCAGATACATCATCTCAGTAGACAGATATTACCTCAACAACCTAAAGTACTTTCAAAAATATATGAAGATGTAACAAAGAAACCACATGGTTATCTATTTATTGATCTAACCCAGGAATGTCCGGAACGACTTCGATTTCGAACAAATATCATACCTAATTCCGCTGAACCAATGACAGTTTTCTCGGTTCACAGTTAGTTTTAAGCAATGTACTTTGTTACCTTATTATTTTCAAACATGTCGTATTCAAAGATGGTAGTCATTCCTCAAGAGGAGTATGTACAATTGACTACATTACAAAGTGCACAGGAAGTCAAAAATATAGATCAACCTATTACGAATCAACTTAAGGAACTAACACAAAAGGATATGGAAATTCAGAAGATTAAGGATCCCTATCGACGAATGCAGTTAGCAGCTGAAAACATTGACGAGAGGCGACAGATTCGTGACAAGTTGCGACGATTTATAACCTTGTCAACACCTCGACCATATCGTGTGCGCGCTGAGCGATTATTTGACTTCATTGATCCACATGTGAAGTTCAATGAGAGATGGGAGATAATAGATGAAACAACTGGTGATGTTATTAGAAATAGTCACATAGATGACCTTCTACAATATGCTGTCAGAGATGTAAGGCGAAAACTAGGTGCACCACAAGGGTAACCATATTTTCAGAAAATTTTATCTGATCAAAATGTACATCACAATATTATTGGAGGACCGACTGTGAATGAATTGGATAAGGGTCACTTACAAGATGGATCAAAGAGTAAAACACCCACGATGGCGGTCAAGCGAGAGCTTGCAGATCCCGATGATCTGTAACCAAAAAGAGCTACTAGGCGCTCAATGCGTGTTGCGAAGGAGTATAGTAAATATTAAGCAAATATGAATTAAGCCTTGCCTCTCTCATATTATGTCGTTACAAAAATTTTGCTGTTGTTTGAAATCTGCGCTCGAAGGCAGAGGAGAAGAGGGCATAGAGGTTGATATCAATTGTGTTAGCAGTTGCTGTGCGAGTAATACGCGTGCAAATCAGAACAAAGACGATGAGTACAGCAGTGAAACTCAGAAAGATTTATTACGACTTAAATCATCCCGCAAGTTTCAGTCGTCCGGAGGTTCTAGCTCGTGCAGCACGTGTGGGAATAGAGAAAGTCAAGAAGTGGTTGAGGAGTCAACCGACTTACACTCTTCACAAAAATGCGAGAAAGCGGTTTCCAACAAGAAAATATGTTGTTAACAATATAGATAGTCAATGGCAAGCGGACTTGGCTGACATGCAACAGATATCACAGTACAATGATGGCTATAAATACATCTTAACCGTAATAGATATTTTATCTCGCTATGCTTGGGCACGTGCGCTGAAATCTAAACGAGGACCAGAAGTTGAAGCGGCTTTTCAGAGCATTTTCGATGAGGGGCGTGTTCCGCAAAGAATACAGACCGATCAAGGGAAGGAATTCGAAAACTCTCATGTTCGAAGTCTCCTTAAAAGTCATAATGTGGAATTGTTTAGTGTCAAAAGTGCTTATAAAGCTGCCATGGTTGAGAGGTTCAATCGCACACTGAAGACAAAAATATGGCGCTATTTCACTGCAAAAAATACACATGTTTGGGTAGGTGAGCTGCAGAAATTTGTTAAGAATTACAATGAAAGCTACCATCGAATCATTAAGATGAAACCAGTTGATGTTACCCCAGATAATGCGATGGATGTATGGCTTCGATTGTATGATAAGAAAGCGAAAAACATTTCCAATGAAAAGAAAATTAATGTTGGTGATAGAGTTCGGATTTCAAAGGTTAAGTCTACATTTGAGAAGGGGTATCTACCTAATTGGACTGAAGAAGAGTTTTTTGTGGATGAAGTAAATACAAAATTTAGACCCACCATGTATAAATTAATAGATTACCATGGCAATCCAATTGAAGGAAAATTTTACTCTTATGAATTGCAAGTAGTAGACAGAAGTGAAGAGGTGTATATGATTGATAAAATAATTAGGAGGAAAGGTCATGGCAATCAAAGGAAATATCTAGTTAAATGGAAAGGATATCCTGATTCATTCAATAGCTGGATAACGCATCAGGATCTACAAAATGTGGAGATGGGAGACACTCGTAACTTTTAAGCTAATATAGCATTGACTTCTTCCATATATGACTTTAACATGTCTACTAACTTCAATATCATTCTTCCAAGCAATAGCAACCCCAAGATATTCCCAAGTAACAAACCATCTCTATACTCTGTTGAATTCGCTAATCCAATTACTCTGCATGGACCCCATGAAGTTGCTCTAACTGAAATTACTTATTACAACGATATCAGTTTGCTAAAGAACAACTATTTTGAATTACATAAAGAAGTGCGAGAGAAGGATGATTGCTTTCGCATATTTCAAAATAGTCTACATGGTACATGGGCTTTTCATCATCTAACTTTACATCCTTTTTCAACATCTTTACCATCTGTTCAAAACATGATTAAAATTCAAAAGGCATTTGCAACGTCAACTTTTGATTCTAAGGTTCCCACAATGAGCTTGCAAGATACAGAAAAGGAAATCGGTAGAATGTTTGAACGAATAAATGATCTCTTCAAGCTGACTTTGAATAAATTCTACAAACCAGTCATAAAGGGGTCAACAAAATTGATGAAGGAAGGGAAGCATGTTCTTCTTGTATTAGGTAAGGATTTGAGTCATACTTTTGGGTATTCCAGAACAACTTTCTCATCAAGGTATTGGTACAATGGACGTGGGTGGAATTCGGAGAGGAAAGTCACTGATTTTAAATGTAGAATTGTGCCATTGTATGCATTACAAAAAAGGAGCATCCGAGTAAAAAATAAATTTGAGGTCATTAGAAGTGTTGAAGACTTTGCAAGAAAGTTTCAAGGATCAGTGCCAGAAACGTTAATGACTTGTGAATATAAGAAAGAGAAAGTAACTTTATTTACTGTTGAAACGGAGGCAGAATTTATTGTTTTTACTAAAAAGACACCATTGGAAAAGTCTGAGTCCGCTGTTATTGAATTTGGATCTGAAATGATTGGGATGTTTAAGGGCCTTGAAAGCGCACCTTGGTTGACAGAATTAAATGATACATTCAAGGTTCAATTGTCCTCTTCTAAACTCAAAGCATCAACAAATGCTTCATGGGATATCCACGTATACAGCGAAGACATATCGGGTGATGAATTGTCTACTTCCAGTGAACTTGTAAAAAGAGTTAATTTGAACATTGAAAGCTTGAAAACGCCATCTGAATTGTGTACAAAGTTAAATGAGTTTGGTGTAGATTACCTTGATGCAGATGAATATCACTTTTCTTATGACCCACATAAGAAACGCATGATTCTAAAGGTAGGGAAGAACTCTCTTATCAAGCTGGATAGCGTGTTAACGACCACATTGGGATTCTCAAAATCAACTATTTATGAAGGTACATCAATAGGCGATACAGCCCCATCACTAGAGCGTGATATAAGTAACTTATACGTCTATTGTAACATTATTGAATATACAAGGGTTGGCGACATTGAGGCCCCACTTCTGCGCACATTTCCTCTCTCATCCGTAAGGAAGCAACTAATCAATCGAGAATTTTTTAACACAATGTATCTACCAATCAGCCGAAATTTCATCAATAGAATTGACATATCAATTCATGATGATGCAGGAGAAGTAGTACCGTTCTGTGGTGGTGTTAGTGTTTTGACCCTACATATTAGGTCACGAGAATAAGGCTTTACGCTATTGTGACTTCCATAGTTATTCAATAGTCATAATGACAGGCATTTACAGTAGACCATCATATCAGAGCGGTTATCCCGTGTTTGTTGGAGGTAGACGACAAGTTGGAGGAGGCATATTTGGTGCACTAAGACGTATGGTTCTTCCAACACTCAAAAAGTATGGCGTACCAATCATGAAGCGTGTTGGAAGCAGGGCTTTAGATTTTGGTGCAAATGTTGCAGCTGATGCGCTTCAAGGTGAGGATATCGGTGAATCTATGAAAATGCGCGCGCAGCAATCTGCCATAGACGCATTAGATGATTTAACAAAGACGAGACGTACAGTTCGGAAGAAGCGTAGGAAGTCAAGACAAGTTGGATCAGGCCGAGTTACTAAGCAAAGACGCAGGAAAAGTAAAAAGCCGACTAGAGCAGCACGTTCTAAATCTAGACGTCGAGTGAAAACAAGAAAGCGCAAACGAAATTCCACAGCTACTAGAAACAAGTCAAAACGAAGGAAGACAACATATTTGTAGAGCTAATACGATGCAGAGTATCAATTCGGCTTTGTGTTTCTTCGATTCTCCCCCTCATCAGACAGACATCATCTCCTCAACAATTGTAGACATAGTCCCCACAACAAATATCGATGGTAACCAGCAGCCTATTCAGTTTGATATACCTGCCAATCCTCAAGATTATATTGACTGTCAATCCATTGATTTAGAGTTGTGTATACAAATTAAGAAGACTGATGGTACAAATATCGATTCATCCAAGGATAAAGTGGGGTTAGCAAATCTTCCTATTGCCAGTCTGTTCTCAGATGTGTATCTAATATTGAATGACAAACAGATTGAAGGAGGGGATCGAGCATATCCATATGGAGCATATATACATACAATGACTCAATTTCAAAAGCAAGCTAAACAGTCACACTTGCAAGTTTCTGGGTGGTATGATGATCAGCAAGGGAAATTTGATGATGTCTCAAATACAGGGTTGAAAAGACGAATGGATTTAACAGCGGATTCAAAGGAATTATACTTGAAAGGACCCGTCTATCTTGATTTCCTTCGTCAATCTAGATATCTGCTATCACAGGTTAAAATGCAAATAAAATTTATTCGTGCAAATCCTGAGTTCGCGTTAATGGCTTTTGGAGCTACAAACTATCAAGTCAACATAAGTAATGCCGTGCTCAATGTAAGGCGAGTAACAATGAACCCGTCAGTCATCAACGAGCATGCGACAGGATTGAGGAAAAACAATGCAATATATCCAGTTAATCACAGTGTGTTGACAAACTTCACAATTGGTGCGGGATCATCCTCACATGCCTACCCAAATCTTTTTCCCACTGCAATGCCAAAGGCGGTGTATATCACATTTGTGGAAAATGAGGCATTCATTGGTGCTTTTGAAAAGAATCCATTCAATTTCCAACACTTTAATGTTAGCAAACTAGCACTCTATCAGGATGGGAAATTTGTATCTTGCAAAGCATATGAGCCTAATTTCAAAGATGGTAAATTCGCACGTGAATATGGTTCTATTTTCACCGCCCTCAACATGTTTAATACAGACGATTCAAATGGAATTACAATGGATATGTACAAGAATGGCTACTTCTTCATTATGTACAACCTCACAGCAGATGCAGATCTAGGTGGTGAAAGCGTAGGAGTTACAAAGCCTGGAAATCTACGACTGGAGGTATCATTTGAGTCACCTTTGAAGAAAACAATTACTTGTCTCATTTATGCTATCTATGATAGCAAAGTTGAGATAACAAGAATGAGAGACGTGACTGTCAGCTATCAGAGATGAGTAACTTAAGCAACATAGAAATCTTGAGGAAAATGAGGAAAGCTCATCCCTACTCCAAGACAATATTTCTCAATGTCTTTTCTAGAGATAATTTACCTGATTCAATTCCTTTCTATCCTTGTTCGCTTATCATCAATACGGATACCAACAATCTTCCCGGAAAACATTGGATTGCTGTATACATCAATCGTTATAAAGTTGCCGAATATTTTGACTCTCTTAATCAACCTCGTTTACATGATATCGCATTATGGATGAACAGGTTTTCCTGGACTGTTAGGAAAGTGACATCGTTCCCACTTCAAAGTAATACATCTCTAATGTGCGGTGGCTATGTACTCTATTTTGTCAACGAGAGACCATTGAAAAATAACTGTATGAGTGCTTTAGAACTATTTTCAAAAAACTGTGATAAAAATGATGTAATTCTTACTAAATATGTTGAAACAGCTTTGAAATAAAGTTTTATGTTGTATCATTAACTTGCTCTCTTTTTTCCAAAACAAGGGTTTATAAGGAAAACAAAAACATGCTCATATTTCATTATCTATTCACATATATACAAAAAACATGTTCACATTTCATTATCTATCCACATATATACAAAATCTAAAATTTGGTTTTCATGAAACATTTTTTCAAATCACATATGATGGGAGGCACATCACTTATGTCTTTAATGCCGGTTATCACAATCTTTCCATTATGGAACACATGAACATGATATGGATGCCAGTTAGTCAATTGAGCTGCTGGAAATAACTCCACTTCATAAGTTAGATTATGTGATGATGTAACTTTACGGAAATCATAGTGATAGTGTAATTCACATAACACGGTCATTGTCTTCACTTTCCAATCAGATAATGAATCACCAAGTAAATGTTCCAAAGTTAAGTGTAAATATGAGAGATCACCCTCCATGACCCTTCCAATACATTGGATTGTTCCATTTGGAAAGAATAGGATAGTGAGAGATCTATCCTTCCTCTGAATCCTCCATGTTAACATTGAGGGTCTTCCAAGATGTAAGCTCGTTGTCGGCTTCAATTTGCGTTTTATCAGTAACCATTGTTTTCGGTTGGGTATATTCCTCTCGATCTCTTGTAGATTGAGTTTTGACTTTGCTTTTGTAGTTAACATCCGATTTACAACTTCCAACCGTTTGATGTCCTCCATCTTTAATGAATGACGTTATCTGTGGTAGTATCTCCCTTGTAAAGGTTTCCCATGTGACGTCACTGAAACGAAAAAATCGATATTCAACATCTTCACGTTTTGGTGAACAGACGTATAGTTTGACTGATGAATCACACTTTATCCATACCTTGTCATCGAGAGGAATCTTGATCCGAGTCTTATGGTTGTCAAGGAGATCCACAAAGTCTTTCAGTGAAGGCAATGAGTCAATACTAATGCAAACGCCACGATGTTTTCGATCACTATTTGCTATTGAATGACGAAATGCTATTCTTTTAGAATTTGTTATGTGAACGTTTTGAACGTCACTAAGTTTCCATGTTCTAATGTAATGAGGCATGTTCCGAAAGCTATGTTTCAAATTTAGGTTTAATGTTTGCCTAAAGTTTGTTATTTTATTAGCTCAACATATCGGAATGATGTTGAGTACAAATTCTTCACATATTCATTCACATTAGGACTACCTATTTATTAGTAATCATTTCTACATATCGGAAAGATGTAGAAATTTCAATTTTAGTAAGACTACTTATGTATTAGTAAGTGTTGCTACATGTCGGAAGATGCAGCAATCGCAAGATCTATTACAAGTGGAATATTATATTGTTTTTATTTAGACTCATTCTACATCACCTGTGACAGGAAGGCATCTCCTTCTCTTCGACGGTGGGGGAAGACCTAGGCTATAGTGTCCATATGGTAATGATAAATTTTTATCCAGCCAACAGCGCTTATCCTCCCAAAGTGAAAGACCTCGCTTCCTAAATGATTTTGTGCTAACTATGTGATTTTTTGAATTTATAATTGTCATATCTTCAGTTGTATCATTCTCACTATAATAGACACTCCTATAGTCATCATGTTTCAATTTTTTAACTGCTGCTCTCTGAATTCCTTTTGCACGTTTGATGCTATGATTCGTAGAGTCTAGATATTTCATGGAATACATTTTCGGTTTTAGTAGGATCATTTCCTCAAGCAACTTTCCAGCACACTCATCCTTAAAACAACCTAATCTAGCTTTGTTTGTAGTTGAGTATAGTCGGTGATGACTGTCATAGTTTGAAGAGTCAAACTTTTCACCGAAGTATAGAAGTATATCTTCCAGACGGACAGATGGTGATGTGTATAAATATAGGAAGAAACTGTCGGTATCACCTCTACAAAGCCGCGTTCTATTTATCAATGGACACCCTTTTAGATAATTGTAATATAATTGATACATTTCCAACTTACTATAGTCAAGTACTGCTTGACCAACATATATTAATTTATTTAAAACTATTGAAGGTTTGTACATTTCCATACCAACCAGATCTTCATCAAATATTTTGTGTTGAACATAGAGAGGATGATTTGACAATTTCAGTAGTTGTTTCTCATTGTTGACTAGTTTAAATTTTTTCCTTCTCCTTACATTTTCCATTGTTTTACCATATAAAGAATTATTTTTCAATTTGTAGAATGACTTTTCGAAGTCAGTGTTTGATTGAGCCCTCTTTTGAGAGTTCATATCAATGTATGTTTTTAACCAAGGCTTTTGTGTGAATTTTATGCCACTATGAAACTTCTTGATTCTCATGCCCATGGTCAAGTAAAATTTTAAAATTGAGTAGTGGACTACATAATTTTCCCTATCAAATTGATGGAGCAGAAGTTTCTTGATAGAAGAAAAATGTGTATTTGGTCTTACTTTTTCATATAGATTTTTCATATAGTGTGAAAACATTCTCTTTTCAATCATCTGCATTTCTGGAGCTAATGGGAAATCGACAGTGTCATCATGAATGGCTGCAGGATACTCTAAATCTAAATCAAAAATGTAGCCGATTTCACCATCATCATCTATATTTTGAACATTTTCTTCATTTAAAAAATTATCTAATTCACTTTCATTCAACCATTTGAAATTTGAGTGGGGTAGATTCCTACTGAGTGAAGAACCGTAAAGGTTATTAACATCTAAGTAGGTCAAATGTCGACTTTCATGTATATTATTTCCTAATTCTTCAATGCGTGCACGCGCTCGGTGAATGTTGGTGAAAGTCATACCCCCTCTAATTCCTCGTTCAAATAGATTGTACATATTTTCATCTTGTATGTAGTGTGGGGGATCATTGGAAGAGAAATTTAGTGCTGAGGTAAAGCTAAGATGTGGGAGACTGACAAAATGTACAGGTCGACTTCATCCTCACGTTGACTCAATGCTCTAAACACTTCAAATATGTCTGCCAACAATAAAACATCTAACTTCAGATATGCCAGCATGTAATCACCAAATGTGCTACAATTAAATTCAATCCACGCCTTGTTAGCGTGTTCATATTCACTATCGGAACAGTGCTCACGAGTAAGATCATTATAGAATTCAAATTGTGGTGGTAGACAGTCTTCCGTCAACGTGTTTAAGTTTTTGAAGTATGAATATGGAAACACTCCCTTCTGATATAAAACATTATCACTTAATTGTGGAAATTCTACCCTTAATGTCTCTACATGCTCATACGTTTGCAAACCCTTGGCTAATTCACTCAAGGATGCACTTAGAAATTGATATGAGTCTAAGAATTTTAGTTTAAAGTATACTGTCTTCCCTTTGTATTCATTTACAGGGACACTGGCGGATAAAGTTATATATTTTTCAGCAGTTGCTGCTACAACATCTAATTTCCAAGACTTCATTCTTCCAATCGCTTTATAGCAAACGATGTGGCTATCATAATTTTTAAAATTGTGGAAAAATATGGGGAGCTCCCGTCTGTTAAGTCTTAACTCGAATGCAAAACTGGAAATGTCGTTCTAGTGTTGTCTTATATGTGAATGACTGAGTGCATCTTTCGCAGAAGTATTTATGTCTTTTTAAAGTTCTCCTATACAATCTTGACAGCTTTGGAATTCCACAATAGTGTGCTGCTCCATTGTTTAGAATTAGCAAAATATTAACCGTTTGCCTACCAGTAAAGTTACTATTGTAACGAACACCTTTGAGTCCATTTTCATAAAAGTGAATGTTAATTTTAATATCATTATTTTTCTCAAATTTTGGAATATCTTTGATTGATACTGGTGTGGAAATGCCTTCCATATTTAGCTCAGATGTCCACTCACTATATGATTTTACTTCATTCCTTGAATAAGGTACTTCATTATAATGCAATATTGATAAAACTGCATATAGGAAGCAATCATTTGCATTTGAATTAACATTAATGACAGCTTTAGAGTTTTTTAACTTCTTTGGTAGAGGAAATGATTGTCCACCTGACAGTATTGGACTTGTTATTACATTGAACTCTATATTTTGTACATCATCTATAATCCAATTGCTACCCTTTTTTGTGAAGGCTTCAATATGATTTATTAGACTATTTAGATGATCCTGAAACCAAGCATCATAGTCATAAATATAGTTTGAGGATGATGAGGTAAAGTGTGCGAGAAAAGTTTCTTCTTCTTGAGGATTAGAACGGACATAACGAATTTGTGCAATCAGACGACCGCGCAATTGATAGCTCCTTAGTAAGTCAGACACTAAATTCCCTAACATGGAACGCATGCTTTCTAAAAATGATGTTATGTCCACAGTAGTGTTGTTGGCGTGATATCATACACACGTGCATGGCCATTGAGTGCGCTTTCACTGAGACTAACAGTTCCATAGTTATTATGCATATTCATCTCACTATTTGTGTTATGTACATTCATATGCTGTCGAAATCTACTTATAGAGTTATACGTTTTGCCACACCGAGAGCAGTATTGCATAAAGTTTTGTATGTTAGTTGAAGCGCTGGTTGTTGGCTTAGAAGTAGATCTATTTTGATTATTTGAATTTGACTCTGTTATGCTATCATTCGGTTTATTATTGCATACAAGTTTATGCCTCTTAAGATTATCCATCCTATTCGTCTTATATGGACACTTGCTACATTGATACGTTTTTCCTAACTTACAAAATTTTTCATGTCGTTGCAAATTGCCTATGAGAGTGAACACTTTTCCACACTTGGTACAGACAACCATGATTATTGATGAGGATTGAAATTAGCAAGCCCTTATATACATCTACCAGCTAATGACGTCAGCGTCATCACCAGCCAATACCGTATGTTCCGATCTGTTGTAAAGACAAAACACATATAATTTCAACAATTATTTTTTTTCAAAAAAAGAAGAAAATAAAAGTTAAAGTAATAAAGTTACAGTCTGACACATTTAACAATACCACTATGGTAGAGTTTTAGGTGACTGCAGCTGTCACTACAGCCACCCAAATCGTCCATCCTCGTAAGGCGCACTCTTCTGATGCCATTTTGGGAGCATTCCAGGTGCACAAGCGTTTCTTTGTTATGCTGTTGGCTGGTGGTAACTTGGGAGGCCAACAGGAGGTTTGATTGAGTAATATTTCTTAGAGACTCAATCAAACCTCTATTGTCCTCCTCCAACTTAGCCTCGCGGGCCTCAGCCTCCTTTAGGCGCTCTTGGCAACGACGGAGTTGCACCTCAACGTCTTGTACCTCTTCTGCTGTCGCGTCGAGATCCACATCATACTGCCGGACAGGGAGAGCAGCTGGAGGTGCGGGCGCAGCAGCGTGAGGGGAAGGATCTGCGGCTGGGATCGGAGAGGAAGGAGCTGCGGCTGGGATCGGAGAGGAAGGAGCTGCGGCTGGGATCGAAGAGGAAGGAGCCAGTGTCATCATCGGCGATAATGGAAGGCGCACACTCCAGCTCGGAGAAGCCCGGATGTGGCTGAACGAGACTTCCTCCTGAGATGCACACATCGCGGAGTCCTGTAATCGAAAGAAACAATTGTTTATCATCTATTTAGCATTTTACCATTGATGAGATACAAAAGTGAATTTCTCTTACCTCCGGCTGGATTATGACCTTCTGATCGGTTCCAACCTCCGTCTCACGGGGCAACGAGTCATTCTAAAAGATAAATCAATCTATTACAAACAAAAAACATATTTTAATAGAAAATTCTGTACTCATGCAGTTGACCAACTTTGATACTTACATTTGTAACAGGATCATCATCCTCATCGGAAGAAGATGTCGGGGAAGAAGTCGCTGACGACGTTTCCTCATCAGATGAAGTCGCTGATGAGGTTTCATCGTCCTCTGATGAGGACTCCCGAATAGGATACGGCTTTTCCTCATTCTCTTCCACCGATGTACTGGTCGCTGGCGTCGAAAGGAAACTTCGATGCTTCCTGAGGGACAGCGATCGCGCAACCTGCAGAGAAAAATAATACAACATGTTCGCAACTCATTGAGAAGCATACATGTTCTTGGAAATACTTCATGCATTGAGAAATATTATTGACAAATAACTAAACAATGACACTTACGGACTAGGAAGACACATCTTCTCCGGTGTAGGCAAACGGGGTATACTGTTCACACCTGTAAACAGCTGAAGAAAAGAACATATTCAATTTCGCATAAAGAGCTAATGAATAACTTTAACACTTACATTTCTCAAGCATTCAGCCGCTTTCTCCTCTTCAAAACTGACACAATTCTGTTGAGGCAACTCACTCTGAAATGTTGTGACAATGTTGAAATACTTTTTACATGATAGAATAATTAATGGAGTAAATGTATTCTCACATTTTTAGTGACGATCTTTTTCTGAATTAAGACCTTGGTCTTCTTAGGAGGAGGCATCTCATCATTATCCTGAAATGATTAAACGATATATGTTTTTATGTATAATGGACCAATAATTAATTTATTCGGTTTTAAGAAGCTATCCTTTGAAGGTTTTATGTATGATTGGCAGAACTCACCTCAAAATCGCTTAAGGTGTCATCGATGAACTGTCGTGACTTGAGGGCTTTCTTTGGGGCTCGGGACTTGATAGGTTTCTTTATTGCTGTAGGCTCATCAACCTGTGAAAGGACACCTTCCATCGGCCTCTCCTTTTGAAATAACCGCTCCAACCTCCTCTTTTCAGCCTTTGAGGTGAGGTTGATTCCCTTCCTCCCATTTTGTTGAGCACATGGTGTATGTTTCTCAATGAATGCCTTAGAGGCTTCGGTATTAACCTTTTCATTGCTCCGTTTGTATGATTTGCAAGTTAGGCAATAAAGATACGTGCATTCACTTTTGAAGATACAGTTCTTGTGGCCGCTCTTATTAGCATGTCGAACGGGTATTTTGCACGTTTCACAGAAATGAAAAATTAGGCGCTGTCGTGCAAGACTCTCTTGTCGGACCATCTCTGTGGAGGAAAAAAATTTGATTATAATTTTATCTCTTATTAAATGAGAACTCATTTATATATCACCAACAAAACATTATGAAGTACTAACTTGATATTGAATAAATCTTAGAAAGATTTGAAATCTGAAGTTGAAATTGAAACCGAAAGTCGAAAGTTTAATTTTCATTCGAAAACGGTTTGCTCATAGAAAGAGTTGAAATTTACAAGTAGCTGTCTTGAAATTATTTAATTTCGAAATTGATTTGATGAAATGAAAGTGAAATTTCGAAAATTTCAACCAATCCTCAATTTGTTTAATTAAACAAGTTTGAATTTTATACATCTGTTAGCAGATGACAGACTGAATATTTAAAATGGATGAAGGCTTTATTTAGGTATCTTTTATTTATAAACAAACTGTGAAAATCTTGTTGATTCAAATACACTTACATTTAAACTGGTATATTCATGTCTCTCGCTCAGTGACTTAATATAGGATGAAAAATTAAAAAAAACATGGTTAATAATATAACATAAAGTGTTCCTATCCTAAAAACCCAAGCTTCTATATTTAAAGCTATTTGGTTATAAAAACTTAATAAAGTTCCTACTCCCGAATATCCTATAAAGTAGCACAACATGACAATGAAACTCACTTCAGAATTGTAATAAGAACCGGAGAACGGAGGAACGAAGAACGACGTCTGTTATGGACACTAAATAATTTGAAAATGAGTGAAAATTCGTTGTGTGCAACTTCTTTATATATGAAATTGACAAAGCAACTATGAACAAAGACCTTATGACATCACATCTTGGAATTGGTACGGTTAAACAAAATTGATAACTCAAACAAGAATTGGAACAGCTGGTTTATTTTTAACCTTAGAAATGGAAGTGCCATCATATGTGTTGAAAGATTTCTACATGTAAACAGTAGAGTGAATTCAAAGTAATATGAACTGATGGACTGATGTATTATTTGATATACATGTTATTATTAATAGTCATATAATGATTCATATTTGAAGTTATAAAACGTGTGGTTTGAATAGAACATTAAAATTTGAATTAAGCGCTAAATTTCGAAAATTCAAATTTCGTGACAAAATTCGAATAATCAAATTTAAAGATTTTTTCGAAAATTTGAATTCGCGCCAAAATTCAAATAATCAAATTAAAATACTAGGTTAGGGTTAAGGGTTAGGGTTAGGGTTAGGGTTAGGGTTAGGGTTAGGGTTAGGGTTAAGGTTAGGGTTAGGGTTAGGGTTAGGGTTAGGGTTAGGGTTAGGGTTAGGGTTAGGGTTAAGGTTAGGGAAGCAAGAAGAGTATCTATGGCACCCGGAACCCATGGGTAAATAAATTTTCGAGTGCGCGAAGCGCACGAGAAAATTTATTTACCCTATAATCCGAAAAATTTCGAGGGCGCGAAGCGCCCGAGAAATTTTGAGGCCCCCCCCGCCGTGTATGAAGTATATGAAGTGTATGAAGTGTATGAAGGTCAAAGGTCAAGGTCAGGTCTAAGGTCAAGGTCAAGTGTAGAGGTTTGTATATTATGGTCATTTTTAGTTGTAAAACTTTAACTTTGAAAATTTGTAAACTTAGTCATTTTTGTAAAAAAACTTGGAATTTTTCAAGTTGCATACAGATGCATACAACTAGGATTTTTTCATCAAATGGGTACATACAATATATCATTCGAATGCTCTTTTCATGCTGATTCTAATGGTGTATTGTATGACACATGTATGACATATAACTAGAGAGCTACATGTCTTTAAAGAATGGGCTAAAAACTTAGTGAATTTAAAAATCTAACATTTGTCTGCTTGCATACAGTTGCATACAGCTAGGATTTTCACATCGAATAGGTACATACCTTATATCATTCTAAAGGTCTTTTCATTCTCATTCTTATGGTGTCGTGTATGACACATGTATGATATCATCCTGGACTGCTACAAGCATTTTAAAATTAACAACATAACTGTTTCTTTAAAAGTTATATGTTCCTATTTATTTCAAGTTGAAGTCTTCATACTTGATTTTTTGTTTCAATTCAGTTATTGAACATCATTAATTGTAGATAGTTATTCCCCCCTTTTCCCATTCAGACCTTAATGAAGACCGATTTGTGAAATGATAAAACAAGTCTGTTCATATATACAAATAAATATTAAATAAAGAGATTAAGAAAAAACACACTAAATGTCATCAAGGTAAGGAAAGGGTACAAGTTTTTTCAAGTCCACTTGCACATGGATCCTGGTCTTCTTGGGCGCACAGGGACAGCGACGTGGTGTGTCAAGGTCGATGACCGAAAATTCGAGAGCGGTTGTGAGGTTCCGCTCGTTCGGCTCCATCCTCATGAACACCCGTTTGGTGTGATACTTTTTCGGGCGTTCTTGACTTTGACCGTGACCCGTCCATAAAGTGGCGTTCGCATGGACTTCTTATTCATGTGACGCATCGTCTCAATTGATACGTCACTATCCTCATCACTCGAGTAGTCGGGCGATGCAGGGGCTTGGGTGAACACCACCGGCTCGTTTGTTGTTGTCGATCGCTCCATCGGAGATTGGGGAGGTGTACTGGTACGTTTCCACTGGCGAAGTGGTAACGATCAGCAGTACCGTTCTCAACTGCTGCTTTCTGTTTGCGATCCATTATGACTTGTAGATTTAAAATAATTGTAACTTGTAAACGTGAGGATTAGAACCTTTGATAAGAATTGGTACAAACCTCGGACTTATATACTTTTTAAACAAAGGAAATCCTAACAGCCAATCAGAGAGGTACCGAACTTCCCTAAAGAATATATATAACTATATAAAGGATGACATTGTTCCAAACTGTTAAGTACTTATCCTCAACGTTCCATAACAAGAAGCATGTCCTCAAAACCACTATTTTATTTTCAAAATGACAGCCAAGTCATTATGGGAGGTCAGTTGGACATGACCATGCATCTGTCTTGCGGCTGCAAAGTGGCCCTATGGAAGACCTTGACTGTCTCTGCACTTCAAAGGCGGAATGGACTACCGGTGAAGTGTCCGGTACACGAATGTGACCATGACTTAAGTAAAAATCCGACATTCCATGAGTGGTGTGATGACTTCTTGAAGATCATGGAGTCGCCTGAGGGACGTGATTTGCACCCCTCATTTATTTTTCACGCTTAAATTAAACTTACATTGTAAATCTCTTGTCTTTTTCATTTTAAACATAGTTCTGGAATTGGTTTTCTTATTGGGGAGCAACTAAATCATAACTGCACAGTAAAGTTTCACATCTAAATAGTGCTACATTAAAAATAATTGTCACAATAGTCGCAATTGAGCAAACCCATTCAAAATCAAACAACGGACGTCTATCGGTACGTACCCAAGTGCTCAGAACCAAACCACACAAGTTCGATCATAGACGTTCCGAAACACAGTGTACCAAACACATGTACCTATCCAGTAAAACAGATCTCATACAAGTTCCTATTGATAACACTGAATTATACATGTACCTATCCATGTGCCTATCGATAACTAAAGTATACATGTACCTATCCATGTACCTATCCATGTTCCTATTGACAACACTAAACTTTACATGTACCTATCCATGTACCTATTGATAACACTAAACTTTACATGTACCTATCCATGTACCTATCCGTGGCAAGTAGGGCACAGTTTTCACTACTGTCATTTTACATTTCGATTATTAATGTTCAATATTGAGAAAATTATTTTTAACCATGAAAATGTGATCAGAAATTATTTTTAATCCTTTAGGCCTTGAAGTTATTAATCAACGGTCGTTGGGTTTAGTTACAAGTGGACTATTAAAATAGTTATTCAAATAAATGCAATTATTCAAACACGTCCTTCATATAGGCCTATCCAAAGGAGACTATTTAAGTTCAAATTAGTTAAGGAATTATCTATTTCTACGGTTATTTAGTGAGTACCGGTATTCATTCATTTTTTGATAATGCATATAGGTTATTGATTTAAGGTATATAGTGAAAACGGCTGTTTTTCATTAAAAGAAATTGAAAAATGAAGTGCTTTTCTAACTAAATTCATTATAATCACTACCAAAAGACCCATACAAAAAATAGTAATCTATGATAAAAGCTCACGAAGGCATCCATACAAAAATAGTAAACTATGATATAAGTTCACGATTGCACCTGATGAGCACTTCACGCTCTAAATGGTCGCCAGATAAGGGGCCTCGTCTCCCTCCACTTATGCTTGGCTAAATACTCGTTCAAGGCACGCAGCTGAAGGGAGTAGAGCCAAAATTTGCAGTGCAAGTGTTGATAGCTCAGTATTCCGATCAAGCTGCTTCAACCAGAACGTTGTAGCGTCAATTTCATCAGTCAATAGACTTAATGCTCCTCGTACTCTGTTAATATCATTTACTCTGGCTTACCAGTATGGTGTGCTCGTTGTAAAGCCTCAAATCTAGCCTTTTTTTCTTTTGACGGCTGCTTGCGTCAATGCATCGGAGAAAGTTTCATGCATTTCCAAACAGTCAGATTCAGGATGTTCCAGATCATGATCTTCAACTTCACTTGTCGGTTGCTGCTTTCGTAGTTGATTTTGTAACGCAGTCTTAGCAACTGCGCACTGATCATTCGTTAACCCTAGGCGGGCCAAGGGTGGTGATTTTGACCACCCAATGTAATTTTTTTGCAATAATCACATAATGAACACGACTTTCCGTATGAGATTTCGTGACTTTTACTTTCTGGATATTAATGAAATATTTACATTGCGAAATCATGACTCTGACGTTTATTTGGAACGCAAAGGCTTAGGAATGAAAGTGTGTAGGACGAAATTTGCAACTTCGTGAGAGCAGTGATTCACTGCGATAAAGAAATGGTGACATATTATGCAATATTGTTTCCTTTTCTTGTTAGCTAGCTCAAACAGACACACAGCATTGTTCAAACGACTGCACGTGCGCGAGCAGCCTTTGTGCACGCACACACTCACACATGCACACACACACAAGCGCACGCGTTACTTCATCACACAAGCGCACGCTGCCATGCGAGCCAATTGAACACTGTTGACATCGAATGTGAGTGAAACTTATCTACTTTATCGGATGAATAAAGCAATAACGTGGCCAGTAGTTTCATCAGTATGTTTGCGATGGCTTCACGTCCGCGACGAGCTGCTGCTGTAACAGCTGTTTCAAGTATTTTGGCGCTTGACGAATCCTCAAGTTCTGAATCTGCCTCTGACATATCTAACTCTGATGATGAGGTCGAGGCAGCTGACATCGAAGTTATCCATGATGAACAGCTATCTACTGACGAGGAAGATGATCAAGACGTCCAACAAACACGCTTTACCGACAAGAATGGTAATGTTTGGAAACATCAAGCAAGTGTCCAAACTGGAAGGAGAAATGCGCTAATGTGATCCATCAATCTTCTGGCCCAACGCGTCTTGCTTTCAAGGACAATATTCTTCAAACTTGGCAAATCTTCTTCCCTGACGAGCTGCTTCAAAAAAATTGTGGATTACACAAATGGCTGCGCTTCTGCCATTGACCCTACAGTGCAGTTTGATCTCATCTCATTCAAGGCATTCATTTCTCTTCTTTATTGGCGCGGTGCGAATCATGATCAAGCTAATGCCAACCGATGATTTGTGGTCTCATGATGGGTCACCGTTTTATTCTTCTGTAATGAGTCGTTCAAAATTCAAACAGTGGTTACGATACTTGCGTTTTGATGATAAAGACACCCGTGAGCATCGTATTGTGACAGATACATTCGCCGCCATTTCCGAAATGTGGCACGAGTGAATGATCGACTCCCTCAATATTTCAATGCAAGTTATTGCGTTACTGTTGACGAACAACTTGTTTCATCCCTCTCTCGATCACCACAACCGAGTATATAATCCGTCGAAACCGGGAAAATATGGTGAGCTTATCCGATGGTGTGCCGATTCGCAGCATCGGTATATGTTTCGGGGTAATCCGTGACCAAAAGGCCAACTGATCAATCGGCACGAGAAAGCCACATAGCAAACAACAAGGCGAATGCGCTGGTTGTTGACCTTGTAAAGCCGTTCTATGGTACCGGTAGAAATGTTACTGGAGATCGATTCTTTACGTCTCTTCCTCTTGCAAAAGAACTTGTCGAAGCGACTGACGTACGTGGGAACGATGATGTCAAACAGGCGTGATATACCACCAATTTTGCATGAGCGGCAAGCCCCGGGACAATCGGAATTTATTTTCAGTAGAGACGACAAAGTTACATTAGCTGTCTATCAAACTGCGCCATCCAAAAAAGTATATATGCTTTCTACAATGCATCACAAGAAAGAGATTCATCCCGAAAACAAAGCCAAGACCGAAATTCAGCTTCAATACAATCGGACGAAAGCAGGGGTAGATTCTGTGGATCAGATGGCGAAGAAATACAGCGTTCGATTCGCAACTCGACGATGGCCTTTCATCCATTTTCAAAATATGCTGGACATCAGTGGGATAAACAGTGAGACAATTTTCAACATCACCCATTCCGATTAGACAACTGAACGAAAGAAGCACCGCCGTCGTCTGTTCCTGTTGCAGCTGCCCGCGAACTCGCCTTGCCATTCATCTTCAGAAGACTGCAGAACCCATCAGGTCTGCATGTTACTGTTATGCAGCAGATGAGGCGCATCGCAGGTCAGAACCCTTCACCGCAGACCCAGCCGGACCAAGCCCTCGGAACAACTTTACGTTGTGAAAAATGCAAGCAACAAGAGTAGTAAGAAAACGGCGAACACCAGATAGCGCAAGATGGCCGCCGTCGTGTCTGAGTCCCCCCCCCTCTGGTCCGCCAGTGTCGTGATGTGCCGGCGAGGTTCCGCTGCCGTCCCCCCCCCTCTGGACCGTCAGTGTGTGAGCCTTGGGTGTCTGTGTCCGACCGCCTGGTGGACTTGGGCGACCGTCTAGGTTGACGTGGGCGACCGTCTAGGTTGTCTTGGTTAAACTGTGGGATGTTTTGGTGTGTAGTGTCCAAACGCGGCCTCGGATGTGAAAACGGAGGCCAGATTTGGAATCAGCGTGAAATTCTCTATCGGTATGGTGAATTTGAACGCAATCGGAGAGAAAGTTTCGCTGACTCCCCCCCCCCTCGGGAGAGCTTGCTTCGATTTTGGCTTCTAGTGGACGGATTTTGTCGAGTGAGGTTTCATTTGAAAGCTAAGAGTGAGACAAATTCTTTGAAAGAATCGGCTTGTTCCTATCTGTCTTCGTTTAGATGTGAGACACCGTTTAAAATTTTAGTCGAGCTCACCTGAAAAAATTCTAAGTGTCAGAGTGACTTTGTATGGGAATAATTAAAAATTTTCCAAAGTGTGGAATTTCGACCTGGGACCTTTACCAAAGGTTGTTTCATCAAATTTCGCTGACCCCCCCCCTTTGTTCTAACTTTGGTTCTAGTGGACGGATTTTGTTCGTTCGACTTGCATTGGAAAGAGGAGAAAACACTGCTCGACCGCATTTTTCGTTGCGAGTCAATCGGAGCAGCCGTTCAAAAGTTAGAGCGGTTACAAGATTTTAGGTCGGAGCTCACCTGAAAAAAATCCTAAGTGTCAGAGTGACTTTGTATGGGAAAAATTAAAAATTTTCCAAAGTGTGGAATTTCGACCTGGGACCTTTACCAAAGGTTGTTTCATCAAATTTCGGTGACCCCCCCCCTTTGTTCTAACTTTGGTTCTAGTGGACGGATTTTGTTCGTTCGACTTGCATTGGAAAGAGGATGAAACACTGCTCGACCGCATTTTTCGTTGCGAGTCAATCGGAGCAGCCGTTCAAAAGTTAGAGCGGTTACAAGATTTTAGGTCGAGCTCACCTGAAAAAAATCCTAAGTGACAGAGTGAGCTCCGACCTAAAATCTTGTAACCGCTCTAAACTTTGAACGGCTGCTCCGATTGACTCGCAACGAAAAATGCGGTCGAGCAGTGTTTCATCCTCTTTCCAATGCAAGTCGAACGAACAAAATCCGTCCACTAGAACCAAAGTTAGAACAAAGGGGGGGGGGTCAGCGAAATTTGATGAAACAACCTTTGGTAAAGGTCCCAGGTCGAAATTCCACACTTTGGAAAATTTTTAATTTTTCCCATACAAAGTCACTCTGACACTTAGGATTTTTTCAGGTGAGCTCCGACCTAAAATCTTAAATGGCGTCTCACATGTAAACGAAGACAGATAGGAACAAGCCGTTTGTTTCAGTGAATTTGTCTCACTCTTAGCTTTCAAATGACACCTCACTCGACAAAATCCGTCCACTAGAAGCCAAGATCGAAGCAAGCTGTCCAGAGGGGGGGACGTCAGCGAAATTTGATGAAAAATGTTTTGGTAAAGGTCCCAGGTCAAAATTCGGAAGTTTAATTTTCAAAATTTTCACCACACTGGAGCTCCCACACTTAGGAATTTTTTTCACTTGTGGCATGTTACATGGTCATGTGCTGACACACCAACTTCCCGTGGTCATATGAGAATGGTTCAGGTGTCATATTGTAAAGAATGATGAGACAAATCGTTTGCAACAAACCGCATGTCGCTACGATGAATACTTTCGGAGATAGAGCCATTTTAAGTTTTCTTCCGAGCATATATAAACCCCCGACAACGCAAGTCTGATCACATCAACGAAAGACGAGGTAAGCGACGGTCGTCGCACTGAGCTCCCGATAACGGGTTGCAAAGGACTCTATCTTTTGAAAGTAGGCAAGCTATCTTCTTACTTCAAAGTTTGTGTGATAGAGTTTGATAGAGACTTTACTACTGATAAAATTTTTTAAAAGTAGTATGAGTAGTAAAATGCGGAATTTTTTAAAAATTCTTAATTTTCAGTTTTTTTCAAAGTTTTAACATGTAGACTAAGGTTTTCAAGTATGCTGAGTTCAAATCTGCTATCAGATTTGAAATGTAACTAAGTCTAAGGCAGCTTTGAGGGGTTGGATCCCAGCTACTGATCACTACCTTTGACTCGGCGTTCCTGTTACCACTTCGGGGCAGTGACAATGATGTCTTCAGCTGTAAAGAGCGGGTATCGGGGAAGATCTCTCACTTCCCTAGTGATCAGTACAAGGCCTTCGGGCTGTCGACGGGATCTAGTGCCACTCACTACACTCAAATCTATCATTCCTCACTAAGTGTAAAATCATTCTTTTCCGTTTTTATAAACTAGGAATCAATCGTTTGCTATCAAACGTTTACGGAATTATAATCATTGTTTTCCCCTTTTCACTTCAGAAAATGGTTAACTACAACAATGCAAAGACGGCTTTTAAGCTTTGCGTCTGTTCAAAGATTTTTCGTAGCGATGCCTTTAAAAGCATTCTTGTGCACATAAGCGAATGGTAGGGGGCATTCGATACTTTTGTAGCAGCCATAATGCATCTCGCCTTGTCGAGACGCTACCGGAGTGGTATGCCAAGCATAGCAGCTGCAGTCAACCAGAGCTGACTGAGGAGGCGAAGCAAAGTCTCTTCAGCTCAGAGTTGAAAGCTCTGGAGACTCAGTGTGCTATCGAGGCTATCACGTCAGCAAAGCCTCCCTCATCTTGTGCACCAGCAAAGGCTCTCTCGCCCACCCCGATTCTAGAGACTCAGTCTGCTGTCGAGTCTATCACGACAGCAGAGGCTCCATCTTCTAGCATGCCAGCAAAGGCTCTCTCACCCACTCCGATTGAGTCTTCTCCGAAGTCGAGTAAATCCTCCTCCTCCTCCTCTAGCGATGAGTCGGCTACAAGTAGCAGCGACAGTGAGGAAGAGGAGGAGGATAAAGGCTCGACGAAGGTTGACCTAGTCGAGAGTGTCTACCTCGATAGCGAGGTAGAGGCGGTGAGGGACGTTGACCTCGATAGCGAGGTGCAGCCGGCTAAGTTATCAACCAGTGGTGGGATTGCGGCTCAATGTCGCAACTTCATTATGCGCCCACCACTGGTTGATAACTATGACACAGCTGAAGAATGAGTTGGAGGTGTGGAAGAGGGACTGTTTCTTCTATAAAGCGAGTTCCGAGAACCTCTCGCGAGTCACTCAGGAGCTCAAGAAGACTCAAGCTAGTCTTTTTGAGAAAGAAGGAGAGCTCGATCGCGAGAGGTTCTCGCACCTCGCTAGTAAGGCTAAAGAAAGCAGCCCTCATCGAGAGAGAGAGTCAGGAGAAGGAGTTTAAGAAAGTATGAGGGAGGAGGTGGAAGGGCTGCGAAAGCAGTTTGGGGAAGGTGGTGGCGACTAATCAGGAGCTGCACCAGCAAGTGATGAGTAGCAGTACTCGACGATTCAAGTCGCCTCCACATTCCCCTTGACACGAAAGGACGTGTGCCCGCAAGACCGCTCCTCTGTGAACGTGGCAGAGACGAGATGTGTTATAGCAGGGCTAAAAAAGGTATCGAATGCCTTCACTTTACATTCGACCACAAGGAGGCGATCACAGGATTCCTGTTCGAGCCACGTCCTGAGAAGATCTGTAAGTTTAAAACAAGTAACTTAGAGTTCAAGATAATAACTAACAACTTCTTTCTTTACAGATATCAAAGAGAAGCGACCACCTGCTTCCTGAACGAGCCGGAGGCGAAGCTGGCAGAGCTTGAGTCCTTGAATTATCCCGAAAATGAACCATCGGCTCTCTTAAGGGCCACCAGGGGGCAAGACATGATAGAACCTCCACGCGGTTTGCCCTGGGCAGTCTTCGGACTGGCGAATACTATCATTAAGTTGAATCTGCTATCAGTCAACTTGAACGTTGCAAATGAAGTTCGGTGTAATACTTCCTTTCGACGGGCGTTCCTGTAAAGGGCGGCGGTGAAACCCGTAGCTATGTATACCGCAAGGGACATTCGGCAATGGTCAATCTTGTTAAACCTCTCTGCGTCATGTTTGCAAGTGATTGCCTCTGTCTCAACGTAGTATGCATTCGCGCCAGGGCGACATTTAGCCAACTGTCGAAGGTTGCCTAAAACTTTCCATTGCATACGTTATGAGAACCATGAGTTCTACCTGTCTCTATCAATGAGACGAATTGATGAATGGAATGAAATGGGAGGACACTCACGCGCCACACGAAACATAACACACTTCTCTCTTCCGTAGTCTAACAAGCTCTTTACACATGGATCGCAGTCGATTGCTATCCCTGAAGCATTCTGATTCGCTGTTGAGCAATTCATTGTTGAAAACCCTATATAAGCCAGAAGATTGTAGCGCTTCTCATTCAATTTGAAGTCACGATGGAAGCCACATCGCCGACAACATTCCCGTCTTCATCGATGACAGACAACGCCATTCCCGAGTTCGTACATCCTCGACGAGTGGGATGAGATGAGAAGAAGGGGAAGATCAAGAGGATCATGTTGGACGGATGAGGTGTGACTCCGAATACCACTCGCATCCGAAAGGTGCCAGATTGCACCAGCACGGCTTAGGCGGTATAGGGTTTATGACAACC